>VXBT01001127.1:587260-813956 GCA_013400235.1 Oriolus oriolus | reverse complement strand
TCCCCCCCCCCCCCCCCCAATTAGATGGCATTAAACCTGGTAAAGTTTGCATAATGTTGGCTTGGCAGTGCATTGCTATTTTCCCAGAGGAAGCTTTGTATTAAACAATCAGCTTGTTAAAAGAATGCCATTTCCACTCTCGTTAGCTCTAGTTCCCTACTGTATACTTTAAAAAGCAGCAGGGTCATTTTCTGTATACAAACTTCGGTCATTCTAATTTTAATGGGATTCAAAAAGTGCTTCTGATGGTGGTTTTGAACCCATACTAACTTGTGGAATGAACCCTGGAGTTGTTTCCTTTTGCTTTCAAAGGAATTACTGTTCTGAGCATAGGAGTTAATGCAAAACCTTGTGGGAAGACTCTTCAGTCACACTCTGATTTTCCTGTTGATTTCTCTGATAAACCCACTGAAGTCCTATGTGAGAACACAACTGCTAAGAAGAGAATTTAATAAGCTCCAAATTTTAAAAAACGTCTCATTTAAAGGAAAAATTTTTAAAGGCAGAATGTCAGCAGATCTAGAGAAAGATTCTTGTTTACAGAAACACAGGAAGTCATAGAATCATAGAATGACTTGGGCTTGGAAGGGACCTTTAAGATCATCTAGTTTGAACCCTCTATATCTCTCTGGATATAGAGATTGGCTTAAAAAATCTGATCTAGAGAAGTGATGTGAACCTTCATTAAACCTGGCTAGAGTGAAGAGCCCAAAATGATGGTAGTAGGGGGCAAGGTCTCATACCTTATACCTAATTACGAATTTAGGAGCACAGACTTAGACATCTAAATCTGTAGATCTCAGCCTATTTGTACTACTTCAAACACTGCCATAGTGACTGAGCTTACACTATGAAGTTCTAGGAATAGAGAGAAGAAAACCATGTCCTGTAAATAACTGATTTGGCTTATAAGATGAAATAACCTTTCCTTAAAATATGAAATTGCAGTTTATGGACAGGTGGTAACCATCGTAACAAAAAGCTTTGGTTGCATGTGTGGCATAATGGTCCCTGCTGCTATGGCAGTGGTTGCAACAGATTGAAAAGATACTGTTGTATAGCCAAGAAAGCTATACCAGTACTATACCCATAGTTACTTGTGGGTACTGGTTTTACTTGTAGATCCAAAATACCGTAGGAAACTGGACCAAAGAAACTAAAGCAATCTTTATATTTGATAATAATATTTCCAAAGGCAAGTCTTTTAAATATTACCTAGGACTTTGATGATGTCTGTAAAGATAGCTACAACAAAATTAGAGTAACTCTTAGGGAACAGCACAGGGAAAAGCTCCTCAGAAGTAGTTAGGCATCTATTTAGAATTTTAAGTCAGAATTATTTTTAAGAGATTTATTGTCTTTGTGTTTCTAGGTGCATATATGGGACTGATACTTCCGACAGTGTAAAGATTTGCTTTATTGATAACCTGTGAACCATGTACAGTACACTTCTTATGCATGCTATAATTCCTTTAATATACTCTACTATTTATGTCCAACAGACTAATGAAACAGGCTCTTATCATTTAATAAAATGTAGTTTAGTGAGATTTGTCCTGCTGAAGAAGTTTCACTGTGAAGTGATTATGTAGTTGAGGGTTCCAGTCACAGAGACCCCTTTTAATAACTTCTGCCAGTCAGAGCACCAGAGCACCTCTGATCAAAGAGAGGTCAAAGATTCATGCAAGCAACAAACCAGGCAAGCAATTAGAACCTGCATTAATGTGATCTGTATGTGATCATTTACTGAGCTTCTATTCCTGTAACTTTCACCCGATACACGTGTACACAGCAGAATGAACTTGGTTAAAACAGCAAGCACCTGTCATGGTGTCCTGTTTGAGAGCTATGGTTAGGGATTGACTGGAAGCACTGGGTGCTGGTAAATCAGGGTGAAGGCCTCTGAGAAATTTCCTACTTCTCCCAGGGTTAAACTAAAGTGCAGAAAACTACATGCTAGTTTTCCTCACAGTTATGGGTCAAGTAGAGTTTCAATAGTCCAGGAACTGGACATGTAAGATTTACTGTGGACTTCTCTTATGTGAAGGCTGCAATTCCTCTGTGATTATTATATTTTCCATTTCATGCCTTCCTACTTATGTTTGGATTCATTAAACATGAAGCCTACACAGTTAAGCCTGAAATGACTGTGTGCTGGAAGTGATGCTGCTAATTGCTATTACTGTTGCTAATGGCTAAAGAAAAACTGGTAGACTCACAGGAGGAAAAAAGGAAATTGGATATTTTAAGACTAATGCAGATTAAAACACAGTTAATAAGCCTCATGTGAAAATCTTATATTTAAATTACAAATGTCATTTTCTTGGGGAAATTAGCATTCCATTTAAAGGCCTGCTTGCTTGTGTCTTTCTATAACTAAAGGTGGACTATACTCAGGGCTTTCATGATAAGAGGAAAAGAGAGAAGGTTCTTTCTCTTGGTAAAGAACCTTCACATTTGTATCTATTAGATCAATAGAATTTATAGAATTAATATGTTTCTACAAAATTAAAAATTAAAAATTTTGTTTGTTTTTTTTTAATTATATCTATCTCCATATGCTGTCGGGGACTTCGCAGGTTTATTTTCCCTTTGCATGTGGAGGTTAATTCCACATTAATTCCCTTTGCATGAGTATTAATTTGACTTATGATCTTACACATTTCTAGGTTTTTATTTATTTATTTATTTGTTATTTTATTAGTCTCCCACACAATTTTGGATTCTGGAAAACAGCAGAATCACATTTATGATTTTCTGGTTATTTAGGAGCATGGAAAGTGCTTGTAAATCTGATACTATTTTCAGGATTTCAGAAGCAAATCCACAGGGAATCAAAACACATGGTGAAGGGGGGACACTATAGACCAGTAAGAGAGCAGCTGTTTAGAAAATATTTCTGAGAACAGGTTTCCTATTGTCCAAAAAGCTGTTTCATACAATAGCAAACATCAGTGCTCAGAACAACTAGAGAGAGAACTTGCAGAAAAAATACAGAAGAGCAGTCCCTGAGGACTGACTCCCTGGGAACTGGAGACTCTCACAGAGAAAGCCCTCATGGAAATGAACTTTCACAACAGTGCTCTTTTCAAAACTTCAAAATGCATTTTTCAGAGTTTCTCTTAACACACTGTTGGTGGCTTTAGATCTTTCAGAACAGTGTAGTAGATGGGAAAGGAGAAGAGAGAAGAGGATAAGAGAGCAGAGAAGAGAAAAGGAGAGGAGAGAAAAGGAGAGAAGAGAATAATTTAGAGGATTTGCAGGTAGTCTTAATTAGTCCCTTTTTCTCTGCCTTACTTTCAGAGTACATGCGAACATCTCAACACATACTTATTTTCTGACATGAATTCATGTGCAAAATGAATACATACCTTAAGATACTTTCATGCATGTATTTGCACAATTTGCATCAGTCAATTGAAAATGAAAGGTGTATTCTCTGTTCTGTTCTTGTATGGTGTTCTGTATGACCAGTAGCTGGATGCTTCTCCACTGCAGGACACAATAAGTTGACAGACGTGCCTTACTTCTAAAAGTGTTCTGTCTATCCTCTGCTGGCAGATGGCCAGTTGGCAAGAGAGCAGTTTCAGAGCTGAAGACCTCAGAGTCTGTAGAGCTATAACAAGTTCCTTTGCCATATTTCTCCCCTGTAGATGAGGTGAATCAGGTTCAAAAGTCCCAGAAAGTATTTAACACTGCTAATGTTGGTACAAGAAATTGAAGGAGCACGGAGAATTCAAAAACATTCTGTTTATCCAGTTACTGCTTGCAGCAGATCGTAAATGCACATAAATCAATGAAAAGAAGTGAAAAATAATTTTTCCTCTATAAATACATGCTACTTAGTGAATCCTCAGAGAAATTCCTGAAACAACTCAGTACAGCAGTATGTTTTACAGGAGATTAAAACCAGCTTGTAGTATGATCACAATATCAATAGAATACATGATGGTAGAAGACATTTCTCTGATATCCAGTACTCTGTATGACAGTGGTTAATATCACAACAGAATGTTTTGATAGGTCTGAAGAACCTAATGTAAAAGACTGAGGAATCTTTTCCTGGTTTAGAAGAAAAAATTTTCCAGATGGCCCAAGAGAGTACCTCAGAAGGCAGGGAAACTCTTCCTTCAGCTATGTTGAATGTGTGATGTAATTTTAAATATTAGAAAAAAACTTGTGCAAAAAATAGAGGGCAATCTGTTGAAGCAAAACCGAAAACTTCCATGATAGTTTTCCTTTCTGAAAAAGATGAAAGATATAATCAAACAGCAAGATGTAGGGAAACTGCAGTAGTGCAAAGGATGCAATGTCTAGAACAGAGAAAAAGGAATTATAATTAGCAAACATGGACTCATACTGATGCCATGATGATTTTTTGCTTTCCTTTTATACCCCTTTTATACCCCTTTTATACACTCTTTTATATAGCTTTATATATTCCTTGTGCTTTTAGCTTACATAGTTATAATTCTTTAAGTTCGATAACTCCCCTTAGACCCAGTATTTCGTTAAGTTTAGAGACTAGACATTCTAAAAGCCCCAGAAAGCAAGGTCCTCTCCAGAACACATTCTGTGAACAAAGATAGGCCCATCCAGGGGGAGGGTCTCTCAGGTAGGGGGTCTCACCCGAGTCCCTCATTGGGGAATCTTTGATAGAAATGCTCATTTTTGCAAGGCCTATAATTGTATACTCATCACATTGTGTGTGGCCATTTTCTTCGGTGAGGACTTCAGGGTGCATTTCGATGTGCATTTCATCACACCTAAGGACGCTTAAATAAATACCAAGGTAAAACCCTTTTCTCTCTTAACTGTGTGCAGCTCTCTTAATTTTTAGACCAGGATAAGGCATCAATACCTTTGTGGCCAGACATGCTCTGTCCTTCGATGACCAGTGTGAAATGCAGGAGTGTTTTACATATTTTAATGTGGCCAGAGACACAAACACAAGCTCGCACTGCTGCATTCCTGGAAAAGCAAAATTTCCAGAACTCTGTTCAAGGCAAGATAATAAATTCTGCTGAGAGACAAAATATATTAGTTCAGTTCTGATGATCTGATAACATAGTCAGGTGGTTTTCAGACTGAGACAGGGTCATGACTCCCCAAGTGAGAGCACAGCTGGAGATCTAGTGTTGCCTGCAGTACGCCCTTGTCTGTCTGTTCAGGGGAGGGTTAATGGGGGTGCAGCGGAACAGAACAGTCTCTGGGCTTGCCAGTTCTTCCTTTAAGATCCAAGGGAGTTGCTTGTAAAGCTGGGCTGATCTCACTGAACTTACTACAAAACTGGAAGTGAACATTGCAGCATCTCGTTTAGAAAGCTGTCATTGTAGAAAATGCCTGTTTCTTTTGAAAGAATTATAAAGAAGGGCATCTCACAATTTTTCAGACTCTTGCGATGATATATATATCTCTTTTGTGATTTACACCAGTACATTCATGATTTGTTTGACTCTGTAATGAGGGCTGCTCCAGGCAATCCACATTTTTAAGCATTGATAACTCACCATGCACAACACACCAGGTAATAAGACATAATTACAATAACTCTGAATTTGAAAAAATCTTTCTATTCTCAGTGGATACATCCTGAATGCTAACGTCTTCCAAAAGTAAGTATTCTATTTTCTTGTTGCTTTTTAACACATTTTTGTTGTTAAGATAAATCTTGAATTTACTGTCATTAGACATGAAAATAAATAAAAGCTACACCACTGCTACTTGAATCATCAAGGGTAACTCAAAAAACCTTTTTTTCCTGTCTTCAAAATTGCTGTCATGATACATACCTGATAGCAAATTAAGTTAGACTTTTTAGTGGCATTCTTGAAAAAGTGTCTTATATGAAGAAAATTTCCTCTTTCATTTATGTATGAATTTAGATTATTTCCCCTGTGAAGTCCTCTTTGCAGAATTCATTCTCTGCACTACCAGATAACCATAGAAAAATGAAATGAACTGGGTTAATTATCTTAGCCAAATGTTGTTGCTGAGATTTAGAAAGACTTTCTTTCTAAATCTTTCATCACTGCTTTGATTCAGGAAAAGTAACTTTTTTGCTTCAATCCAACAACAGAGTCTTCACTCTTGAAAAATGGTTATTTTCTAGAGAACACACAATGTGATGAAACTGTCAGTACTCAGTAAGTGAGCTTAAAATTCTGACATAGTTCATTACTACATGGAAACCAAGACAAAGTCTGATTATCTTTTTAGGCACAGGTCTGAATCAGAACTGCATAAGGGTAAAGTCAAGTAGATATAAAGTCAACTGTGATTTTTCATCATCTTGAAACTACTTACCCCATTTTGACTGGAACTGAATTGCTGCAGATATCATTTTTTTTTTAGTGCATAATTAATAAAGGTTGTAGCTGAATATCTACAGAACTTATCAGATTTATAGGGATTCATGTCTCGCCTCTGTGTAGGGAAACTCTATTCTAAAGTTAACCTTTTCTTGGAAGTTCCCATGCCATTAGAACATTTTTGATGCTGATATGGGATGATCTTATGTTATGGATGATATTAAAGGTAAAGATGTTACTGAATCTAACATTGAAATTCCTGTGGTCTGCTTTGGGGTATATGAACAATGTGGCCATGAGCACCATTCCTCTCTTCTCTGCTGAAGAATTGTGCCAGTATTCTCTACATACTCTCTTGACTCTACTAGATGTTTCAGTTTTGCAAAAGGTACAAAGGGGTGTAAAAGAAGCCCTAGATAAGTAGCACTGTTGATATATTGCTATAAAGAAGCTAGCTGACCTATTATGCAGAACAGGAACAATAACCTGGTTTGTTATTTAGAAAAGAAAATAGAGGCTTGATATTTTATTATGGATAGGTTGTTACTGAGGATTGTTTTGGTTAGTGAGGAAATGCAAGATGAATCTGCAACAGCAATTGCATTATAAGTACTAGCGTGAACTCCACAAGACAGATTTATGAAGCTGATAAGAATCTGTCACATTGTTTAGTAAGTTACGTTCTAGGAAATGAAGTTGAGACATAATTTTTACTGAGTTCTGTATTTGATTTCCATTTTAAAATTGTTTCCATTTATAATCAGGTCTATCTCCATCTTTCCCTTATCCTTCATCTAGGTGCAAACCGATCTCTTCCCATGCTATCCGCATCCAACAGCTCTCAGGACTCACTCTATTAAGCCTCTGTCTGTTCCTTGGCCCTACCTAATCTATCCTAAGAGCTGTTCCTTGCCTGAAATTCCTTCCCTCTGTTGTTCTGTTTCTCCTTCTTTGCACCAAAGAGACAAAGTAAGTGGACAGCACAGGCACTTCCAGTGGTTAAATGTGATTCTTAAGGAACATCGTTTCCAAGTTGCCAGGAGTACATTCCCCCAAGAGTAAGGCTCATGGGACGGCTGATGAGGCAAAATTGAAACTCTGGAAAATCAGGAAACAGCACCATGGGTTGTTCATGGTAACATGCATTAGATGCCTCAGTTATCAGTGACAGCTATGCTGCATATCTCTGAGAAAGTCACGTAGGCAACACCAGGGGTCTCAGATGCCTGAAGGTATCTCAGCTAACAGTTGATGAAGTTGGCAGAAATGAACCCATGCAGGCAGATGAAGGTGCACTGTCTGGCTGAGAAGGTGGAGAAGGAGCTGCTTGCTCACAGATGTGAAGGCTGGTGTCTCCGACTTTGTAAAGAGGCCTGCAGGAAAAGGCTCCTATGCATGCTCAGCTGTTCCCAAGTTTCTGGATAGAAACAGCAGTCAAGGATGTCTCCTTTCTTGCTGGAGAGGATTTTTCCCTTTTCCTACTGATGCACTGCAGAATTGTCTTGGGGATTTTGTTCAAAATTAGAGTGGTTCATGATGAAATATTGATCTGTTTTCTTATTATGAAAACATAAAAATGTTTTCTCTAAAGGACAGTAGCATTTCACTAATTTTTACGTGAAACTAGAGAGTTATTTTCAAAATAAAATAGAGAAATTTAATATTTTATGGGTTTGACTTGGCATAATCATATTTTCACTAACTTTAGGCAAAATGCAGCATCAAATCTATGGGTATTTGAACAAATTTTCTGTTGTGATTTTTCCTTAGAAACAAAGAATACAATTGCAACATTGCAAGACAGAAAGGGTAAGTGGAGAAAGTCCATGTTACTTTTAGAGTTTATTGAGGCATACCACAGTGTCAAATGCTAAGCTCTTCTTCTGGAATGCAAAGTGCTGAATTGCATTTGGATTTGTGTTGGAATGAGAAATGCTCTTCCTGCAAACACTGACATGCAGGTACCACGAGAATAAAGCTAGAAAGGTTTGGCCCATTGTGAAATGAAACTCAGTACTGAGGCACGAAAATGCTCATCTCCAAAAAACCTTGATGATGTAATCTTGTAGCAGTGTGCAAGAATGCTTCAATCTGTAAGCTAGTATTGTCCTGGGACACCAGGACACTAGAAATCTAAATATTCTAATGTGTATTGCTGTAAATTTACAGATGACTAATGATTAATCCAATCTCAACAGCTATTAAAGGGAATTCTTTGAAATGCACTATAAAATAAATATCAGTGCCTGGGCTATCTAAATCATAACTCTGAGAGTGGTACAACTAATTGGAACTTTTCTGTGGGAGATAGGTTCTTTGGTGGGAAGTGAGGGAAATGCTGTGATATGGAAAAAAAGAGACAGCAACAGCTGACAAAAAGATTTGTTGAATGATCAGAGAACATATTGCAGTGGAAAGGAAGAAGGCAAGAACACTTATAGTAATAAATAAATAAATAAATAAATCTCCCACCAAAGAGACGCCCAAGACCAAAACACAAGAAAGAGTACAGAGGAATTTGGAAAGATGAAAGAGGAATTTGAGGGAAAATGAGGCCAGTGTGCAGAAGGCTGTGTGAGATGATGGGAACAGAAGGGAAAAAGGTCTGCAGACAGAAGGCAGAGCAGAAGGGAAATGACTGAAGATACACACCATCAGTAACAGGAAGATCTGTGTGACTGGGGACTCTTTGTGAAGAACAACTGCCAAACTCTCATCAGACCAGCCCCAGAAAATGGAGTGGTGTCCTGTCAGAGCCACAGCCACAGCAAGCTGGGGTTGAGATGATCTCGCAAGAGGGATCCAAGTGAAGCACTGCCACATTATTGCTGGGATGAGTCCAGGAAAACATGGCAGAGTGGGAAGGGCAAAAGGCTTCTTCTTACAAAAAAAACCCCAAAAAAACCAAACAAAACCAAAAAACCCAATATGTGATCCTTAGAACAGCTGCAGTTTCTAGATAAGATTTGACATGATGAAGGATTGGTGTCATAAAGAAGATCCGTGGATGCACGGTCACTAGGATTCACTGAAAACTTTTTGAAGGGCGACTATTCTGGAAAATTAGGTTCCTAAAATAAGACTGGTGATAAAAAAGCCATTGAATCATGACTTTGGATCTGCAGAAGCTGTTTGAGGAAGATGATCATCAAATGACCAGGTTTAAGGTGAAAGAACATATTCCAGCTTTGGAAATTTGTTTTTTCAAATGAGAGTGATAATTTGAAGCTTCTGCTTATTCTACAGCACTTAAACAGCATAGAGTAGTGTGTCCAATAATGCGTGGTGAGTCCCTCAGCTGGGAAACCCTGGCTAAGCAAGGAAACACAGCAATGAGCCTGACCATCACGGTGGGCTTGGTAGAGCCCTAGGGGCAATGGCATTGAAAACGTGTCCTCTCCAGTTCTGAAAAATAAACTTCCCTCTCCCTGTGAGTTACAAGCCTGAAGTGCAGGGGCTACAATTCAGATGTGCCAGGTGCCCATTGTGAGATACCTCATTTCTTTCTCAGGAAGTAATTCCACTTAAACATAATGAAAATTATTATACTTTTTGAAACCAGAAACATTGGCAGCTAGCTCGAGTCCAAATGGTTTAGAATGACATTTTCCTTCCTGGATAATAGATGAAGGTGATGGAAGCTGAAAGATGCTGCATGCAGGACATGCTAAGACAAGTACACAAAACAAATTTTAAAGGAAGTTGCAAGGGCATTTGCTGCATTTGAGTACAGAGTTATTTTTTCCGGAGCTCATATAAGTGGTGCTCTTTCCATGTGTGCTTTTGTCTAAATATCTCACAGCAGAAGGGCTGTTTTCAGCCAGCATTTTCTGACTGTCCTGAAGAGCAACTACAGCATTCAGTATGTCATGTTCCCTGTGGCTCAGAGGCTTCCTGGGTGGTAAGTCTGGCTTACACAATGTTTGTCTGCTGGTCACTTAATTGAGCAACCATCTGAACCATTTTTGATGGCTCCTGAATCACAGTCTGTACTTACTCTGTTTAAAGAATATGTGGTTTTTCTCCCACCACTATTTTGTTTGTGCCAGGCTTGTTTTGACCTTAATGCAATCTATGCCAAGATGAGAAGTAGCAGCTTTGGACACCCCATGTGCAAACCTCCTGACAGACAACAGGTATGTATCAGGAACCACGGGAAGCATAAAATCTAATGGATACAGCACTTATTGAATCCACATAGGTGTTTTGCTTCAGATCTCCTCTTGTTTCTTGTTTACAGAGAGATATTGTTGTACATAAACTAGAATCCCGTTTGACGAAAACTAAACTAGGTCACTTCAATGCCGTGTTGTTCCTATTTGAAGTTTTCAATACAAATTTCTTCTTGACCTTCAATAAATCTGCATCTGTGTACAGTGATGTATAAGGCTGTCCAGGATGGGGTGGGTTTATCCATCAAAATCTCTAATGTTCTTTTTATCCTGTCCCAGGACTGCTCCTGCTTCATAATCTACAGCATTTGCCCTGGATGTGGATGACCTGAATACTAAGCACGTAGAGGATCAGAACTAGCTGTTGTGGTGCATAGTTGAGGGATTTGGTCTCCAATCTGTCTCAGTTACATGTCCAAACTAGTACGTTAATCTGACAAATTTCCTTCATCCTCTCATTTACCACAAAAATAATCTTGAGCCTGAGCAGTGTCTCACTTTCCCATGCAAATTTAGAGTCTGACAGGCTAGTTATTTCCCAAGAGGCAGTTCCCACACACATCTGTTCAGGTGTGTGGGACTCAAATACCGCTCACATCTCCAGTGTCTTCAGTGCTGAACTAAACCCTGCCAGACCAGTATTTGCCAACTAGAGTATAGTATCTTTAACAAACATATTATACCCTTTACCCAGTGTTTTATGTGTTCTACATGTACTTATGTGGCTATTAAATGTACATTTGTAGCTCTGTTTTTTTACTTCCTGTTTAATGCAATGCTAGCAGTACAGCTCTTCCCCGGTTTTTTAATGCTTGCTTTCTTAATTAATAGAACCATAGAAAGGAATATCTGTTTTTCTAGTTTTTGTCTTTTCTATACTAACCAAACCAGAACACTTCCAGGGTTTGGTGTGAGTTTTTTGAGTTGGTTTTGGGGTGGGTTTTTTGTTTTATTTTTTCTGGGTTTGTTTGTTTGTTTGTTGGTTCTTTGGGTTTTTTTGGCTTTTTTGTTTTTTGGTTGGTTGGTTGGTTGGTTGGTTGGTTGGTTTTGGTTTTTTGGGTTGGTTTTTTCTTTTTTTCCTACAACTGTCACTAAATCTTTACCTTTTGACCAATACACAGGACCACGATGAATTATTTCTGCTGAAAGGGAAACTGCTGATCTGAGTCAGGTAATTCTCTGCCCCAATATGTTGCTGTTTAAAAGACTATGCATGGATTTCTGAATTTACTGTTCAAGTAAGCTGTTTACTCTTTCATATGTTCTGCTCTGCTCATGCAGGATTGCAATTATCAGGGAGCTAAGCATTTTCCAGTCTGCTGTAGCAGTAGCATTCCCATCCTGTGATGCTGTACTGATTGCCCTGTTCCCATATTCCCCGTATGGCTGCATGTACCCTTGCCTTGAAAGGGGCAGCCTCATGACCGTTCTTTCACTCTCAATTGCTTTTTTTTCCTGCCAGGAACAGCAGCACACTACTATAAACAAGGACCACTTCATCCCAGTGTTGGTAGCCACTTTCAAGTCAGGGTTGTTGGTATCAAATCAATGGACTGTTGGACCACTTGACCCAGAGAGAAGGAACAGCTCAGGAACTGGTCCCCATCCTTCACATGGGCAGTACCAAATTACTGAAACATAATTCCAGCTCATTTCAGTTAGCATGGCTTAGACTTGGAATTTGCTGACTTGAGTGACTTCCCACTGCCTTTACCTATTGCTGTATCAAGGGATATCTAGGGATTATACACAGACACCTATGAAGCTGAAGAAAACCTGTGCTCATTCAAGATCAATGATTCACTTGCTGATAGCCATTAAACCCTTTCAGAAAAATTCCTCCAGCTCAATTTTGTGCATCACCTAGATGGAATTCTAAATTGCAGACAGCCTATACAATCCATCTGTATAACCAAAGCGTTATAATAATAGTAATATTACTTATAAAAAAGCGCCTAAAATTGGTATAAAAATCAATCTACTGACAAGAAATCAATTTAAAAAGCTAAACAGTACTGATAGAATCAAGGAATACCCTTATAGTGTTTGGCTGCACCCAGTTTAAGATTATCTGCATCTCAGTTGATTTGAATGTTACTTATTCCACTCAAAGTACTCCCTGTGAAAGCTTCTCTTGTGCTGTATTCCTTAGTTCTATCTCTTTTTCTGGACACAATTCTGCTCCCTGGAGTTTTTTAGATACCGTATGTGCTGGTTTAACACCAGATGGGAATTAAACTGCAAATAAACCTCTCCCCTTCATCCGCCCCTCTCCAGTGGGAAAGGGACAAAGGCAGACACAATGGGCTGAGATAAGAAATTACTGGAAGCAAACAGCAATGGAATAAGAAATGCACAGTAACAACAACAACAAAAATATACATAAGAGAAGGGGATTTACACACAAAAGGTGTTCACGCCTCCACTTAGTCCTGCATGACCACCAGAGCAAAGACAAGATGGTGGATGCTCTGCGCAGCTGGCCCTCCCCGTCCCTGAGCCAAAGACAACAGAAAACAATGACTGACAACCCCCCCACAACCCAGACTGTCCACATTGTGTCCCCACTCCCAGACGGCTGGGCTCGGCCATGGTTGGCAGTATTCGGCTCCACTCGGCCCTGCCTCCTGGCTCAGGCTCAGCTCTGCTCCTCTTGACTCGGCTTGGGTTTGGCTCCTTCCAGCTTGATTTGCTGCTTCACAGGGGCATCTCTGTGTGCTCTCCCAAAGGACTTCAAGGGACAGGGAGGGATGAGCAGTGGTGGGAGAACAGAGTCCGCAGGGCTGCTGCCGGCAACCTCCCCGAGGAAGAAACAGAGCAAAATGGCGCTGCTCCCAGAGTGCATCACTGCGCCCGAAGCCACGCCCCCATGGTGACATAATGGCATAGAACAGCTACATGGCCCCGCCCACACAGCTGTGGCCCCGCCCACAGAGCCCTGGGCCCTGCCTCATGGGCGCACCGGGGACGCCATGTTTGTTGCCGTGGCTTGAGGGGCACGGCTCGGCGTGCCCGCTCTGTCTGTGGTGGCAGGCTGCACTGGGCACGCCTGGGATTCCTGCCATCCCTCTGCCCTGCGCATCTGCGACAGAAGGGCTGCCGGCAAAGTCAGAGTCCTCAGGTTTTTCCAGAAAGATTTCTGGATGGAAAAAGGCGACATGTCCTGGGACACACAAACTCAGGAGTCCTATACTGTGTGTTGCATTTCCTCCTAATCCACGAGGTGTGAATTTTCTATTTAGAAGGGTGCTATCTGGTATGGGAATTATGACTGTTCCTGTTTTTGAAATGATGTCCCATGAAGACTTCTGCCTGTAATTTCAAACACATCACACTAACTTAAGACTTGGTCTCCTGGAACCAAAGACATATTTCTTTCATGATCTGTATATGTCTGTACTCTGCTCAAAGTAGGCAAAGAACTGACTAAAAACCAATCTGCCGCAACTGGGCAGGTCAGAAGTTTTTATGATCTTGTATTTTGATGCGGCACTTTGGCTTCCTGCCCCAAATGGCATTTGGGGATTACCATCTCTGGTGTGGTGGCCAGCTTATTCCACAACAGAGCTGAAAAAGCGTGTGTTAATCAGAAAGATGAAAAGGGCTCATACAGGTGTGAGCTAAACTTATTTTTAACAGGATTCTGAATTCAAACAAAATGCAATGCAATGTCTTTGAGCATTGAATAGATTCCAGTTACAGTGAAATGAACTTAAAGAGCTACACCCATACTATAATTTGTGCCTCTCATGTAAAATTTGTCCATAATTTGGTGCTGAAAAGACCTTCCAGACCTAAGTAGTGTTGTCTCAGGAGGACAGTAAAAGGTGCATTCTTTTGATGAGGCAGCTTCTTATCTGTTAGTGCCTCTCATCTACAAATATAAAGTTACACAAATCTGAGCTTGCTTTTATAATAGTTTAGAGGTATTCGGTTTCAACTAGAGGCAAGAGAGATGCAACCATTTTGTGCATGTGTGACATGAGAAGTAAGTATTTTGGTGCATAACCTTGCAGGTTTCTGAAGGAGCTATGTGAATGCAAAAGCAGGTTCTGATCCCTTAAACTTTTTCTGAGACCCATGTCAGCCTATAAAATATAGGGTAAAGTTGAAAATAAAGTTTTAATTAATAGCTATCATTTCTGAGACTGCTGCTGACAATTCCTGACTTGTTAAAATGGGTCATTGTTTGTGAAACTGTAATTACAGTCTTTCTGTGTGGTCCTTCTTGCCCATTTCTGAAAGCAATCCACTGCTGTCTTCCCAGTCCATGCTGTTTCCTCTTTGCACGCCAACACAAGATCATCACTGCTTTTTGTTATATTCTACGTGACAGCTACATGCTCATGCCACCTCATTCCCAACCTTTTCAGTAGAATAAGTCTGGTTGATTGTATTTTTATTTTTTTAAGGAATGGTGAGGGATAGGCAGGTGTGTCTCACTTTACACCAGCAGGAGGGTGTGCTGGCCAAGTATTAAATAGGTTGCACAAGCTGAGTACAGGAAACTGTGGTGCCTCAGGGGACTTGGTAGTGGAGACACAGAGCATAGGTTCCACTAATCTCCAAACTCAATTGTCATGCCTGGATTGTACTGTGCTACACTGCTACAGACTTGCACAGTCTATGAGTGAATAATGACATTTATCTCAGCAGGAAGAGGGTTTGGTCAGTTTAAACAGTTACCTAACTAAAGTAATTTTGAGCGCCCTTAGGCAACTGATTAAGAATGTTCTGCTGAACATTTTGGTGTCAGGAGACTGGCTAATGTGAGCGGTGTCTCTTTTGGTCCATTAGTCTATAGCACCTTGTCAAACACCAATTGGACTGATGCTGAATGGCATCACTCAGATGAGCTGGGCTGGGAGAAAAGCACCAGCACCTTCTAAAATTAAGAGTGTGGCTCATTTTGCATACTGCATGTTCCTTGCTGGCCATTTCTGTGTCTTACCAAAAGACCCTTGAAAAAGGCCTTTCTTCAGCAGTTGATAACACTTCAGTATCTTGCATTAATTGTGAGTGTCTCTAAGTTGGATACAACTGACTTGTCTTCCTTTCATTTTCTTAATGTAAACTACCTGATACATGAAAAATTACTTGACCTCAATTATAAAACTGCAGAAGGCCAATGCCCCATGAAATGAATAGAAGTACTCTGGCCCCAATAGGTCTTTAATCAGTTTCATCTGGCAGACAGCGAAGTAGTAAAAATAGTTTGGTGATTCCTCATTATTCACTGTTCTGTAACAAATGACTATTACTTTATTTTGGGGAAAATAGAAAGCAAGAAAGGGAGGAAGGAGAATTTGATTTTACTGCAGGAGAAAGAAAAGTGAGGAAGAAGATTGTAAAAAAATGTACTGGTAAAAATAGAGTTTCTCTTTATACAAATCACGCTGTTTGAACAGCTACCATACATTTCAGAGAATGAAGCTACTTTAATTAATTACAGAATACTTATACAGTGTTTTGCTGATCAGTAATAAAGATTGTTAAAAAAAATTTGCTAAGTTGTTATATTATACCCTGACACTTGTGTGCTGTTTTAAAAAATCATCCTGTCACAGAAGGATGCTAATGACTTAACAACCTAAAGCTTGCCAGCTCCTGAAACCTTGATGTTTAATCTAGATAAATGTGCTTGTTTATATAGCTGTATAATCAATGTGTGTAGTAGAATTATGGTGCTATACAACTATTAGCTCTATTTACATAAATATTATGTTTTATCAGTGGACAAATGCATCACTTTATGCTAGAATGTATCACAGAAAGAAATTTAGAATTTTAATGAGAACTTTTTATGGCATATTGGATGTCTATAATATATAGTGTAATTTTTTGTAAAGCTTCAGTAGTCATTGTAGCAAATAGTTGATTTCATACAATTCAAAAATTACCTGGCTTGGGGAATTTGAACTTTCTCAGTTATTTCTAGTTTGTGTACTTTGAGGAAAACTGTTTCTGGCTGGATATTTCTCAAAACAGTAGAACTGTTCTATATTTGTCACTTGTTAACGTGCAATAAGCATGCTTTTGGAAGAGCTGTTGATATGGGAGTTGGAAGTATATGTTTCTATGAACTAGATCATAGGAATAGAAAATAGTAATCAAGAACTAAGGTGAAAGCTAAGACAGGGGAGGGATTGTTACTTAAACCATGAAATGTTAGTTGCCATTGAGATCTGCTACAGAGCTTTTTCAGTTTTAATTTAGAATATACAAAAATGGATCAACTACTGCTTAATATACCTAGACATATTTATACAGTTGAAGACAAAGAATACAATATTTTTATTTGTGGGGCAGTAGTCTGAGAAAAGAAAAAAATTGTTAGGAGTTGATGAATTGCAGATAGTAAATTTATTAGTAATGAAGCTTAGTGAAGGAACATGCTTACTTATGCATTAGAGCAAAATTGGTAAATAGATAAAAAAACTGAAGTAGATAAGATTAAAAAAGAAGTGAAAAATGTTTTCCTTGTATGTTTCCTAAATTAAAAAGATTAGCTTTTCATTTTGGAACAGTTTCAAATTGAAAATGCCTTTATCTTCTATGAAAATGGGCTTTTTTCTATGAAATGAAACAAAACTCTAAAATATAAGTTGTTTGAGTATTATGCAAAGTAGAAACTTCTTTTATTTGTGAAGGAGAAGAGATTGGGAGGATTGATAGGGTGCAGATAGGGCAAATTCATGATTCTCACAACTTTATGTATTTGATGTTCCATGTTATGTATGCAGCCTTAGTAAAATACCCTGTTGTTGTGCTGTATCAGTGGGAGTTCTGTTGTGAATTTGAAAGGATTCATGATTTCACTATCAATCTTTACGTCTTTGAGAAGGGTTTCTGCACTTACATAATGCAGAGAGAAAAACCGAGTTAGGAAGGCAGAGAGGTTAGAGACTTTTTGAGCTGGGTGGATTAAGAGAAGATGGGTGGATTATGAGGATGTTCTTCCAAAATATTTAGACCTGGATGTAAACCCTTTCTGCTTGTCTTGTGTCCCTCCCAAATACTGCTCCATCTTGATTTATTCCTCAGTATTTCCCTAGAAGTGAAAACATTCAGTAAGTGCTGTAGTCAAAAGTGCCGGAATAACTCACAAAGTCCTATATTTCTTCTGATCTGCCAATCAAATATAAGGAAGTGGCCCACAAAGTGTTCCCTCATTTTAATTACTCCATGAACTCCAGTGTCAAACAGGTATTGAAAAGTACTAACGTCCAATGGACTAGGCAAACTTTTAAAATACGTTTTAGAAATAGACTGTTACTTGAATAACATAAATTAAACTGTAGTCTTAAGAATGTCTTCACATCTCTACTTGAGATTAATTTATTATTTTGTTCTCAGTGAACTGCAGGAATTGAGTGTGTCTGAAATAAACATTCACTGATGAAGCCAGCAAAGCATCTGAGAACTGTGTACTTGGTAGTTATTTTTGAAAACACTTTAAAAGTTAAGCTTTGAATGTTCACTAACTTTGTGCCATTTAGTTTATAGTTCTTCATGGGAGGATATTTGCACACTTATGACTTGGCACTGTGTTTGCAAATGGAACACCCAGGCCATCTGCACAGATTTCACATATTTGTTCTTGTACAAATGATTAGCCAAAAATTCAACAATAGATCTGAAATCCTCTAACAGGGCTTTGCATTTAGTATCAAATTTACGTCATGTCTTCATTTCTATAAACTTTTTTTTTTGCAACTTTCTCCACTGTGAGTAGAATGCAGATTCAACAATGATGGTTTCTAAATGGTTTAAAGTATTTTAACATAAATTATTTACATTCAGAACCTTGAGCTTTGTTCTCAAGACCTTAAAATTGTCAGGAAAATCAGAACTTCATGTCATTTGTTTTCACCCATATGCATTAGTAAAATTCTATCTCCAGACTCTAATTCTGATTCAATGTCTTTTAATTGCAGATAGAGGCAGTTTCTTCTGTAATTTTCATCACTTTCTATTTATGAGTTAAGAGACCTGACAACCCACTGTAATGGTTGGACAATTCTTGACATTTTAAAAAATGACCTGTCCTTGAAATGCCTTTTTATACTTTCAAGGGTGATGATGAGGGTGGTAGGAAGGGAGTTAATAATATGCCATACATATTATGCAGCTTTAAAGTGAAACATGGCATGACTTACTTCATGAAACCTAGGTAGGCTGAGACTTTTCAGTTCTTAAAGAAAAACTTGCATCAGGAAAGAACATCTATCCAAAACAAACAAACAAACAAAACTCCCCCCAAAACCTCACCCCCCCCATAAAAAAACCCCAAACCCACCAAACTCCTTTCCCCCTGCAAAAAAAAAAAAAATCCACAAAAAACAAACCTTAGGAAAATAAGTTTGCTCATATGGTCCACTGAGATACACCCAGCTTCCTCTGGATACTGTTGAAGGCACTGTAGCCCATGGAGGACCAGCAATGGAGATAAACTGCTATAGCCTGACCACAGCCCCCAGCACCCCTTGTTGCTTTACTGAGGTGACTGAGTGTTACCTGAAATGATAACAAGTGGAAGGAGAGGAGCCAAGTTGAGCCTGGGAAAGAAGGAGGGGATGTATTTTCCTTAAGTGTTTTAATGTTTTTTAAATTTTTTTTAAGTTTCCTCCCACTCCCTGATGTCTGAATAAATACTTCAGTATTTACTCAGCAATAAACTAAGCTAAATTGCTGTCTCGGTTTGAGACAAATTAGGAGGAAACGTCCTGAGATGAGTGTGACCTCTAATGGAAGGCAGGTTTTGGCAGCCACTCCCCGACATATTCAAAAATAATTTCTTGGAGGAAAGCAAAAAAGACTTGTTTATTTAACAAGCAAGGTGCACGCAGGCACAAAGGAAAAAAAAGAAAGAATCGTGTTAGATAATAAACCTTCTTGTTGTGGAGAAAGATGGTGGATTTTTTTAGAGTCTTGCTTGGCTTCTCCCGAGGTCCTCTGGAACCAAGGTGCGGTGCCCCAGGGCCTCCCTTCTGGGCCATGGTGTGGGGCTCCTGGCGATGTCCTGGTGTTTTGGACTGGAGCAAAGCTGAACAGTTCCAGAAGAAGAAGAAGAAGGAGAAGAAGCCACAGTCCCAGGAAAAATTTCTTGCCTCAGCTGACAGGCTTGCTAAAAGCCGGAAGGTGCTCCCTTGGCTCTGCAGCGGTGAGAGCGCGGGGGAGTGTGTGTCGGTCCTTGAACACAAACTACGCTGAAGAATTCGCTTGGCTTCCCTCCTCTTTCCCTCAGACCCAGATTAAGGCTCCAGGGCCCATTTCTGGGCAATAAGCAGATGATAGGGAAATACAGTATCATACAGTCACCCCAGGACAGTTGCCAAGCTGAATAGGTTTTGCCCATGACAGTGGTTGGGAAGTGATCTCCTTTTTTTTATTTCATGCCACATATGATCATGGCCACTTTTTTATAAATAATTAAGGAATCTCTCATACTGTCATGTCAATATCCCTGGGATAAGCTGAACTGTAGATCTTTCAATGGTCAAGTTTCTGCAGAGACTGCTTGCTTACCTTATTACACTTGCTAACACCGTCTGAAAATTGGCCTAAAGCAAATCAGCCTGTCGGTCTCCTGGTCCTCTTGTTCTTGCCACATATTCTCTGCTTCTCAGAATGTCTAATTTAGTTTCTCTTGTAGTACTGATCAATGGCTGTCAGCTGTTTTTCTTTTCTCTTGAAACTGTTTCTAAATTAGCCTGTCATGTCTTCCTTGAAGGGCACATGTAACAATTGTCCTTTTTTCTTCTACCATCAATGAGAAGTCACGACTGCTGCAAAAACTCTTATCAGAGCTGACCCCAGGAAAACCATTCTGGTTAAGATTTCTCCTTGTCTTTGCATCTGTCTTAGACATGAAAACCTGACTATTAGTTCCAGGTAGTCTCATTTATTTAAGATTTGTATTGTATTTACTGTCACATTTAGGATTCTTTTAAGAGATAAAGCAGTAGAAGAAGAATTACACCGTGTTCAGGTTTTTTCTGAAAATAATGCTATGTCAGTTATTGCACTATGTGCCTTTGTTTTCATGCCCATGTGAAGTCCTACAGAATGTATTTTATGATTTTCAGTGTCTCGTACTGGAGGGTGTTCACTCTTTCTTATTTTTTCAAAAGCCTGTCATTAAAAATCATTGGTTGCTAGCAAAATCCTGTCAAAACACAAGTGTACTCATTCAGCTGAGGAAGGGCTAATTTCTCATTCTCTCATTTCTTATGATTTCATTTTCCCTGTTCTCTAGCCTTTAAAATTCCTGATCTTAATTTCTAAAGTAAAACAAGGACAAATTACTTCAGAAGTTCCTACTAATTTCATAAATAAATAAATAAAAAGCAAAGCCTGAATAAAGCTGAATAAAGCTCATTTATTTTTCTTACTCATTCATCCTTTATGTTTGCTTTTGTGATTGACACTTGCAAGTGTGCAAAAGGAATGGGAAGGAAACCAAATTATTTCCATTCACTCACACGCTTTCAGGACAACCTTCATTCCAGCATAGAGTACACTACAACAAACCAGTGTTCTGGTTAGATCTGGTTTAGATGATAAACCAACTCTGAAATGTACACCTTATCCAGTTTACTTTCGGATTTCATGAAAGAACATTATCTTAAAAGTGTAAAACAAGATCTAATTGGAGTTATGCACAGGTCTCTATCCAGTAATAGAGGAAAACAAAAAGGGAGTGATGTCTGATTTTGTGCAATGCATAGGAATCAGGTATTTTGCAATGATCACTCAATGACTATCACCGTCTTTTGCTGTTATGATCGATAGCCTTTCTCTCCTTCCCTTTATAGTGCTCACAGTGACACTGCAGTTCCAACTAATAAGGAACCATGCTGGGATGGGATGATCTAATTTGCTATTTTCATTGAATCACATTCTGAAAATTGAACAAAATTATTTTTCATCACTTCACTCACAGTCTTTTCTCACTCCTTTTCCTCGTTCTTTTTTTTTTTGAAAACAGGTAGCATCACAGCAAATAGAACATGGTTTTGAAAAGATTATACAAGAAGTACTGAAATTGCTCTATCTTGCCATTTTTATTCAATTTCAAACTTCGGGTTAAAAAGTCTTCAAGATAGAATTATGTCTAAAGATGCCTTCTCTCCTAAAGAACATCCAATTGCTGAACAACACATGCTATTCCCAGCAGATCTCTTGCAGTTGCTGTGAAAAGCTCATGTGTTCTATCCATCTATTATCATTCAATACTGAGTTAATAAAGTTTGAAACTTTAAAGGAATTATATTTGAATATTTTCCTGAAATGACAGATCGGTATATCATAGATAATCTGGACTTTCATTATGCATCCTTGAAGGAGAATCTGTAACTTGGAAAGTTTCTTCTCTGTTTCGCATCTTCCACGGTAGATGAAATATCTAAGACATTTAATTATTTTAAATATGGTGAGAATAGATAACAGAGACAGATCTTGTGAATTTCACATATATTGCCAGTACTTTCCATTGCCTAATGCCCAGGAATATCAGTGTGAATGGAAGTGTCATTTTGCATACAAACATATCCTAAAATAACTATTTTTTTTGCCAGTGGAGTTACCTCTAAGACCTTAAGATGCTTCTAAATCTTGGTAATGATTACCTGAGAGACATTATTAGTACATCCCAGATCATGAATTTTACAATGCTACCCACCAAGTAGCTGCTTTGCTGTATAGCTTCAGGATTTGAGAAAGAAGGAATGAACTGCATGATATGGCTAAAGACAGCTAATTAAAAGACTAAAACATTTTTAAAAAACCATTAAAAGCAATGAGGTTGAAGGAAGTTTTAATTTCTCATATATTTTCTTTAAACAATATAGGAGGCAACAGTCATCTGGTCTGGGGAAAAAAATTAAAATTAGATTGTAACATTATTTTAAGGTTATGATGAATTTAAATCTGGGAATCAATTTTACTGGATTTGTAGATTCCTACATCTAGCTTATCTTGTGATTGATGGTCATAGTGTTGAAAAGATGTCATGACTCATGTGGTTCATAGCTGTCACGAGAAAATAAAACAACTTTTTTTGAATCACACAACAAAGAAAATAATGGTTTTGTCTTCTTGTCATTAATTTCAGTCAGCGATACAGTTTATTTCTCATTTAAAAAGATAGAAACAAACTTGTGAAATTTGGAAGTGCAGCCTAAATAACACCCAAGCAAAGCCCCCAGTTTCCTGGATGGGCTTTCTTGTAAGATTTTTAGAATGAAAATTAGAGGAATAAGCAAGCAAAAAAAACCTCAAGCTGCTAAGCAGCAAAATTGTGTGGATAACAGAGTCCAGTGTTAGCCCTTAATAGGGTATGGATGTGTACATCAGCCTGAATCCACAGCAACTGAAAACTGACACCAGCTTGGCTCTAATGTCAAATCTCAGCTATGCTTGCACTCTGCAGCCAGGGAAAAGAAAAGGCAAGTAATCAGTTGTCCTTCACTGACTATCAGGACTGGGGTGCCTTTGGATGTGTGTTCGATGCAGAGCCCATCAAAGAGTGCCTAGTGACTCTTTAATTAAAAATGTTCTTAGACCTTGCTCTTCTCTTTTTCAACTCTTTTAGCTCCATGGTAGAGGACTGTCAGTACATTTATCAGAGTTAATGATCAGTAAAGGTAAAAAAGACTAGGGGCGGTAGTTTGGGAGGAAAAACCCGCAAATTCTTGAAGTTTGACATATTTCTTATTTTACTTGATTAGTTTTGTGCCAATGTGGATCAGATTTGTAATGAAAATTAGCAGGATTTTTTTAACTTTGATGTGCTTATTTTCTGTTGCTGGATAATTTGGAATGACTGTTTTGAATTTCACGCGGAAGTCAGAGAACTGCACATTAATCAGGCATCTAGATTAAGTAGTGCTTGAGTATATTAATCTGTTCTGGATAAATCTTGTATAGTGTGATTGAGAAATTCAATTGAAACCAAGATTTATCCAGTTTGGGTAATACATCTTGATGATTGTGGGCCCACAGTAGTCAAGAAAGTTGAAGGAATGTGTACCGGGAATCTGCTCTGTCAAACAGGTACATATGGGTGGTCAAATGGACGTCTCCTCTTCTGCATTAGTGGAGTGTCACAGGATTTTGGTCCCTCACTTTGACTTGAAAATAAGAGTAGATATTGGCATGCATTTTTGGATTACACCTGAGACATTAATTTCAGACATTAGCTGCAGTCTTTATGTCCCTGTGTTGTCGCAGTTTTAAGCAGTATCTTATATATAAGCACAGTAAATAGTTAACCCACCTTGTATTTGTGTGTATGGACTCATAACTGTACTGAAAAACTCTGCTTCTGGTTCGTGTTTGCCGTCATCTCTGCTTATTTATCTCAGCGCAAAAATTTATGCAGTACATGGATGCAAAGCAGGATAGACCTTTGCACCAAGGTGATGAAAACAAAGACTTGTCTGAACTTAAAGGTCCTTAACTTTCATCTTCTTTTTTCATGGTGTGGGTTTGTTTGAGAGGGAGAGTAGAGGATGCAATTAGAGTCAGAGTTTAACATTTTCTCTGTGGCACTTAGTTTATTCACTTTCAGAGTCACTGACTAGTTTCCTCCTTTCAGCTGGGAACAGCCAACTTGTATTTTAAATAAATCTTTCATCTTTTTTACTCCAGTCCATTCTGTCTGGATAATCTTACATCCTTTATTTATAGGTGTAGTGAGCTGTAAATAAAGACAACATACTGTGATTTTTTACTATAAACAAGAAACAAAAAGTGAAGGAGAAAACCACAGGGTGGATAAGTCCATGATTTTTTTTTAAACTTATTTTAGATTTCATTTGTAAGGGGAAGAATATCCAGACAAAAACAAATTTTATGGAAGCACCGTGTTCACAGATAGCAGAATTTATGCAATGAAAGTTCAGAAATGTATAATAAATAGTTTGTACTGAGTTTTCAGCCCTCTTCCTTCCCGTGGAAAAGACCTGGATTCTTTTTATTTATAGACTTTAAAGAAGAATATAAATCTCTGAAAAATGGAATTGTGAAAGAAGGGGGTGGAAAACCAGTCCCAAAAATGTATTCATGAACACAAAAAAAGTTAAAAATGAGTTTGTAATTTACTGCAGCTCAGAGGCAGCAATAACTAATACACTGGAAATTTACCAATTTTATGCATCTATTTTGCCTGCTTTACTGCTCTGCTGTTCATAAAAAGAGCATTTATTTCAGCAACTGTCATGTCACTTGGCATTTATGTGATCTCTGAGCTATGTGTGAAAATGAACTTTTTTTCCAGTTTCAATTTTTATTGAAAAAGTTATTTATTTTACAAATTGGTATCAAGGTGATTTGTTCTACTGTCTAACTAGTTTTACTGTTCTACTTTTATTATGTTCATTCTTATCACTTGGGAATCAGAACCATAAATCATTTGGTTTTGTTTTTCGTGTCCTGGGTCCTACTATCGGAATTGCATTCCATCGTCTGCGTGTTGATGTCTTAATTCCACCTGCTTCTCTCCCACTACAAACTGGGAGATTAGAAGCTATATTTTTTAATTCTTATACATTTTGTTCCTCTTATGCTGCACTTATGAGGCGTTCTGGATTGTCCACTGCGTTTTGCTCTCAGCTGTGTCTTTTGACAATTTACTCCGATGTTTCTCTTTGCCGTTGTTATGATCTCTCTCCCCTGCACACTGCAGAGCTCCACTCCGGTGTCAGAGCTGCTCCATGGCTGGTGCTGCTCACGTCTGCCTTGGGAGCCTCACCTGTCCTGTACAACTTCCAGCATTAACTGTGCTATGAGAGGCATCAGATGAATAAGAGAACTGGACAGGGAAAATGCAAGGAAATCATCTTCCTGATGAAGCACCCCCTGAGCTAAGGTTCCTGATGGCTGTTCTGGCTGTTGCAGAGATGTGCTGTGGTGCCGTATCTCTCTTTTGAAACTGCCGTTTCAGAGGTTCCCCAGTAATCACCTAGAGGGAGTGAAGATCATTAGATAATCTTCTGAGGGGCTCACTGTAGTTTCCAGGAGATTTTTTGTTCCTAGTTCCACTTCCAAAGATGCCAACTGAAAGGAAACTAGAAGATTAATTAACTACAACAAACATTTAGAATTTAAAAGGTGAACCAGTTTAAAAGCAGCTGAAGAGATAACAATTTGAACATGCTCAGTTGCAGTTCTCTTTTAGCAAACCTGGCTTTCTACAAAAAGCCACCCCTGTATTTGCTTAACTATTAAATGAATCTGCAGGTCAACTCATTTCTCTGCTCTTTTGTTATTGCTGTCAGCTTAAGTGGCCATGCTTCTTTAAGAAGATTGGCATAAAATGGAGGCTGTTTGTTTCTAATCACAAGCCTTACATATGACAAGGCCATATTACTTCTTCTTGGTCTAAAACTGATCTCAGAATAAGTGTCTGCTCAATGGCTATTGATGGGAAAATCTCGTCTGTTTCCTTGGCAGTTTCAGTATGTTTAGAAGCTGAGAACCCAGATGTGAGTTCGCATTGTGCTTGTTTATGACTAACACAATCTGCAGGGCCGCTCAGTCCTGTAAAATATTCAAGGCTTTTCCCTTGCTTGAGATAATTTACCTGCAGTGTCTTTTCTGGGCTCCACATTTTGTCCTGACATTGTGTAGAATTTATAGGGAAGGGGTGAAGGTGGAATGAAACCTAATTTTGTGGAAATGAGTCAGAATTGTTATCTTCTGAGCATCAATTGTGAGACAAAGAAGGCAGGCTGTCTCACTCAGGAGAGCCCACCTGTGCAGCAGGTATTTTTACAACTGCATTTCGATTCCCGTGGAAAAGCCTTTTGCATTCACTGGTACTGTGTCAGATGTCTGCAAGGCAAACAGCAACTGCATTACTTCTGTGCTACAAGGACAAGCTGGTTGCTGGCCCATAAAATAGTAATGGGAGAGCTATAAAATGCTCCGAGAGGTCTGCTCATTTGAGATCTGCTCACTTCATGAAAGCTGTTTCTTCTATTTACATGCAGCACACCCTCTGATCCTGAAGGAAATCCCAAACATAGGTATGATCCACAGATAATCAGTCACGTTTGCTTTGCAGAGAATGTCATTTTCGGTGCATCTGCTCTCAGACATACCACTGCAAACAGTGCTGCCAATTATTAGTTCTCCCTTGCCTCAGAATTCTGAGGAAAAAGCCAGAGTGCTGCTGACAAAAACATAAAAGCACAGACTCTGCTAGCTAGCTCTGAACATTGCTTTATTAAGCCTGGTATTCTGCATCCAGCAGTAGCTAATGTGTCATGCTTCAGAGGAAAGGCAAACCCCACAATTTTTGCAAAGCTGTAAAATAGAAGTATTCCTTGTGGAGCCTGCAGCCATCAGCTTATTCCCCGAAGCATAAGATTTGATTATATGTTTGTTTCTTGGGGAGAAGAGCTGTGAGTATTTAAGCTTTTCAGGCTGGAGATCATGCATTAGATTAACCTGGAGGACTCTGAGGCCCATGTAGAACAGATTGTGGAATTCCCTTGGCAGAAATGAGCGAAGCAGCCATTACTAACATGCTGTCATACTGTTAACTGGAGCCGAATGACAAATCCATTGGAAATTTTGCTTCTATTTCTGCTCTTGAGCTATCAGTGAGAAGCTTGTGATTTCTTCTGGGTGTAAGTACCAACCTTATTTCCCACATAGTTTCTAAGTTTGTGTTGTGTTTGCAAACATTATAATCTTATATGAGCAGTAGCTGGGACTGAAGAGCTGGATCATAGCTCTTGTATGCATCTCTAACTGTGGACTGCCTGCAAGGCCTGGGAAGCAAGTTTTTGGCTCTGTTCACTCTTTTCTACCTATCTCCAAATCATCTTCTTTTTTTCCATTCTAGGAAGAACAAAGTACTCAATTTTTGATTAGGCACTTTTTTTTTTCAATTTTATTTTTTAATTGCTTTTGTCTGTTTTTTTGCTCTGGAGCTATTTAATATTTGCCGAGGAAGCCAATGCAGACAGTATCTATGGCTCCAGTCACATGTAGTTTGGGGCTAGCCTGAGTTTTGTAAGGAAGATTTATCTAAAAAAGGCTTATGGAAAAAAATTTGAAAAAGTTTTTATTTGAACAATTATCCTGTGGCTTGTGAGCAACCTCAAAAAGATCAAAGAAACTGCAAGGAGATTTGAGATCGCACCAAAATGGATTCAGATACTGCCAGGCTCAGGAGCAGGAAAAACACAGAGGCGTCTTAAAATGCTTCCCCCACTACCCTTCCCTCATGGCCTGCAGAACTGATAGGCTACTACATGGTGCATATTCTTCAGTCATCCTGCAGTATCCAACTGGACTTGCTTACGGATTGTCAGTAACCAGTTATACTTATATTCAGCCCAGATTCACAACGTGCTGCTCTGTTTCCTATGAAGCCCCCGGCAGTACAGCAGAGAACAAAAAGCGGCATTAACCTGGTTAACTACAGCAAAAGCTTCTTTCCTACCTGCTCCAGTTTTGGACAGAAAATGCCTTTTTATCTTTGTATAGTCCTTTGTCTTGTGAACGGCAGGAGGTTGTGCAGTGTTTTCTTCAAAAGTGGTAAGGTTCTTTTAGCTTCCAGTGGAAGCTAAGGGCAGTGAAGTGTTCCAGACACCTCCCAGCATAAGATTTCATAACAACTCTTACACTGCTCCCCCTGTTGTGGCAGTAGCAGCTTTGTGATTGAAGACTAAACAACTAATAGCACCAGTGGACACTTGCACGTGAGTTAAGTCTCAGCTCTGCCAGTACAGAGTAGCTGTGTTGTCTTGTGGGTGTAGTTTAGGCTTCCTTTTGTCCTGCATTAAGAGCCTTGAGACTATGAGTACCATCCATTCTTCAGCTTGGAAACAGATCCAGCACTGTCCCCAAACCCCCTGGATCCTGTGGTTTTCTCCTGGCTGCAAAGGATGGGTTGCTGGCTGCGTGGGACTGAGGTGGTACGGTAGGACTGAGGAACACCTCATTCTAGGTGTGGTCTCAGGGCCCTGCTTATAGCAGTGGTAGGTGGATCTGGCTTGTTGCCTGAGATTGATGATCCTTCACCTGCCATCTCACATTTCTCTGATGGTTACTGGATTGCTGGTGGAGTCTGTCACAATCACCTGACCCACTCTGCTCACCTCACTCAGGTACACTGCTCTGATCAGAGAACTCATATCCTTAGATTGTCCATTATGGATTACTCCCCTTGTCTGGACCCGTAATAGCCCTGAACAACTTAGAAAGAAACCAATTTTTCAGTCTCACTTGCAAAATGCAATCAATATTTCTGATTGCAAGGGTATTGCACACTGAGAGAAAATAGTAAGTGAAAAGTATTATTTCCAAGTTATAAATCATGATATTTCCTAACTTCCATTTACTCCAATTTTTTGGCATCACATGACTGGCTTCTTCATTAATCAGTTGTTTATATTCTTGAGAACACTAAAAGACTTTATGAATGTATTGATTTGGATCAGAGATCACGCACAAAAATTTAGCTAATAAAAAAACTATTCCACAAAAGGTAATTTTTTGCTCTTTGGAACATGAAATTTACTATCAAGAATATTCATGAAAAGTCAAATTGTGGCAAAAAGCCAAATTGTTTACAGGTGATTCCTGCTATGCAGAGGCATGTAATTTTCCATTTCATAAGAGCTAAACCCTATGTTCTGGTGCTAAGTGTGAACTTAAGTTATAAAATGCAGAACGGTTCCTTCATGTCTATTTTCAGGCATCTGTATTTAGTTTCTTGGTTTTAGATATCTTACCCTCCAAATTTCTGTTCTTTTAGGGGTAAAGATTAAAACTGATTTATGTAGAAACATTTTGATGCTAATATAAAACATGATTCAGACCAAAAACAGCCTGCCATTGCACTGCAGCCCTAGCAACCCAAATACCTTAGAAGACAGAGTGAAGGGGGCTGAGTAACCTTACTAAAAGGTGGTGCTATTCTTCCTACTATTCTGAAGTTATTAAAAATTGCTTAATTCTTAAGATTTTAGGGGGATTGTAGCAATAGTATTAGCAGCACTGTTAAAAAACATTTTCAGGCCACCAACACAGTTGAATTCAATTTCTGAATGGGGAAGATTTTAATTTCCTTGGACCCAGGATGGTGGTCTCCTCCTGGCTGACGTTTTCCTACCACTGTTATGCAATAAGATTGCTTACCATCTTGCAATATAAAATTGCAAAAACTGGTTACTATTTCCCAGTGCCCCAGTGCAGCAGTATCTCCTAAACTTTACTTAAGCTTATAAGAACAACAGAGTATCAGATCACAAATGCCATCTTCTAGATCACTGTCTTGGTCCCCTCCTCTCCCACTTCTCCAGCCACTCAGCAGAAAGCACCTTAGACACTTAACTGGTACTGCATTTTCAAGGTGACTTTTAAAACTTTTTTTCTTATTTTTTTTTTAACTTGAAGGTTTTAAGCCTTAATTCCTCTTCTGCTTGTTCATTGATGGAGCTGTTCTCTCTTTACTCACACTGTGATCTGTCCCAAATTCAAGCCAACAAATCAAGTCAGCAATTTGACAGAAGTGACATGGATGTATTTTTCACAAGCAGTATTCTTGGAATTCAGATGTCCTTCACATAACATTGTTTAGTATTGCATTCCCTGAAATTATTGTATTGTTTCAATCTGAAATGAAAAAGAATCAGTGCTTACATCTCTAGCTGTTATATGACCATAACTTGCTCTTTCCATGGTCTATGTGTTATAAAGCATTTAAGATGAAATGCATATTGAATATATAAAACATTAAATATAGGAGAATATAACTTTAACAGGTTTACTTTACTGCCAGTAAACAATTTCTAATATGTAATTCAAACTCTTATTTTCATGATAGCTTTGTCACATGGGATATCAGGCAACTGTAGACTGAGTGTTACAGTCAGTATATCTGTTAACCACTTAATAATACAACACATTGGGGTATTCCATCCATTAATTTCTTCATTGACCAAAATAGTAGTTGGTGTAAAGGATCTCTGCTCACAGGAAGCCAGTTGGATTTGCATGAGTTTGGAGAGATCTGACAGGCAATCAAGCTCAGCCATTCTGAGTGAACCTACAATGGCAGTTTAAGGTATAGTATAGGTGATTTTTTTCAGTGTGAATCCTTCTATGTTTTGGCCTTGATGTACTATGGATGACAATTTTGTGCCCCCCTGGTATGCAGAAACTGGATTCTTTCTCTGACCTGGACTAAGGAACAGAAAATTTCTGGCATGAAAATTTTCAGAAAAAAAGATAACTTTTCCTATTTCGTTTTAGCCATATCACTTCTCAAATCAAATTCATAGTGCCAGTGTAGCTGAAAGGCAGATACTGATGGCAGGAACATGAAGTCAGTATTGCCACCAAGAAACTTAATCTTGGAAAAGTATAGCCTCCTCTCAAGTAGTCATTCACCTCTCCTCAGTTTGTTGTGTTTTCCATCATAACTGCTAAATATTAAATGGAGAATACACTTCTTACAGTCAAAGCTGATTTCTTTCTCCAAGGAGCTGTCTTCTCTTTGTGCATTACTGTACTTTAGCACATAAACACGAATTGTCAAAATCTCACCTTAATTTTTTGACTTGTAAGCATTTTCAAAAGCTACCATATTAGTGTACAGGTGTCTTTGGCCTGCGTAGCTGGTCACTAGCTGGGATCTTGCCGGCTTGTTGTCCTTGAGAAGGTGGTTACGCAAGCTGGGCATGGTCCTTGGTGCTGATGCTTTTACAGCGTGTACCAAGAGTGAGCCTAGTTGCTCCTAATTGTACCAAAAGGTGCCAAACACTCTGATGCCTTATGTTTGAACTCTTATATTTTTTCAAATTCTGTATTCCTAGTGTGTACCTCTGAGCTGTCTTGTAGCCTGTTAGCTGTTGTTCTGTCATGCTAAGATAGACATAACAAAGCTTCTCCAGGCTCGCTCTTCAAGGACGCCCAGACCATCCTAGGCCCAAAATGTGTAAGCCAGCATCTTGAGAAGGAGGGCAAGCTGAGGGGAAATTACATTATTAGCTAAAGTTTAATTGGTGAATTTATGCTGATATGCAAATGGACCAAACCTATAACAGTGTGAAGAACTCGTGACTTGTTGTCCATCTTGGGTGTAGCCTTTGGCCTGCCCAGAGTGTACCTCTGAAGGCCTTTCACATAAATATCCACCTTTATTCCCTTACTCCTGTCTAGTCTCTGTTTCCAGGTTGGCCTCTTTTAGGCATCAATTCGACAGCTTTATCAAGATCTGACACTGCCTGAAGGTGAAAGCCAAGGTTGAAGGCAGCCTTCAGAGCCTTCCCATGCAGAAACCTGCTAGGGTCTGGACAGGAAGAGGGTCTGCCCAGACATGCAAACAGAAGAGAGCAGCCTTCTCACCCTGAGGCTTAAAAAAACAGCCTCACTTGGTCTCGTATCTCTAGCATAAAAAACCCTGTACAGGACAGGACTGATGAATAAAATTACATTAGAGAAAGATTAGGTATTTAAATTTTTGGTTTCAGATGAGCAAAAGTTAAGATTAATTGCTATAATTCTTAGGTTTGGATTAATGTGCCTTAAGAGAAAATTAAATATCACAGGATTTGGAACACTTCATAACAGGCAAAAAATAAAGTAAAGTTTGGGCTTTTTCCTAACAATGCATTTTAAAAATAAATCTTATACTTACAGAGGAACTTCGCTTCTCCACTTATTACTTGTTGACACTGACATTTTTTAAATAGACATCTATGAACCAGACACTTATTTATCTTGAGTACTATGTTACAGGGTCAAATTTGGAAATTCAATCCTTTTAGGAAAGCATATGGCTTAAATTCATTTCCTACTGCTATAAAGGATTATACTGCATATTTATGGCTAAGCATATGCTCAAGAATTTTCCTGAATGGGCATATGCACCAAACCACACTTACAAAATTTGCTGATTTAGAGTTTGTGTGAAAAATGAATTGTGTCATGTTAATGTCATATTATTAGTGGAACTTAACCTCATGGTACCTTATAAATTTATTTTGATTTATTGCAGTGAAAAAGATTCTGGGCAGAGCTTACAAGAACAAAACCACATTACAATTGATTCCAAGGAAATATGTAAAAAGCAATCTAGGTCCTCTTCTGTGCCTGTGTTAAATATTACATTTTTAATAGCATCAAGCTGTCAGCATCATCCACAGTAGATTTAGTGACCAGGGCACGGTCTTCATATTACCACCAATTCTTTCAAAAACCTGACTTTTTTTATTTCGAGGCAATCTTGACCTTTCCTGGTTCTATTCATGAAGTCCCTGTACCATTCAACTATGCTGACTCATGAATTCCTTCTAGATCTGCCACCATCTATTTTCCTCTCTGAGTTTCTAGTCAAGAAACAAAATTGACAATCTGCTTAGTACCAAATGAATACAAGGTAGACTTAATTCTGGCTTAGGAATGTTTTACACTTTACAGTTTTTCAAAATGTCTGGAGAAAATCTAGGACAATGACTAAGCAGGATTGTGTTTTTCCTGGTAGGAATAAATTACAGAAGCATTTTTCTTAATGCATATTGATGTATTAAATGTTTTGTAAAATAGATCACCTGCAGAAATGAGGGGATGAATAATATTAATACCTAGGTGAGTCATATCCAAGAAATAAAAGAGAAATTAATTTTGCCCAAGTAAATATTGCCACTACTTTCTTTTACAGTAATAAGTAGTTAATCTTATTAGGCCAACCTCCAAAACCCTCTCCACAAATGTAGAGTGTTGACAGTTCTTGTGACTCATGCTATTTATTATTCTCTCTAGGCAGCTTCCTGCTCTCTCTACCTCATATATATTGAGTCTGACTCAAAGGCCTGAAAGACAGAGGCAAAGGGAAAAGGCATAGGGAGTCAGTAGAGTATCTAGGAATCAAACTCTAGAAAGACCAAAGTAAGAACCAATTTTCGTGTACTGCCATCTTCTGACATTTAGGTTTTTTTCCGTGTTGTATAGTGAGGTGCAATAGAACAGCCAAAAGGTGAAATAAAGATATACGTGAATTACAGAACATCAGTGTGTGTGACTTGGGTATGAAGTAGGTATGGTGAGATTTATTAGATGCAGCAAGGCTTAGGATAGACAGTTTTGCATGCTTGTCTTGATTCTAGTGAGTTAGCATTTTGCCTGTTTTCACCTGAATCTAGTCAGAAGTTTAGAAACTGAGAACTTTCTTTTAAGAGACAGTTCATTTAACATTCTAATAAACTAAATAAATGACAAAAAAATTGAAGTTTATGTTAGAAGTCATACCATAAAATTTCAGATCAGCATTAATCCTCACCTCCATCTGTTATAATTCCTTATTATATCTGACTGGTTGTTTTAAACCTTTTGATCAAATGATAAATATTATTGATGTCAAAGAGACATTACACCTTAGAGAAAACAAATCTGAATAACAGCATAACTACAGATTCTTTACTGACTGAATTGCCAGGATTGAATTCTCAGACATAAGGAGAATGAGTGTGATACTAGCCTACAGTATTAGCCAGGATAACCCAGTCATAATAGGGGCAATACTTGCGGTACATTAAAGGAAATCTGTGCACTTGAGGAGCAGAAACCTGACTAATAGCAGGAAGTTTCATTTATGCTATTCACAGGTGGTATACTCATCACAATGGAGTGTGTTACAGAGGACAATTTTAGGCACCATAAACAACAGTTTCTTAGAACAGTTATTTTAAAAAGCTACAACAGAAAAGCTACTTACCTTTGATAAAGTTCTGAACGATAGGTAGAGCAAAATTCAAGGCATAATCACAAAAAAAATTTCTTCAAAATTAGTATAAAAATACACTAAAATTCAACAGCATTATTGGAAGAGAAAAAAAATATATGGTTTGACTAAAAGTGCCTGAATAAGTGTGGAAAAGCATAGAATTCTTGTAGGTGGCATGAAGATTTCAGATATCGCATGGAAGTGCGTGTTACTTATCAAAAGAAAAGAATCTGAAGGAACCATATAAAATCAAAATGATAAATAAAATTCTAACATCATTAACCACAGAGTCTGTTAGAATTAAAAGTCATGCTTCAGAAATAAATGGAAGACTTGTTCAAATGAGAAAATTTTAAAGGAGAATAAATGCTCTCTAGTTGCACATAAGGCCTTAATAGGGGAGGACAAAAATTGTTTTGATGTAGCACTTACTTAAAACATTAACAAATACTGAAAGTTCCTCAGAAAGAAAAAATGCAGGAATTTTTCCAGCTTGTATTGGGGATTTCTTGTTGAGATAATAAACACAAAAGTAAGGTCATAGCAAAAACTCATAGAATCGTGGAATGTAAAGGGTTGGAAGTGACCTTAAAGATCATCTAGTTCCAACCCCCCTGCCATGGGCAGAGACACTTCTCACCAGACCTGGTTGCTCAAGGCCTTATCCAACCTGGTTTTGAACACTGCCAGGGATGGGGCACCCACAGTCTCCCCGGGCAAGCTGTGCCAGTCCCTCAACACCCTCACAGTCAAGAATTTGTTCCTAATATCTAAGTTGAATTTCCCTTCTTTTAGTTTGAACCATTACTCCTTGTCCTGTCACTACGGTTCCCTCTCCAGCTTTTCTGTATGGCCCCTTCAGACACTGGAGAGTTGCCGTGAGGTCTTCACTCAACCTTCTCTTCTCCAGGTTGAACAGCCCAATCTTTCTCAGCCTGTCTTCGTAGGGGAGGTGCTCCAGTCCTCTTATCATCTTTGTGGGCTCCTCTGGGCTTGCTCCAACAGTTCTGTGTCCTTCTTACATTGAGGGCACCAGAACTGTGCACAGTGTTCCAGGTGGTATCTCACAAGAGCAGACGGGAGGAGCAGAATCCCCTCCCTCGCCCTGCTGGCCACCCTCCTTTGGATGCAGCCCAGGATTCCTTTGGCTTTCTGGGCTGTGTGTGCACGCTGCTGGCTCATGTTGAGTTTTTCATCAACCATCACCCCCAAGTCCTTCTCTGTAGGGCTGCTCTCAATCGCTTCTCAGCCCAGCCTGTGGGTGTGCCTGGGATTGCCCCAGCCCACATTCAGACCTTGGACTTTGTGTTGGTGAACTTCACAAGGTTCCCACAGGCCCACCTCTCAAGTGTGTCAAGGTCCCTCTGGATGTGTCCCTTTCCCCCAGCGTGGCAACTGCACTGCACAGATTGATGTAGTCAGCAAACTTGCTGAGGGTGCTGAAAGAAAACCCCAAACCCCATAAAACCTAAATGAATCCTTTGTGCCAGCATTTGCTACAGAGGAGCTAAAGGGAGTTTCCCACATTGAAAGTTATCTTCACAGGGTTGAATTTAGGGAATTGTTTCAAATTGAATGTTCAGTAGAAGAATCTTAAGTGCAAACTGATAAAATGAGTGATAAACTGCAGGGTCAGGTGGCTTTTTCTGAAGAGTTCTAAGGAAACTGATATAAAAATTTTCCAAATTTATAACATTTAATTTTTTTTTTATAAAAGACACTTCTGTCTCTGCATAAGTTATGTTTCCACACTGGAAATTTTTTTAAGCTATAAAACAAGTTATAGGAGAAAACAGAGATAATAAAAAATACACAGAGAAATTATATAATTAAGAACGTTTTGTTTCTTTGCCTAAGGAGATGTCAGTTAGCCATGAATCTTAGCATTATTTGAGGTAAAGAATTAGTTAAGGAGGAGGAACTCAGGAGATCTGGATTTAGAATAATCTCTTCACTTACTGAAGACTTAAGGAAATTGTGCTGTAAATAGAGGAGACTGTTCACTTCCGCATTGAGAACTGGATAATGAACATTTAAGTACTGTTGATCCAAAAAAGATTCACAAGGTTGAAAAATGTGATCCGAAACGTGAAGCGAGGAAAACCAAAACAAACCCAAACTAAAATTTTTTGACTGAAAAATCTGAAGTTATTAGTTGCATGGAGAAGGTTGAAGTATTCAGAAGACAGCATTGTATGAAAAAATAAACAGGCTTGTCAAAAACAAGTAGAAAAGGAGTGTTTTTCCACATAAGATATCATTATGCGAACCTTAAGGTTTTGATACTGAAAGTATACATGAGCTCAGCAAAGAATGAAACAAATTCACAAAGAGCATTCTATCAGGAATCATTAAAAATAAATGTCTAGATTGCATCCAGATTCAATCTTTGGATCTGGAACCTGAAATCATACATTGCTGGATGTTGGGTTAACACAACCAGCAAATGTTCATTTACCTTTTGATAAACCTATGTTGCTAGTCAGTGAGTGTTATATCTGGCCATATATGCCTGTTTTTATATTTTTAGCTTAGTGTTTCCTAGTGGATATTTTTTGTCTTGTCATGTTGTACAATGAAAGAAACATGTTTTAACAAATCACTTTCATGATATTGTGAAAAATTGTGATATTCCTATCTACAACAATTCTATTAATATTATTAACAGGATGTCTATTAAAGTACATTTTTAGTTATAATCTAATTTGTATAATTTTTAATGAGAAGTTCTGTTTGACCTCAGGCTTAGGTCTTCCTTAATTGTCTACATTTAATGTGGGGATTCCTCGTCAATCAAATTTTTTTCTTCTGTTCCCTGCTAATTCAATTCCATCCCAAAAAATGAATTTGTGGCATTTAGATTATATTAAGTGGTAGTAGAGTATGAAATTTAGTGTATCTCATGGCATTCCTTTCATTCTTTTACTGTCTATTGTTTTAATGAACAACTTCAGAAAGTCCAGATGTCTGGTTTATCTTGGTTTTTTACCTAATCTTTCTGTATTACAATTGACCTTCTAACACTGCTTTCTCTTTTGCAAGCATTCTCAGCTGAGCATTAATGCTAGATGAGAGGCATGGAATTTTTATTTTTTGCATTTTCAGATTGTATAATCTGATATGAATTTAGAAGTGATTCAAAGGGCGTGATGTGGCCTTTACAGCATTCTTAGCTGCCGAGCTACTTTATGTCCTCAATATTCTTCTCAAACCCCAGTTTTTGCACAGGCCTGTTGTATGAGGTAGATTTATGCCCACAAGTACTTTGTAGGAAACAGAACCTAAATTCCATGCTAAACTTCCTGTTATGCAGGACTTAAGCAATAGGATCATTTGCCACTAACTTGACTATAGAATGATAACAATTACAAAATAGCAAATAGCTAATTAGAGAATAAAATAATGTAAAATCCAACTTGAAACATAACATGCATTTGAATAATTTATGGTAATGAACATCAAATTGCATAATTTGATCTTCATACCATGGCACTTGGGGTTTTCACTTCTTGCATGAAAAGCTGGTTTTGCAAACTCTGAAATACATCAGACTCAAGCAAGGGCTAGAAAAAAGCTGTTGCTTCCCAAGAAGGAGCAAGGAGAGATCTTTGTGAGATGAACTACCTGGATCTTTGAATCTGGATTTTGCAAATGTTTTTCCCTGCTGTTCTGTCCAAGGAATGAATCACAAGGATTTGTCACCTCAGCCACAGGTTTCTTTCTAATAATTCACTTACGTATCTCGTACTTCATGTATGTGCTTTTATGCATCCTGTTTTAAGTACTATATGAATTTAGTGGCCTGGTTTGGAGTTATGGATTTTATGAGGTAGTGACAATCAAAGCTCAGATTTGATAAACAAAAGTCTTTCTACAGTTCTCAGGTTTCATCTGAGAATGACCTAATAGAGGAAACACAGCAAAACATGTATGCAGCAGGTGTTGTGTGTACTATCTTACCCAGGAGGAGAAACTGCCTTTTCTACCCAGAGATGTGTCTGCTGACATTCCCCCTGGAACCTGGCAAACATCTGTTCTGTAACTCCAAGTCTCTTAAATCAGACTGACACCTTCAGTAAAGTGTTGTAGGCAGTGAACACATTTGAGGAGTCAGACCATTGTTCCCCTTTCAGTTAACACTATAAACATTGGAGTGTCTTTCTGCATCTAAACATAGCTTATTTCTCTCTAAATATGTTGACTTCATCTTTCCAGTTAAAGTACCTAGTCTATGATGATGTATTTAAGATTTGCTAGAACTAAGTACAGTTTTAAAAGGTTTTCCATCCTTTTATGAGTCACAGTCAAAACAGACTTTTGTGTTTAACAAATGTTGCTGAGTGGTGAGATGTGGCCCAAAGGGAGTGTAAGCAAAAAGATTCAAAAAAGGAGCTGTAATCTGTCTGCTTCCTGAAAAAAGGTGAATTAGAAAAACAATGTTCCTGCAGCATCAGAAACTATAAAGCGTGCAATTCAGCATTGTAACTTGTTCATTTAAGTGAGTTCATACATTTATGAAATGCATGAATGAATCCATTTTGCAGAAAAAATTTTTTGAAGTGTTGACATGGAGAGAACATTGATGGACACAAAAAAAGGAAATTTTTGAGACCTGCCTATAGGCTTCAAGAAAGCACTTTTACTGTTTTCTGAGATGCAAATATAAGTCTCAGAACAAGACAGCTGAGTTTCAGTGTTATACTTCTGAACATTTCCTAAATTTTTTACAATAATAGTTCACACAGAAGTGTGCAGTAGCTAAACTGACTCATTATCTTGTCAATGAAATTAGTGCACTATGTATTTAAAAGAAAGCTGGATCTGAGACTGCCTTCAGATCTCAGTTTAGAAACAGAAGTGTGATGGAAGGTTTGAAAATATATATAAGTCTGACAGAGAAAAAACTGTGGGAGTTGGACATCAAACCATATAACACCAGATTTCCTAGGCCAAGGTGTTAGAATGAATATTTGCATATTAAATTCTCAGTTTTCAGGTCTACTGTAGTGTGCTTTTCAATAGCAATCAGTACTTGAGCAATAGCCATTACATTTATATAGAATTAGCAGAAAAAGGAATAAGTTAAAATGTAATTATAGACCCCCATTTTGATACAAAATATATCCAATCCAAAAAAAAAAAAAAGGAAAAGCCATTGTAAGGGTAAAGATATGAGACAGGATTCAGAGTGTGTGCTTTATAAAGTCCCAAACTTAGAAGGAGTAGAGATAAAAGGATAGATATTTTTTTGTTCATCTGAGCTTGCAGCTGAGAAGCCACTCCACATACTGTGCACTGTTTGCACAGATTTACTGTGCCTTCTGTATGATGTGACACGTTTACTCAGTGCCCACTACCAAAGGTTAATGGCTTGGTCACAATCTTCATATTAAATATGGTACAAACACTCACTTGTTATTCTTGGGTCATGAGAGAGTCTCAGGGTCACCTTTTTACAGGCTTTTAAATATTGTCTTTAAATTTATGCTTGTTATGTTGCAGGTACCCAGCTTCAGCTTTGCCAAAGAGTAGATACCATGAATAAAAAGGAAATTCCATGCTTTGTAAAAAATTGGCCCTCTAAACAAAGATCAACAGCCATAAATAAATTGTCCCATTGAAAATAATCTGGCGGTATCAGAGTTTGGGGAATGTCTCTTGACCTTCCTGCCATCTTTCTTCTTTAATATCACAAAGCAATTGCCTGAGACAAGGTCATAGCTGTTGACTGTGATTATTCTTCTTGTATAGTTATTAACACTGCCTAATACAAGCTGTTCTCCAAGCTCACACAGTGGTCTGACAATCAAAATACAAACTGAAATTCAGAAACAGCTATAATGCATGTCTGGCCCCACATTATTTATCTGACTGTAAAATACTGACTTCACAATATTTCTTGCCACGAGCAGAGCCAAAGAAGCCTCTCCAAGCTATATGCACTGTCTGGGACACGGACCTGCCAGTGTGGCTGCACAGAGCAGCCACTACCAAGAGATCCTGTGATGAAAATCTGAAGCTTCTGTCCACATGGTCATCAAATTCTCCCAGGTTTTTTGCTGCAAGAATCATTTCCACTGCCTTTCTTCCATTTGTCCTAGACCCTTCCATTTGCTCTACATGTTTAGTCCAGCTAAAAGGAGCCTGTGACAGATGGCTGGTGCTTCTTGAAAGTGATTCACAACTGCTTGTCCCTCAGTGTGATGCTCACAAAGGTATTCAGTCCCCCTGCCAGCTTTCACAAAATATGTAAAGTTCAGGACATTTGCAAGCTCCACCTTAATTTAATTTTGACCAAAATATTTTGAGAGTTTCAGAAGGTATGAGGAGCAGTTGCACAAGAAGATGATGTTGTGTCTTGCCTCATGGAAATCCTGATTTCCAAGTCCCGGCTATCAGGCAGAGCTCTTTTTACAGCTCCACTCTCCAATGAGTAGATTAGTGAAAGAATTAATACAAGAGGATAAGGAGAGTTTAATTTGAGATGTAAAGAGGATTCAGAATATGATGAAAAATGCAGATACTTTGATGAAACCAAGATGTCTTCCTAAACATGACTCCATAAGAATGTGTAAGTGACTTCAGGTTTCTAAGAAGAAATGTAATCTTTAATTAGATCAAAAAATACATCCATCAAAAGCCAAGCTGTTTGGAGCATACTTTTATAGGTCTTAAATATAAGCAGCAGTCTTCATAATTGAGTACATGGTGGGAATGATTACTTCTGGTTTAATTGACACTACCCAATTTTAATCAAGGGGAATTTTGTTGCCTTAGTGAAGTAGGGAAGAAATAGTTTGATTTTACTGCATTGTAAGATATTCCAAACAGTGGCAGAGTTTAGTGGAGCAGAAGACAACAGTTCTGTCTGCTGCAAAGCTTGTAATTTTTCCAACTATATCAATCGGTCTAACAAATGCTACAAATCCTAGTCCAGTGTAGGATTACAATACAATGAAGGATATACCCAAAACAAGGTCACAATTTAACAGTGACATTTCTCCAGTCTGTCACACCTCTTGAAATTAGTGTTAACAGTACTCAGCACTTGCCTCTCACTGCTTATCTCTGAAATAATTTAATTAGATAATGTTTATAGTATAATAGTTAATGTGGTATTTGAACTTAAGATGGAAAGATTGTAGGTTTAGATAGGATATGAAATTAAAAAGCCACTGTAGCTTTGCAAAGGAACAGTTGTAACAATACACTGTTGATATGCTCTGGTTATTCCAGCCACAGCATTTGAGCATGATTAGGTACCTGAGACAGCACAGGTCACCTATGGTGGCCAAGGCAGTAGTTGCAGGATTGTGTTTCAAGGCTACAATAGACTGCAGAAAAATAGTGAGGATACAGACCTACAGTTAATATCAATTATGATGCATTGTTCAGTTCAGGCAGAAGAAGCAAACTCCTTACTAAGTTGCAGCTGTCAGCAATTACAGTTCCTGCCCACTCAGACAATATCTTTATATTCCTTCTGGGCGATCTGGCCCAGTGTCTTGTATGCTTGCTTTTAGTATTTCACTATAGTCAGAAGCTCCTTGTTCATCCACCCCGGCCTCCTGACTTCACTGCTTGATTTCCTGCTCATTGGGATAGACAGTTCCTGAGCCGTGAAGAGGCATCTTTGAAAATCAACCAGCTGTACTGAACCCCTCATCTTTTTGAGGCTGTATGTCATGGTTTTCTAAGAAGATTCATGAAATCTGCTCTCCTGAAGTACAGAGCAGTGATGATTTTTTTTTCCTTTTGTTCTCTGCTCTTAGCATCCTAAACTCCATCATTTCATGGCCACTGCAGCTAAGGCCACCCCCAGCCTCCACATCTCTAACTAGTTATTCCTTATTTATAAGGTTTAGCAGAGCATCTTCATTCATCAGCTTCTTAATCACCTATGTAAGGAAGTTCCCATCAACGCTATCCAGAGACCTCCTGGACTCCCTGTGTCCTGCTGTGCTGACATTTCAGCTGACATTGGAGTGGTTAAAGCTTCCCAAAAGAACCAGGGCCTGAGAGCAAAAGGCTTCCTCCAGCTGCGTGAAAAAGTCCTTACTTACTTATTCCTGACTGGGAGGTCTGTGACAGATGCCACAACAATGGCATCACTCTCATCTGGCTCCTCACCAGTCCTGAGACAGAGTGCCCTGCATCCTCTCTTGTCACATAAAGTGCAACTCGCCCTGTCCACCGTGCTGTCCTGTCCTTTCTAAAGGAGCCGGATCAATTCATGCCAGCACTTTAGTCATGTGAGCTAACTCACAACATCTCTGTGATCCCAATGACATCACGGCCCTGTAACTCCATGCAGAAATTCTCCTATTCATTACACATGCATCCTTCAGTGCCGAATGTCACAAGTTCCCCGCCTTTCATCAGAGAAGTCTCTATTTTCTGGCATGAAAGCACAGGCTTTGCCTGCCCCTATTTCAGTACAATTTGGGGCTTGAGCTGGTGAACTTGCAGGGTGTCAGAGAAGATCTGATCTCTTTGGCATCTCTGATGCTGCATAACCCTGATGCTGCTGAGCTCCTGCAGCTCCTTTGTGCAGCTCCCGCAGGAGAGGAGCCCGTCTCCCCAGCCCCAGTCCCAGTGGGAGGCTACAGACAGGAGCGTGCAGAAGAGCGCAAACTTGTGCTCTAGCCCACTGTGGCCTTAAAGGAGCAGATTATCAGCATCAAGCTGGAAGAGATAAAAAGGAAATTGCTGCCACTCATAAAAAGATTGTGATTTGATCCTAATCCCAAGGAGTTTTGGATTTTAGTTCTGGTTTTTATATGTGATGGAAAATCAGCAACTGACTAAATAAAACAAAAAGCAGGCTCAGATTAAAACCCAGCATTCAGTCTGACACTGGGAAGGGAGTCAAGTTTAAAATAGATTTAATGTACCATACGTACTGATTCCTCCTCTCTCTCTCTCTCAAAATTTAAAGAACTGTTGTTGAAACCATAAAAACTGGAGATTTCAAGTACATTTTTTGACCCAGAACTAAAATACTACTGAAGAAAAACAATTAGTCCAGCCTAGTGAACTGACCCAGCTACACCCTGACGGAGCTGCAGAGACTTACAAGAAAGCCAGTGAGAGTGACTTTGAATCTGTTTAGAGTGCTGCCTTAGTACCTAGCGTAAGATGCAATCTATTTCAGCTGCAGAAGGAAAAATGTTTTTAAGAGCGGACAAAATACATGCTAGCCTAGTGACTTTTAGCATAATAAAATTAGACAACAACAACAAAAAATTTCTGCAGGGACAGCTGGTAATTAGAAAGTCTCCAAAACTGGTTCATTAAGCCATTTGCTGCCCAAGTACAAATTCTGAACAGAGAAAAAGAAATTACAGTCTGTGTTTTAAATGTTATTACATGTTTTAACTGTCATTATGACCAGCTGAAGGAGATAATGGTCTTAGAATTAGTGCCTGCATCTCTGTGGGAAAAGCAGGCTGAGAAAGGGCTCATTATACTGTAAGTGGAATGGCCGTTTGTTAGCTATCGATTGCAATTCCAGCTATCTGAGGACTGCTGTGCTGTCAGATGCAGCATGGATTTCATACCCTCCCTAACAGCTCTTGTCAGTTCCTGGATATGGAACTCCCACCACAAAAGCCATGTGGGATATGGGGGACTGTCACACAGTAAGAGATATGTGCACGTCTCAGGGAATATAGGCCACAGCTCTATGGTATTTTCTGAAGGAGCTGGCCAGGAAGAAATAGATCTATCCTTAACAAGCTCACCATAAGCACACAGAAATATATGTGTGTACACACATAAATATAGAATGTATATTTACACACATGTTTATTATCATATGCGTGAACAAGGACACATATAAGTAAATCAATATGTAAACGTTTGTGCACATGTGCACATATATTCATGCTTATCTATGTTGGCATTTTGTGTTCCAAATTGAAATTCTTTTTCCTAGCTTTAATTGAGAAGGACATTTAACAAAATTGTTCCTCTGTTGCCTCACAGTGCTGACAAAGCTTCCTCTTATGGATGTTTTTTCCAGAGTCACAATTAAAATGTTACAATCTTGAAGAACATGCTCAGAAGTGCCTGGCAAATAATCTGGCTTCCTCTGCAGCATTCAGCGTTCTAGAGTAAGTGGACAGAAAATTTGAGTCCTATGCAATGAAGCTGATTTATGAGGAAATGTTAAAAGGAAGAAATTTAATTTCTTTCAATAGGAATCAGGGATGTGAATAAAAAGGAAGGACTGAACCAGAGTTAAATGTCCCAGTTGCCAACTCAAGCCAGTTGTAAGGGCATAAGTATAGAGCAGCCACAGCCGTCTGAGAGGGGTCTGTACATGCCATGTTGGCTCACTGTGGTAGGGCCTTTATAAAAATCTGCACATGGTTTTTCCTAGCTTGAAAGGCTGCATAAACTCTGCTGAGTGGTGGATTCAGCTGTGGGATTGCATGGACTGGTGGGAGCTGCAGTGTTATGAGCCATCCCAACCTCCTGTTTTCCACAAAATATAGAACTTTCATCATCAGCATCTGTTCCAGTGTGGCACAAAATCACAACATTTTCTTTAATCTGTGGATAATGTAAGCTTGCTAGATAATATCATGAGTGGACAGTGTCATCCTTCTTGTGCATAATAAGGAATGGTTAATGCCGTGATGCTTAAGAGATGCTGAGATGTAGGTGAAGCAAGTTTCAGCCTTTGCGTGGATTGCTGTAGGTGAGCGTGAGGCTTCTGTGTCCTAAATGAGTGTCCTTGCTTCTAGAAATTCATCTGTTCTGGTGGGGAAAAATCTGTTCAATAATTTGCCCAGGGAAAAACACAAAAAACCTTGGAAATAAATTTCCATAAAAGATGCCAGTTCAGTGACATCAACTTATTTTTCAACCCTCCGGTGTCCTGAGGAGCTTTTCTGCATAGTTCCTGCCTTCTGAGGAAGCAGTACATGATGATGCCCTCACTCCTACCAGGAAATATATGCCTGAATGGCATGACCTAGCTTAAAATTTAAAATTTTAAACCTGTCACAAGCCAGGTGCATCGACTATGGTGAGAAATTGCTGTGTGTGTGTAAAAGAAGACCTGAGCATCTTTTCAAAGCCAGGAGTGGGTATCAGGAAACCAAACTGAAATGAGAAAAAAAGGGGTCTCAGTGATGAAAGTGTCAGTCTAGAGACTGGTTGGTCAAATACTTTCTACCAAATTCTTTCTTCTTGGAAACAGTGGGAAGAGGAAACAAAGGCCAACCGCAATAAACCAATGTTTGCTATTGACTTAGAAAATACTTTGATCTTGAAATGAATTTTTAGTGCTTCATGGGATCATTTGCTGATTGCCACAGATCCCCTCACTTTGTTTTTTTAATTGACACTTACAAATACCTCAGACAACACAGAATAGCACAGCTCTGTATTCAGGCCCTGTATAAATCCCATGATATTTATCCATTTCATTTATCATCAGGTTAGATTGAGTGGTGCTAGAAGGCTAAAAGCATGTAATGGAGGATGTATCACAAGGGTTCAAAGCCTTGAAATTATGGGATTTGAGCAGTTTCTTCACAACCTGTGCTGCACGTTGTGAACAATTTTCAAAAACCATCTCAGTCTGCACAGGGAGAAAAATCTCTTCTTGACCCTAAATCTGAGTGATTAGTTAACCTGCCTTGATTTAATGTCATTTTTATTAATTTATATCTGTTATTAATTTTTTCAGTTGTTATATATAGGGGGTGAAGATTTCCTAGGCAAGCAAAGAGTCAAGTGGACATTGCACAGATAACTAATGTGAGTGTGGTGTAAGTAAATAGTAGTTATGTTTTAGATTACCTGCTGTTGTAGTCTAAACAAGAATTCATATTTTGAGAGTTGCAAATACATGTGTATGGTGAATTAAATTTTCTCTGGGTAGTTCTCAATGAATTTGAAAAAAGAGAGGCGGAATTGTCACTGCTCTGACCAAGACCCATTAGCTCTCATAGAGGTTTTTTTCCCTAATTCTGCTTTTCTAGTTACTAATCTTTACTTTCAAGACGACAAGAGTGATGGCTGTTTGATGCTGCCCCCACTTTCATTCTCCACCCCTCCCCCAATCCCAAGCGTTATCTGTTCCATTTGAGTGCTCCTTGGCTGCATCTGTTTTTGCAGGTGAATACCTGTAACTCCTATGTTATTTCTCTCCTGTTCCTTTTGAGAACTGGAAATAGACCATTCTTATGGCATGCATTTAAAGGGATACTCTTTTATGTAGTTAGGAGAATAATTACAAAATACTGGGTAACCAGGAGACTGGCTACTGTATTTTTACTGGTATCAACAATCAGTGAACTGCTGCTGAAATTTGCTCATAGCTGAGGATCCAGGCACAGTTCCATTAGGAGGTGATAGAACTTTTTCCATTGAAAGCAATACAGTTCTGGTTACTCATGGGCAGCACAGTTGCTCATCAGGGATGTGAGCAAGCACGCGAGGATGAGCAGTGACAGAGAGAATATGGTGAATATTTAACACTGTATTCCCTGCAGCTGCCCACTCCATCCCTCCACCCAAAATAGTGCTACTCCAGCAGACTTAGCAAGAAAAAAGTGTCCCTCTCCTTGACGTTTCTGTAGTGCAGTCAGTTATCCTGTGTAGCCTTTTTAGTTCATCATTTCCCATATTGGCACGAACCCCCTGTAAAGGGAACGTAAGTGAACGCAGATGGATGTAAATCCCCTCTGCAGCCTGCCCCAGGGGTCAGCATCCAGCTTTTGGCAGAGGTGAGGCAGGTGTTTAAGGATGGGAGAATCTGAAATTATATCAGCCTATTTGCAAAAGGGTGCCTGTATCCCTCCAGTGTAAGTTTCCTTGAGGTCATTGTCTTTTTTTTTTTTAAATAAATTTACATAGGTTTTCCCTGGTCTCATTTGCATTGTATTACCAGCCTATCAAGAGCAGTAACATCTGTTTGCTATTAAAACCACCTAATTCATACCAGAATCATTATTACTTGGGCTACGTAGTGATTTGTCTACCAATTGTCTGAGAAAATTTTTTCAGGATTGCATGCTATTCGGAAAACGTGCCTCATTCTCCCTGGAATTCATTCAGAATCTTCTGGTACCTAGAAAGACATCATATTTTTTTTTGTTCTTTACTTTTTTACTTCAGAACTTCCAGTATTGTATTGGGGTATAAGTGTTATAATTCCTCAACACTTAACAGAATCTCTTCAGTGATACCTCCTAATAGAGATTGTCCAGTATAAAAATATCTGCCTCCTTCAGTACAAATGGCAGAGACAAGGATGAAGTCCATATCCAATCAATTCATGCAGTGGTTTTGAATTGGCAACCTGATGTTAGAATGATTATTTATTAATCTACCATCACTCCCTTATCTTTTTCCCCTATGTTTCCCCCTTCATGTACTTTGCAACTAAACATAACATGTCTGTACTTACATAATCTTCTCCTTCCCTCCTCCCCTGAGAAAACAACAAAATGATGTTTTTTTACAAAGGCTTAGGATATTAAATGGCTGCTGGCAGAAATTGTCTGAGGATCTCTGCCTCTGCATTGAAACTTAATGAGAGCTCTGCAGACAGAAATTTCTCAGCTTTCAACCTCTTTAGTGGTTCCCGGGGAAGTGATTCTAGGGAGGACAAGATGCAAAGTAAATCGTCTTCAGGCCATATTGCCATTTTTTGAGGAATGTAAAAAAAGATGTGCTCAGCTGTAGATCTTTGGTTGGAAATCTTCAATGCAGGAAGGGAAAAATATTCTCGGAGAGAACTGTCTCTTCCAAAACAAGCCAAAGATGGGATTTTTCCTGAGAAAGGGCTGATTTCTGGGAGGAAAAAATCCCAGTTCAGTGAGTAAAATTTGTATTAAAAGGGCTTGGGGTTTGGTTAACATGTAGGATTTAGCCATGGGACAACAAACAAGTTGTGTCACAAGAACCTGAAAATTGTTACTGAATGATTTGATGTCCTGCAAAAATATTTGATTAACAATAAAAAGGGCATAGGTTAGTGCTCCGAATTAGATGTTTGGTTTATGCTGGCATTAGAATAATTTAGGAATGGGCACAAAGGATCCATAGACTCTTACCTAAATATATGCATTTCTGTGGTCCTTCTCTGCATGAAACTACTGATAAACAGTAACATGAAACATGATAAACAGACAGCCTGGGGATGGCTGTCTGTTACATAAATGCTGAATGAGTAATTTATAAGGCCCTGGCTTTGGTTCTTCGAAATCCATGTTAGAATTAATTGCTTTAATTGCTAAACCAACTGACTAATAGCTCCTCTGATGACCATAAAGGCAGTTCTGTAGTCCTACAGCTGATGACTTCACAACTGATCCACTGAGATAAGTGCAGAACAAATCCTTCTCAAATTCTAGCAGCAAACCATTCTATGACTAATTTCTTTATGCCACTGCTTTCCTACATGCATTAAGTAAGTATTAACTGCCCTTGCTGCTGCTGCTGCTAATGAATGAAGTGGAGTTTTCAAAGCATCCCTGGGGAATTGAGCCCATGAGTTCTTTTCTCCCTTTGGCTAATGAATCTATAGATGCTGACAAGAAGAAAGAAAAGAAAGAAGAAAGAAAGAAAGAAAGAAAGAAAGAAAGAAAGAAAGAAAGAAAGAAAGAAAGAAAGAAAGAAGGAAAGAAAGAAAGAAAGAAAGAAAGAAAGAAAAGAGAGAAAGAGAAAGAGAGAAAGAAAAAAAGAAAAAGAAAGAAAGAAAGAAAGAAAGAAAGAAAGAAAGAAAGAAAGAAAGAAAGAAAGAAAGAAAGAAAGAAAGAAAGAAAGAAAGAAAGAAAGAAAGAAAGAAAGAAAGTAGCAGCAGCAGGATCCTAGATGGTTCTGCACAAGTGATCTGACCTGACATTTGGTAGCTCGTGTAGTCTCTTTTAGCTCAGTGACCTTTGCTGGAAAAGTGAAGTACTGTAGGTGGGATCTGATCCAATACCCACTGAGGGCAAATTAGAGCTTTCCTTTTAGTTCACCTATGTTTTGGCTGGGACCACATCAAGAGATGTAAATGGGAGTGCAGGACTTTATGTCAGCCTGACTTTATGAAGTGCATGACAGCCTACAGAGATGAGACTGTCTCCAAAAGAACCTGACTTTAAAAAATCTATCACAGGTGGTGTCAGAGAGGAGAACATCTCTGAGAAAGATCACATAGAGGAGGAATCAGTATGTCCTCTCTGGATGTGCACTGTGAATCAACAAAATAAGCAGAAGAGACACTTGTCTAAGTTAGCAAACTTAAGTTTAATTTCTCCTGTCTAGAAAGGAAGATCTTTACAATTCTCAGGATACAGACCCACTGCATTGTGAGCGTTTATTTCTTCTTAATTACTAAGTAAAGTATTACTATGCTAGTGTACTGTGTAGTATGCCAGTATCCACTGTTAGTTTTACCCACTCTCTATACTGGTCCAGTGTTGTGGGTAGGCCCTGGCTGGGTGCCAGGTGCCCACTCAGTCGCTCTATCACTCCCTTTCCCACTGGGACAGAGGAGAGAATAGGATGGAGGAAAAAAACCAGCAGGGTGAGATATTACAGCAAAAAAGAAAGAAACAAGCAGAGATGTGCGCGCACAAGAGGTAAAGAGTAAAAAGAAATCAGTCTCTACTTCCCATCAGCAGCGATGTTCGGACACTGCCTGGGAAGCAGGGCTGCAGCACGTGTAACGGTTCCTCCTCCTTCCTTAGATTATATATCTGAGCTGATGTCATATGGTATGGAATACCCCTTTGGCTGATTTGGGTCAGCTGGCCTGCTTGTGTCCCCTCCCAGGATCTTGCCCACTCCCATCCCCTTTGGTGGGGGAAGGAATGTCAGAAGGACAGCACTGCTCGGCAGTAGCCAAAACACTGCTCTGTTATCAACCTCCGTCCAGCTACCAATGCAAAGCACAGCATGCTAAGGGCTGTGAGCTTTGCCTCAGACAGACCCAATACATCCAGTAAAGTAAGGATAAGGTGTAAATGGAAGTAATTGTTCTCTGTTTAAAATGTGTAATTCAGCAAAGTGAGACACAGCTGATCTGGCTGCTGTGGATTGACAAATAATTGTTCCCACGAGACAAGTGAACTGAGCATGCAGTACTTTTCATAATTGAACAGCCTGACATGATGGACAGCTGGAAATGATGCTTTGTTTTCTACATCTTGGGTATACAGTTCTGTGTACTGCTGTTACTTGCTGTTTTATGGAGAGGATCCCTGGGGATTCTCTTCTGTCTCTTACAACACAGCAACCCAGTGCTTTATGTACATCTCTGACTGTACATAAGTCCTTCAAATGAATCTGAAAAAATGCAGGGTCTGTAATCTGGTTCAAAAGATTTTAAATTGCTTTGACATCTCTGACATCTTTAACTACCAAAAGATGCAGACACCTTTACCATTGCTCCAAAGACCAAGTGACAATAATAGCCTTTGATGACTGGATGCTGGTGACCCAGTCCCCCCTGGTGTTGATGAGTTGTGTGCTCTTCTAAATACTCTCAATTTCCATGGAAACAAAAGAGAATCAAGGGATTAAGGCCTATGTAATTTACATTTCCTTGTATTCATTAAGGAAAAGTATTATTTTAAAATAAACTGAAAATACTTGTTGATTGCAGTAAGTTTTTAGCTTTATGTATTACAGACATCAATAGTACATCCTCATGCAAATCCTGAATGCAAACCTCATAATAACGTTGTATGTCTTTTCTAAATACTCTGGAAAACCAAAGTTTGTCTAAGTTGCAGTTGCAGCTGCTTTTCAAGAAAGGTGCTGCTCTGAGGTAGATAATGAAGTGTTTTCCCTGACTAAAGAAAATCTTTCTCTGTCCACATGATAGCATTCAAACCCTACTTTAAATGTTCCTGCTTGTCCTGTTATTTTAAGCTGTGTTCCAGCAGAGCACTTAATGAGAAGTAAAAAAACAGTTGTGGAAATAAAAAATTTAAAAACCTGCCTTATCACTGTAAACACATTGGAAGGAGGTATGAACCCTGACTGGCATCCTCAAATGCCTGGCACATTACTGCATTTTGCATATTCAATGCAATAGGCTTCACAGAAATGAAGAACAGCCCAAGTTGGAAGGGACCTCAAAAGATCATCTGGTTCAGTCTTTCTTGGGAAAGGGAGACTACGTGAGGTTTCCTGGTATCCTGTACAATTGCATCTTGAAAACCCACAGTGATGGGGAGTCTACCCCATCCATGGGGTGGTTGCACTAGTGATCAAATGTTCTCATGGCAAAAAATATTCATATATTGAGATAAAACCTCTCCTGGTTCAACTTGTGCTTACCCCTTGTCTTCTCCATGTGGCTCCTTGTAAAGATAAAGCATCTGTCTTCTCTGGAGCTGCCATGTTGGTACTAGAAAACTGATCAAGTCCCCCCTGAAGCTTCATTCCTCAGGGAGAAAAGACTGAATGCCTTCAGTGTTTCTTCATGTTCCTCATCCCTTTGATCTCCCTTGGATCACCTTTGGGGCCCTCATTTGGACCTTCTCTAGTCAGTCTGCATCTTTCTTGAGTTCTGGGGACCAGAAATGGACGCAGTACTCCCAGCCCAGCCTAACAAACGCTGGCTAGAGTAGGCGTTTCGCATTTCTGTCCTTGCTGGTAGCCCTCCTGCAGGTGCAGCCCAGGATCCAATTTGCCTTTGTTGCTGCACTGGTGCACTGCTCACTCATGTTCAGCTTTTTGTCCACCAGCACCCACAGGTCCCTTTCAGCAAGGCTGAACCACACAGATTCCAGCCTGTACTGAGATCTTTGGTTATTTTGTCCCAAGTTCAGGACTTAGCACTTGGGTTTTTTTAAACTTCATACTGTTCTTGCTAGCCCACTCTTCTACCTGCCCAGGTCAATTTATTCAGCAATAAACTCCTTTTTCACCAGGCTGCAGGTGAGTTGCTTATATAAAAGCATCCACATATTTTGTGAGAGCAGAAAAATGCACCCTATTATCTACTGCATTAATCCTTCCATTTGTCTTTGCAATGCACTCAGAGCTCCAGGGCATGGTTTTGGTAAATAATTAAGGGCTAATCCTGGAAATGCTTTCTGTATGGAGCTGCCACTGAAATCGATGGGTGTTCTGAGCATGGAGAACTTGCCCTAGTGGGCCCTTAATCTTGCAGTAAACCAGAGAGGCATTTGTTTTGCAGCTGAGTGTTCAGTGGAATAATGAGAGCATGTGTATTGAGATTTTATTTTTCATCATTCTTTGCAATGAGATAGGACACTGTAATGTTTATATTCATCATCTATTCACTATAAGAAAACAGTAGTGGATTTCTGGAGATACTATTTGCTTTAGTTTATAAACAAGTCACTGCTGACTATCAATCATTATCAATTTTTCATCAATCAGAACATGAAAGACACATCTCAGCAGTCATTAAAATATTTATAATCATCATTACATTGTCCTGTTTCTACGAGTCTGCTTACGTGAATATAAGTAATCAGGATAACTCTGATTTTCTCTCTCACTAAAAATGTCAGAGATAAAACTGCACGCAATCCAAGACTAGCTCATAAGTATAACTAAGGTAACTAATAAAAACCAGCCATGAAGGATATCATAATAACATGTAAGATAAAGCTTATTGAGAAACAATGATGTTCTGAAAATTCTGTATAAAAAACCCCTTCTTTGCATTGCCAATGTCTGAATAATTTCTTTGAAATTGCTAGCTATTTTATCACCATTATTATAAGATTTTTTAAAACAGAATGGTAATTCAGCTTAAAGGTCAGGAACCATAAATAGATAAGACCTTCTTTTAGATATACTGTCTGCATATAAAATAAAGTTTTTAGTTCTCTTTGGAATGAAAGTTTGAGTTAATCTCTCATTTTTTAATGCTGTTATTTACAAAGCAAAAGATTCTATGTGTCTCAGTGGGCTAAAGCAGATTATTAAAAAGCCAGATATATACTATCCTAAATTGAAGTGCTGATTTACTTGCTATTTTTTAAAATGTGCTGTGCAGAGTTCTCCATATTTTATTTTTCTCATCAGAGAAAAGCTGCACTGGTAATGTGGGCCCAGCCCCAGTGCTGGGGACCCATGGAGCCGTGCCAAGCCCACCCTTCCCCCCAGCAGGCCTGCGTGCCTGTGTCACATAAGGCAGATCTGCGTCCATGGACATTGCAAAATGAGTTGGTATCTGCTTCCAAGCAGCCTGAAGTGATGGGCCAGAGGCTGAAATTTGGCTTTTTTTGTTTGTTTGTTGGAGGCTCACATTGGGACCCACTTAGAACATCCTTATTCCCCGCTCTGGGTCTGCCTGACATGGACCAGAGATGTGATCCCAAGGATGTGTCCTGACCTCCTGCCCCACACCTGGACAGTGCAGAAGCAAAGTCACCCCAGCTTCTCTCTTTACTAAGGGAAGAAATGGTATAGGTATGTGAGCATTTGAACTCTGGGGTGTAAGCTGTCTGGTTAATAGCCTTTTTAAAACTCATTTTACCTGTTTTATCTTCCTTTCCCCTTCTTTTCTCAGTGCGTGGTGGGAAAAACTTGGCAGGGTATGAAATACTGTAGAATTAAATACTCTGATATATACATGAATTTGTGTATGCATTCCCTCCTTTAAAATCTCTGAAACATTAAAATGTTTCTGGTTAGTAAATATTGATAAAACTGTATTTCTAATATGTGGATACAGTTTCGGCTGGACAAATTAAATAAAATGCTCCTGTGTGAATAAAATTTCTCTTCACAGAACACAGTATTTGAAGTTAACTATATATGCTAAAAATTTTTGTTAGCTTTTATTTAAAGTTTCAATGTTTGCATGATTTTCACAGGCTTTATCATTTTCTCACACCTTTTTGTTCTCAAATTGCAAGCTTTTCCCAGTTGTGTTTTGCTTGGCCTTATTTCTAGCACATCTCTCATCCTGGATCACAAACATCCAGGCTAAAATCCTTGAGGCAGTGTGGGAGAGGAGAGAAAGCTGGCTGGGAAAAGGTGCCCCACAGTCTTCTGAGTACCAGCATTTCCAAATCTTTTCAAACACATTTTCAGTGGAAAGTATCACATCCATTTGTTGCATTAAAAAAACCCAAAACCACAGGAATAGGAAACAAAGATAAATTAAGACCAGTTGCCTTGTCCTAAGAACATACTGGCATATCTATGTTCCATGGCACTGGCTCTAGAATTGCATTCTGTGTTGTGCCAACCTACCCAGCTATCCTCATTTTACATCTGGCAGATCTGGCCAATGATGGGTGTCTTCAGATGAGTCTCTTTGGAGATAGAACAGAAATTCAATCTCTGTGCCCATCGTTACTGAGGCTTTCCTGCACCAGTTGTCCACAGGAGTGCTGCTTCATCCCAGCTGTGTAAAGGGCATGACATGCAATTTGCTGTAGCTGTCACTTCAAACTATGTTTGGTTGCAACAAGCCATAAACAGAAATCAGCCCTTTCATTCAGAAGGAAATGTCTGGTATTTGTCTAGTTTTGATAAGAGGAAATAAAAAAAGAACCACAAAAGTTTCAGAATTGGATAAAAAAGTCTAAAAAATTCACAGTATGTTGTGCTTACAGTGTTGCCTTTAAAATTCTGCATTTTAAAATCCCAGGACATAAATTTTATGTTTGGCTGAAGATTACCTTGTTCATCCAGCTGAACATCAAAACTGAACACCACCATGCCTGAATTTGACCTCCTAGCATTTGAAGCTGTGTATCTGGATGCTTTCACTTTCTCTAAAGTAATGGAGGTAAACAATAAGGTGAATACTGGTCCATGTCATGCTCTTGGATCAAAGAGGAGAAGAAGATTGCACTATGAAACAGTGCTCAAGCAGAAAAATGGGCTTGCATTATCAGCCCTGTAACCTCCACAAAGCAATATGGCATTTAATTCTGAAATGATTCATACCTATTATACCCAGGCTTAATAAGACCAAGTGTTTTTATCAGCCCTTAAGAAAGACACAGAAATACTGGAGAACACTCAGTAAAGAGGTAAAGAAAGGATTCAGGACCAGGGAAACAAGCCTTGTGATGGCTTGTAAAGTTTACAGAGTTCAGCCTAACCAGTTTGCAGAAAAGATACTGGAAGCTAGCTGCAGGAGACTGGTGGTTACATATAGTTCCTGCATGGAGAAAAGAAATTTGAAGTGAAAAAGAGACTTTTCAGCTCTCCACAGGAGGATATGACTGATTTCAGTGGCTGGAAATTTAAATTTCACAAATCACACTTTAAAATATGATATGATTTGCAATTAAAAATTAATGCCTTTTTTTTCTTTTTCTTTTTTTTTTTTAAACTTTGTTTTCTTCCACCACTTTCTAATGAATATTCTTTAATCCAGATTATTAAAAAAATTCTACAGCCGGTACACACAGAAAGTGATGCTCTCCTTTGGTCTTATCTGGGTCCACAAGTACAGCTGGTAGCATTGCTCTGGTTTATTAAAATCCATCAGCATGTAGTTTGTTTCAGAAATATGAACAATGCATTTCCTATAGCTACATTCCATTTCATGATTAATAGAGGTCAGCTGGATGGAGACTGCAAAATGGGAAGCCTTCAATTTGCTTGACCCACTCTTCTAAATTGCCTTAATCTGTGGGTTTCTATACTGGGATTTAGTTCCAGCTGGCCAGTTCATCATGCATTTTGTTATAATCAACCTTCTAAAAAGTGAGTGCAACAGAGCTACCTAATAGCAAAGAGTAATATTAATAAAGATATTTTGCATCTGGTCTATGAGAAATAATTAAACTATTTAAAGAAAAGAAACTAAATTGAACAAAAGATTCTGTCTAAACTGTGGGAAAGCAATAAATATCAGCTACAAACTACAGATAATGGTATCATATTTCCATCTATTGCTTTCACTTACAAAGTATATCTAGAATTTTATGACGATTTTTTTTTGCAGAACATAATTTATTAGCTGTCCTCAGTGTTTATTTCTGCCTGAAATATTAATATATTGCATTAGAAATGGTATTACTTAGCAAAAGAAAGAAATTTGAAAAAGCTTAAAGGATATTATTAATGATACACTGGCTTATGACTATCTTTTTTTTTCATTATTTTCTTTGAAGTGAAATTTTTTGTAAGTAACATTAGTTGTCTGCCAGGGGGGCTGAGTGGGAGGTGGAAGAAACTTTTCCATTAAAAAAATATGTTGTGTTTTAAATCTTGCTTTGAAATCTGAAATTACTCAACAGCTTTACCTGACAACTGAAATTCATTAATGAAGAAATTTCCTGAGACACCTTCTCTTTGCTAGCTGCAAAGGGAGGGCGTGAACACCTGGGAATTTATTTGGGGTCTGGATTTAATGGCTGTATTAGTTTTGCATGGCCTGGGTTTTGGTAGCGGGGGTGCCACAGAGGTGGCCTCTGTGAAAAGCTGCCAGAAACTTCCACCATGTCCAGCAGAGCCAGTTCCTGGTGTCTCCAAAGATGGATGTGCCACTGGCCAAGGCTGGGCCGGTTAGAAATGGTGGTAACACCTCTGTGACAACAGATTTTTGAAGAAATTGTAACAAAGGTTGTGGGGGGCGGTTTTAGCTGCGCCTAGAGAAGAGTGGAGTGAGAACATATGAGAAGAACAACTCTGGAGATGCCAAGGTCAGTGGAGAGGGAGGGGGAGGAGGTGTTCCAGGTGCCACAGCCGAGATTCCTCTGCAGGCCGTGGTGCAGACCATGGTGAGGCAGCTGTGCCCTGCAGCCCACGGAGGCCATGGGGATGCAGGGATCCACCTGCAGCCTGTGGAGGAGCCCCACGCTGGAGCGCGTGGATGCCTGGGAGGAGGTTGTAACTCCATGGGAGACCCGTGGAGGGAGGGGCCCTGCTCCCAGGCTGGAGCAGCCTGTCCTTGGAGGACTGCACCCCATGGAAGAGTGACCCACGCTGCAGCAGTTTGGGGAGGGCTGTTCCCCACGGGATGGACTCCTTGCAGCAGGTCACAGGGAACTGTTGTGAGATGAACTCCCACTGGAGAAGATCAGGAAGAACTGTCTCCTGCGGGAGGGACCCCACGGTGCAGCAGGGGAATGACTCCTCTCCCTAAGCAGTGGGAGAAGCCACAGGTGATGAACTGACCACAACCCCCATTCCCTGTCTCCTTGCCCTGCTGGGGTAGGAGGTAGAGCTGAGAAGGAGGGAAGGGTGGGGGGAAGGTGTTTATAAGGTCTTATTTTACTTCTCATTATCCTGCTCTGATTTTGTTAGCAATAAATTCACTTTAAGTCTCTAAGTTGAGCCTGTTTTGCCCTTGGTGGTATTTGATGAGCAAACTCTCCCCATCCTTATCTCAACTCATGAACCCTTCATTAAATTTCCTCTCCTCTGTCCAGCTGCAGAAGAGAGTGAGAGAGTGGCTTTGGTGGGTGCCTGGCATCTGAACAGCGTCAGCCCATGACAATGGGCCTGAGCTCATATCATGAAACCATTGTCTTGGCTTCTGGTTTTAACATTCATCTATTCTCTTTTCTTCTGGTAAGGTCTTTGGGGACCACAGAGCGCCAATTCCTAGGAGCAAGCTCAGGAAATGAATTAGAGGAGAGGAAAGTCCAAGGCATTATTTATAGTTTGTTTCACCTTATTCCTCTGCTTTATTGATAAGAAGCTTTATCCAAGCTTTGGATAAAAACCCAGACTCCCTAGACATAAATAAATGTTGTTATATCTTTTTAGTTTGTGCCATAGAGCAGCGTAAGGCAGTCAAATAGTGTGTTCTGCTTTGACCTACTGCCTGATCCTTAGCTTGCTTTAAGAGAGATGCAGCTGCTATTGCTCCTACACTGGCCCTGCTTCCCCACCTTTGAGGGAGGAGCAGCAGGACTGGTTCAGCTCCTGCTCTTCCTTGCTCTTTTTGGGGATACCTGTCACCTGCTTATGAATCTCTACCAGTTAATGTCAGACCATCACTAAACAGCTATCTGGGCTGTGGTTGTGCTGCTGTGAAGGCTAGTATCAGTCTCTTTCAAACATTCTGCCTCTAGGGCAAGCTACCACCAAACGTTAAGATGCTGCTGGTCACTTAGTAGCTACAACCAGCCTCAGAAACACTCATATCCCACAGCTCAGGTTTTGCTCTCAATACTAGAACTTGTGCTGCAGCTCCCGCCATCTATTCGTGTCTCCTGTGTCACAGGTCGGCCTCCACCACAACACCATAGTACAGTTTGACCTGGATTTTAGCATCCTCCTCCAAAAGACAAGTGCCAAGTCTTTCCTGTACTGTCCAAGACCTCTCCGCACCTTCCAAGCTCAGTTTTTGATGAGCCTGTCATTCCTTAGTACTTCTGAGACCATGTCAGAGGCTTCCCTTCTGCTTGTACCTATACAATCTAGAATAATTTCTGACTCGCTTAGTGTCCTCCTCACAGCAATCTGGCATGTTCTCAGCTGATGCTGCCCTTCTCACACTGCTCTGCAAGGTCTTGTGGGAGGGGCTATAGGTGCTAATTACACAGCAAGGGCAGAACTCACATTCAACAGCACATAAAATTATCCAAACCAGCAAAGATGCTCCAATAAAACTGTTGCCTACTGCTCCTGAAAACAGGCCATTTGTCTCTTTGCTCTGTGCTAGTTGTCACCTTACAAATGTGCACCAGATCAGCTCAGGCTGTTGTGCTGCAGGAGCACTGTATTTATCCTGGTCACTGACCAGCAGTGTTATATGCATCTTCTTTCGCTGGTGTGCTCCTGCCCACCAGGAGAGTCAGGCTGGCTCTCCTAGAAAATGGGAAGCAAATCAGACACCAGCTGGCATGGAGGGAGGAGGGAAAACCTATGGCATGCCATCTTAGCCTGTGGCATGACAGTAGGAAAGGAAGGAATTTAAGTGAAATGGTGGAATGACAATGGGAAAGGCTGGGGAAAGGCAGGAGACTAGCAAGATTTGGAAAAAGGGGGAATGGGAAAGGTGTTTGGGAAAGACAGGAAGGCAAGAGAAATATATGGCATATATTAGGACTTATTACATAATTAGAGAATGGAGAAATGGCAAACAGGACAAAACTACAGATTAAAGAAAAATATTAGAATATGGAAAAAGACAAAAATGGATAAATAGGGAAAATAACTAAGGGAGACTAGAATCACTCAGTTCACTTCAGTTGTGGGTCAGTCTATTGTTTTTCTGTTATCCTGCTGACGTAGTAGTTTCTTTTAGACTTAGTGTCTTTTACTGCAGTAACGATGGTTAGATTTGGAAAGTATTAATTTGTCAAGAATTTAATAAACTGTTAATTAACTGCATCAGACAGGATTGATGAAGAACAGCTTTCTCCAGAACAGTAGTTCTTTAGAAATCTAATATTTCATGGAACTTTCTGTGAGGGGAGCATGGGAATGTCTAATATTTCTCTTTTACAGTGTTGAAATATTTATATCAATTTGATTTGACTTACTTAGTAAAGATAATATAGTCTCTTTAACATTTTAATGTAAGAGTTTAAGTGAATTGAACCAGAATGCTGAAATCTGAGATACTTTGACAATACTGAAATGAAAAGTTTTGTTAATTAATTGAATTCTTCTGAGATGTTTATTTGTCTTCAGTTTTTTACTGAACAATATGAAATTTCAGAATTCCTTGTGGAATGAAAGAACTGATTCCAAGTCATATACAGAAATAACATCTAATACTTTCTTAGCTAGTTGATTTAAAAATTAATAACTCAATTTCTTAAACACTGAAGTAATAGATTACAAATTAGAAAGAGCTGGCTGCAATCCTCTAGCTCAGTCCTTTACATAATGGAATGTCACTTGAACAATTCCTGCTTTAACAAAAGCCTAGTGCTTAGAATGTGATTTATATAGCAAACCCACTGTAAATCATGCTATATTGGCCCTTATAATTACTTCCAATGTTGCAAATTTATGCCTCATTGCCAATGCAAATCTAGTTTCCCTCAGTCTCCAGCCACTGTGGTTTTTTTCTGGTTTTTTATGTTAGATTAAAAAAAATAAAATTTTGCTTCTTGTCAGTGTTATGGACTGGGATTATGTCATCATTTAACTTTCTCTGACACCATAAGTCAGCAGAGCACGTGATATCTTGGTAGCAAATATAGAGTTTGTAATAATCAATATTCAGATATCCACACTTTTGAGGTGATGGTCAGCCTTTCTGGCTAATTTTACACTTACAGCACTTACAGCTTAGGTTTGGCTGTTGCCTCCACATGAAGTTCAGGTGTTGTCTAGATTCACACCTTTTGTTAATTAATCAAATTCTTCACAGACGTTTATTTTTTTTCAATTTTTCCTGCGTGTTATGAAATTTCAGAATTCCTCGGAGAGTAAAAGACTTAATTCCAAGTCATCTGCAGAAACAGTTTTTAATACCTGTTTAGCTAATAGATTCAAAAATTAATGAAAGCCTGGTTTCTTGACCACTGGAATACTGCATGATAAGTCTGAAAGACCTGGCTACAATCCTCTGCTGAATCTTTTATATTGTGAAATGTTTTCTTATAAACCAGCATGTAATTTTATTTATCAGGGAAAAATCACAGAATCCCAGAATTCTTAGGGATGTAAGGGACCTCTGGAGATCATCCAGTCCAGCTTCCCTGCCAAGGCAGGGTCGTCTGGAGCAGGTGACACAGGAACGTGTCCAGGTGGGTTTGAATGTCGCCAGAGAGGGGCACTCCATTGCATCTCTGGGCAGCCTGAGCCAGTGCTCTGCCACCCTCAATGTAAAGAAGTTCTACTTCATGCTGAGGTGGAAATTCTTGTGTTTTGGTTTATGGCAATTGCTTCTTGCCCTGTTGCTGGGCACCACTGAAAAGAGCCTGGCACCACCCTCTTGACACCTGCCTTTGAGATGCTTATATGCATTGATGAGATTCCCTCTCAGTCTTCTACAGTCTTCTTCCCAGACGAAACAGGCCCAGCTGCTCATAAGCAGTCTCTCCTCATAAGAGAGATGCTCCAGATCCCTCATCATCTTTGTGGCCTCCCCTGGAACTTCTCCAATAGCTCCTTGTCTTCTTTGCACTGCTGAGTCCAGAACTGGACAAAGCACTCCAGATGTGGCCTCACCTCCCTCAACTGCTGGGCACACTCTTCCCGATGTACCCCAGGACACCATTGACCCTCCTGACCACCAGGACACACTGCCAGCTCGTGATCAACTTGTCACCCACCAATGCTGCCAGTTCCTTCTCAGCAGGGTTGGTCTCCAGCAGGTCAGGCCCCAGTCTGTCCTGGTACTTGGGGTTATTCCTCCCCAGGTGCAGGATGCTGCACTTCCCAACTCTCCAGCCTATCAAGGTCCTGCTTAATGGAAGCACAGCCCTCAGGTGTATCAGCCACTCCACTATAAAATTCCCCTTGAACTTCCTTCCTCCCATCCATCCATCCATCCATCCATGCATGCATCCATCTTCAATAGGTCTAAGCAAGCTATTTGCCCCCAGTCTTTATATGCCTTTAAGTTCTGTATAACCAAAATCTTCGTTAGTAGCAGCATTTCTGATTTCACAGCTGACACTTCTCTGAGTAGAAGACTGGAGCAGATGACCTCTTACTGTGGTCCCTTTCAACATACACAATCCTATGATGCTGTGAATGTCTTTCTAATAAATAGAAGAAAATAACAAATGCTTTCCTACAGTCTTCGTGCTTGATAATAATTCATAACTATATTTTGAGACTAATTAATCAGATTTTAATAAATTAATGTCTGGTCTGTTGATTTTGTGTTCCCCTGATATCTCGTTCAAAGCCTTTGCATGATACCAAACTACATGCCCTAGAGAAACTTTCAATATCATTATTGTTCATTCTACTACCCAAATTTATATTCTCATCTAAACCTCTCAAAATGCACCAGCCTTTTTAACATGGAGTTTTTAAGCAAAGAGTCATAGATGACTAAAATTAATGCTTAAGTAGAGCCAGTAGAGAACTCAAGAGACTTGTCTTTGATTTATTAAGCAAGTAATAGTTCTTTCTCACTCTGTACCATTCCCAACTTATGGTTTAAGTCTTTGTTATGAGAACAGCAATTTGAAGGATGATGCCAAAATGATCAAACTTATTTTTCAAAAATCTTTCTCTCTCTTACTGCCATCTAGTTTTTAGGTTCATAAGCAGCAGAAAAACTGTTGTTCCTTATATTAATTTTTAAAAAACATTCTTTGTTCCCTACTGAAATAGTGAACTCTGTCTACTTGAAATAAGACTTCCTTTCACCTTCTAAAATGGGCAGGGTCTGAGGAAATTTTATTTCAATAGTTGAATTTCTGTATGAAATACATGTGCATGTTATATAAGTGTTTGAAGCTGATTTTACATATTACAGTGCTATTTTTATTAATATATAAACTATAATTTAATCTAGAATAAATCAGTTATCTTTATTACTTAGGCAAACTCACCAACTGTGTTTTATGCAGAATATTCAGTCTGCTGAATTTCACTGATATGATAGGTAGTTACAGTTCTGTTAGAATATCACAAGATCACAAAGAAAACAAGAAAGAGATGTGGAAATAGAATTTAAAAAAGCACAGTTTGTGTCAGCGTTAGAGAAAATGATTATGAAATGATAGCTAGCTCTTACTCAAATACTCAAATGAGTTTTGAAGACTTTTTTTTCTTGTAGAGGCAGCAGTCCAGGGGAATGCTGCATCTCACCTGCCAGCAATGCAGCAGGGTAGTACAAGGAAAAGCTGTGGGATTTGCATGTAGCAGCAGGAAGAGAGATGTCACAACTAAATTACTGTCCTCATCTGCCATATTTCTGAGAAATGCTTGTGTCCCCATGCTTGGAGTCCATCATCCTACCACCAGTTGCCTTAAAGACTCCTGTCTGCTGATGTGTTCCCTCTGCACTCAAAAGGCACCTGTGCAACTCAGTTTCCACCCATTTCAGATAGTGCTGGATGTGTCACTGTCCCTTTGCTGTGAAGGGATTCTAGGCTTAGAGCAGATGCTTGACACTTCCTACTTCAAGTAACCTATGCGGGTGTATGGATGGTGGGTTTGCCTGCGCTGGCGAGTGAGAGCTAGACCCAAGTAGGAAATAATTGTTGACAATCTGTGACAATTATATCCATATTTTCCTAATGTTAGATGATACTTTAGCCATGACACGTTAAGCAGTGCAGAAGAAATGGCATACCTATGCACAAGGATGCATAGGTATGTCATTTGCTTTTTGGAAGTAAAGTAACTCTATTTTTTTTTTTTAACTTGCTTTCCTCGAAGTTTCTGCTTGTTGCACCAGAGAATATCAAACACACACTTTTTCTTGTGTGAAATACAAACGAAAGAGAAGGCTAAATGGGTCTGATGCAAAATAACAAAGTGCTGCACATTAAGTGATTCTGGTAAGTTTGTCTTCCTTACTGCCTAAGGAAAATAACTCAGCATGGGTCAGATCCTCAGCTGACACAGTTGGTGCAGATTCACTGAAACAGAAAGAAGGCTGTGTCTATAAATATTTTGCCAGTTCAGAGTAACTCTGAGATGAAAAATAATATAGCAGAGGCTATCCTTTACTAAGTTGCTCTTACTCCACATACCACCTCTGGTGAACTCCAGGCATATTTAATTATGTTACCATATGTTGCCCTCCTCAACAGACATGTTTTTAGTAAGTTAACCCAGGACTGTTCATGAATAATTGAAGACTGGAAGGGGTAGAAGCAGAGAAGGTTGGGTTTTTCTTTATTCTTCAAGCTGGTCCCCCCAACAGACTCAAGACTTAATGTTTACCAGTGATGCTTTTTGTTTCCTTTCTAGATCTGTTCCTACCCCTTCCCTCAACAATCCTCTCAGTTTTAAGGTCTCTACTGAAAACAGATTGAAGTGGGTTGCAAACAGCAGGTAGACTGTATGACTCTTTTAACAAATTAAAATGTGTATTGCAAGCTAAACTAGTTCTATGCTTTTTCTCCGGTCAACAGTAGAAGACTTTAGGCCAAGAGCAAGAGGGCTTAGGAAGCCAGTTTATCCCACCCTCCCCTGGGTGTCTAGGACCAGTGTGATGGGTTAGGGTGAGTCTGTGTCCAGTCATGAAAAGAGTCAAGGTGATCAACTGGAACTAGACAAGCTTTTATCTGAGCCATTGTGTCAGCTCAGCTCCATTAATAGCCATGAAAAGGAAGTAAGAAATGTTTTGTTTAATTAAAAAAAAAATCTAGAGGCCTTGATATTTTGTAATCCTGGCCCAATATAGCTGCTGTAATGGCACATAGACTACGACCTCAATCTGCATGTAGGTGTAGATGAGGAGCTGACATAAAACAACCAGTGCGATTAGAACTGCCTGCTCTGGCCTACCACTGCAGAACCGTAGATGTTTTGATAGGCTGTGTTTTGGAAACAAAATTTCTTGGTCAGCTAACTTACTTTTCAGCTCAACTTTCACTGGTTGAAGAGGCCAAGAGCAGAAAATTTTAATTTGTGATTCAATAAATATTGTGTGGTGGTACATACATCAGGCTTCCCAGGGAGAGGTCACAGCACCAAGCCTGACAGAGCTCAAGAAGCACTTGGACAATAAATATTCTTGGGCACATGACTCTTGGGGATGGAGCTGTGCAGGGCTAGGGGTTGGACTTGGTGATCCTTGTGGGTCCCTTTCAACACAGATTATTCTATGATTTTGTGATCTATAGACAAAGGTGCTGCTATTTCTATCTAATTACCAGTGTTTGGGTTAATCTAGAGGATGCATAATTGCCAGGTGTAGCAGAAAATAACCCTGGTTTCCAAAGAGAAGATAACTGCTGTGTCCAATGCCTGATGATTCTTTCTGTGGTCAAGGTGAGAGATTTTTGATATAATTTTCTTTTGGAGACTGGGGAAACATTCTACCACTTTGAACTGAACAGAAAATAAAGATGTACCTCTAACGAGAAAAAGATTACAGTTGTTTTATCAATAAGGAATCAGATTTATTTTGGAAGGAACGGAAAATGAGATTTTTCTCTCAGTTCTTTGAGATCTGAGATATTTTATTTTCATTTTTAAATGCTTCCCCATATTGCAGTGTCAGTGGGGAGTGTGATTTGTTCTTCTCCTTTTGCTGAGTTCACATGATGCCACTCCTGTTACTAATGCCATAGTGTTGGCTCGACTCCATTAATAGCCATTGTGCATTAAACCACTTTGCCACCTGGCATCTTTCTTTCACAGCATCTATTGCTTGCAAAAAAGCAGTCAGATAATTTTTCTCAGTGTCTGGCACAGCAGAAGATGTGGTAGGAACTGGTCTGACAGAACAATGATGGATAACCATAATCATCCCTGTCTGGATAGAAAGTGTATCACCTACCAATTTGTTCTGTTCCTGCCAGCTGGGAAAGCAAACGAGCAAAATAGCTAGATGGCTCCAGCATGGCAACAAACTTCTGCACCAGCTACTAGAACTGTTTGACAACCTATTTGCCATGTGAATAAAGAAATGTAAGCTTCTTTATCTAGCTACAAACTAACCAGGCTGTCTGTTAATTCTGCACTATAGAGTCACCGAGCAGGCAGGAAATGTAAAGAAATAAAAGGAGCTAGTTCTGCAGCACTGGATGTGCCTCACGTCTCCCAGTCTCATGTCATGACCAAAGCCACAGCTTTCAAAGAGGAAGGATACTCTTCAAACACTTTTCTGTTCCTCAGGCTCTTCTCATATTCTCAACACATACAGTTTGCCTTGAGACAAATGGCCATAAGGTGACAAAGTATTTGAATCTGGAAACAAGAATTCTCTGAGTTGTGCCTCTAAAGCTGGGTGGGGTTTGAGGGCACCAAGATGATGTAGGAAGACAGGACAAACAACCTCAATTGCTGGTTGCTTGTTGCCTAACGAGGCAGTTTGGAAAATTACTTCAGTCCTGCTCCACCCAAAACACATCGGACTCACTGCAAGGCTCCTCAGCACCCAGTGTGTCTACTCTGAGAAGCCCAAGGCTGATAATTTCTTTCTTACAGAGAGAGGCTTGAGACATCTCGCTTTCCCAGTTATCAAAGACCAGCCGCACGTTCAAGGGGCTGCAGGTTCACAGTCGATATTGCAAACGCTCATCAAGAGTTTTCTCATATTCAGCTCTTCTAAAAGGCTCTGGAGCCAAGTGATAACATGCCAGTCTTGGATTTAATTTTCAGCATCACAACGTTTTTATTTCTTCTGACTGAGAAAAGAGCTTGAAATTGAAGATTCAGAAGGACTGATGGAAAAATCCCTCACTAGCTGTTTTAATTATTGGTGTTTTAAGAACATCTCATAATACCTTCCAAGCTGACTTGTAGCTTTGTTCAGTTCCTAGCTAAGTGCTTCCTTTCAACAGTAAGGTGCAGCAGGCACTTTGCCTAGGGAAGAAATATTTTTGTGGAAATACTGAGTGCACAGGATGGATAAAAATCAGTGTCCTTTTTGAAATATCAACAGGGAAGCATTTAGTCTGGGATGGCTTTTCAAAGTCAAGTCTTCTCGTAAGTACTAAGAAAAACTAAAACATTAAAAAAAAAAAACAATATTGGTTTTATACAAAAAGCTAATAGTAGCTGTTTCATCAAATTAAGGAGTAGCTAGAGGTCCAGAAGTGTACTGTGATCATTACTGTGTTCAGTGAGAATTCAGTTGCATAGGCCCTTGCTTTTCTTTTTATGTTTGGGGGTGACCTATTTAAAATTAAAATCTTTCATAGATGCTGCATAATATATTGTAAGTCCCCCGTGCTGTGACAGTCTGGACAGCTCCCAACCACTGTGCAGGTTTTCCTGTCAAAGCAGCAAGGTTTTATGGTCTTTTCTAATGAAGGTTCTTGAAGCCATTGAATACATTCTCTGTCCAGGAAATCTGCCACAGATTAGCCTATTTTCTCTGAAGCAGATGGGTATTTTCAAAGTCTGTATTTTCTCATCCAACTGATCCCTTTTAATTTTACCCTTTTGCACAAATTTCTTCTGGTTACTGGTGTGATTTGGGTTATTCAGGTTGTTAATTACCTGGGATTGTATGACAGTTTAGACTTCATGGTTAAGTTTTTATTGTTGATTTTGTGAAGTTGGAAGAAGTACTTCACTACTTAGAGGTATTTCTCACAACCCCTGTTGATTCTTGTTCAAGACCAGGAGTAACTACTAATTGTCCTGCTTCTTTTCATCTAGTGGAGGACAAATTATCTTAATGCATGGATTGTAGCCGGGTGTGTCTGTCCAGCAGAAGATTCTTGCAGGACAAAGTGCAAAGTTGAAAGGAAATTGTTTTCTCATCCTTATTCTCTGTGCCTGCTTGCCTGGTTTTGTTTTGTTTTTTTTTTTTCCCCCACAGTGTGTCTTTTGGCCATGGTCTTAAGGCCCTCTTTTTTCTTATTTTTGTTGGAGGATGCTGCTTCACCTTTGGTTTATGTTCCAGAGTCCTCTCTTGACTTTTTTTTTTTTCCTAAAACCCATTTATTCAAAGAATGCCATTGTGGAATTGTTGTTGCACGCCCTCCTGTTTCAGGTGGCAATCACATTGCTTTAGAAACTGAGCCAATGTAAAAGCAGAATTCAGTGACTTAGAAGTTTCCCTCTAAAATTTGATTATGCAAGGAATTCACAGGATGAGCCCAAACTGCAGTGGAAATTAAACAACCAAAAGTTTTGGGCACATGATAATGCCTGCAGCCTGCTCCTAAATGATTGTTAGCAACCAGTGCTCAGGACTGTGAAGCCTCTGCTGGGGTTACCAGCCCTATCTGAGGATTTCTGTGGCAGCCCAGCTCACTGGGCTGTTTGGAGGGGCTGCCTTGTGGGCTGCGACTGGCTGAGCCTTTTGGAAGGAGTGCAGCAAAAAAGAGTACACTAACTAGTACTGAGAATCTTACAGGTTTTAAAGTCAGACAAAAAAATGGCTTGATACCTGCCCAAACCCGTGTGTGAGTGCCTTTCTATCCCAACTGCATGCAGATTTTTTTTTGCTTTTGGAAATAGGCTGTGCAGTTCCCTACTATTTTCAAAACCAACTTACCAACCAGCCTGAGGCAGTCTAGCATTGGGCACTCCGGACACTTTGTACTTCATAACCACCCAGTCAGCTCACCACATGGGAGGGAAGCTGGTGGCCTTCTCATCTGAGTAGAACTTCCTAAATAAAAGGTAGGTGTCTGTCCTAAGTTACATAGAATTCCTCTACGGTCACCACTGAGAAGGAGACGCTGCATTCCAGGTTAAGCACTGGAGAGACAGATGAATGGCACTCAGATTTATACCTGTCTTTCACTGATAACTCTGTGGGGAGCAGAGATAACTAGACTGACTGCCCAGCTTAGACTAGGCAATTAGCTTTCAGCCAGCTATAACGCTGTGCAATTAATCCTGCATGATATTTAGAGTCTGTCAGTCTGCAGCTTTGCAGCACAGGAGATATGAGAAAGAGCACCAATATATTCCAAATGGAGTTTACTTTCTTTACATTTGTGTTCTGCTTACATTATGTAAACAAAAATATAAAAGAGTTGCTGTTTGTTTTTTTTTATGTAAGGAATAATTTCAATTCTGATCATAGGCAAAGAACAGAAAAGACTGCAATGTTTTTTTGCTGATTACATGTTTTTCTCTTTGCCAACTCACACCTCTAGTAAAATCAAATCACCTGCACACTTTGTCTTCATTAAACTAAATATTCACTTTGATGTTAGAAAAATAACAAAGTAAATTAGACCTGCAGTGTTATTTGGGGATACCTGTCATGATATAATACATATTCTTCCTTGTTTGCAGTAAGTAAAATGTAATGGATTTGCTTGAAGTTGCTTTCCATGCAATCTGCAGCTGACACAAATATTACTTGCATCATTTATTGGGCGTTATCAAAATAATGTTAAAGAACAATTCGTTGCAGTATTTGCTTCATATTCAAGACTGCTGTACATGTTATGTCACTGACTTTGTGTGCAACTCAACATGTCACATATGTTAGGAAATTGAAAAAAATTACGTCTCGTTTGGCAAAAAAATACTTTAACAAAAGAATAGCTTTTACTATTTGAAAAAAAAGCCCACACAGGACATTATTTTGATGCTTTAGCTTCATCAGAAAGAACAATCATTGTTCTAGGAACTGGTGTACAGGGAAATAAGCCTTCCCTGAGCCGTGTGCTACTGCACAGAGGCAGCTTCAAGGTTGCCAGCTAAACTGTTCAACAAGTCTGTCAGTGAGTCAGATCCTGCTGCTAAAGAGATATCTTTCGAAGCCCAGCATCTGAGTCCTTTATTGCAATCCAAGAAGATTGGGAATGATGTTGTAGTTTGACTGGATCTGGCACAGAGCTGTCAGAGTTACCCATGCCTTTATCTCCTTTCAGTTAACTTGTTTCCTTTCAGTTGCTTATTTCATAGATCTGGGACATTTATTTGACTGTTTTGCTTTATCCTCTTTCCCCAGTATTGCTTTCTATTTTACTCTAACTGTTCTTGGTTGAAAGAGGCAGGTTCAGCTTTACAACGGGTTAGATGCAGAAGCTCCCTGTTCTCCTGTGTGTGTGTATGTAGGAGAGCCACTGAGTCAAAACTCATGTTTTGCATCTGAAGGCTGAAGATGGGACAGTCATATAATTATATATCTTGGATGTAGCTTTTCAGCTGAAAGGGCAAAAAAATCCACTTCAGGCTGTGTTCAATGGGTAGGAGTGTTTGGTTTTTCCAGTTGAATTCTAGTCAGAAACAGGGTTATATTCCGATTTACTGATGCTGAATCCTCTTAACTGAATAACATATTTAAGGGAATCCACACCCTGTAAAATATAAAGTTTGTCTCCATACTCCAAGATTACAGCTTCCTAGATGTCTTCCCAGAAAGGAGCTCAGCTGGCTTTGCCACCTGCCCAAGCTCTTCATGCCTTCCCTGGTGACATCTCTCTTGAGCAGCACCTGTGCCTGCAAGGCCTGCAGGTGACTGCTGCTGTCTTGACAACACTACCACCATGTAATGCTGTAGCTTGAGACAGGATGAGATAAACCCTAAACATTTGAGATCCTGTGCACATTCTGTCATACAAGTGAGATTATAAAACAAAAAAGTTAAATGACAGTATTTGTGAGACCAAGGTACTATAAATTTGTGTTTGGAGTTGTTGAAATGGTCCAAATTGTTCATAAGAAAGTAGCAAATTTGAGGCGGGCCTTTGTTAGAAATACTTTTTAGCTCAGGAAATAAGAATAATTCCAAACCCCTATTTAATCTTCTAGAGAAAAGTAATTTTTTTTCTCTGAAATTTTGAGGAATTGCAGACAAACGTGTATGTATGTTTTTGTGTTTCCTTTATAAGCTCTGTTGTGCTCTTCTGTCATTCATAGGCACAGATTTATTATCTGGGCTAAGGGTGAATTCATCATCCAAAAATTGGCCTATAACATACTCTTCATTAAAGGTATGATTTTAACCAAGTGACTGCAGGTCCCCTACATTTAGATAACTCTGGTGTCTGTCCCTGTCTTCAGGTGATGGCACTGCAGCTCACCAAGCAATATACTTTAGTAGGGACAGGCTCTTTTGCCAATCCTTTTTTGATAAAACTTCTGTGCAGGAGCAAGTCTGGCAATACACTTTTTCCTCCCAGTTTTTAAAAATCCCATTCTAGGAGTATCTGTGGAGCTCCCAGAAAGCTGTCTGTGTTCATGTAGGGCAAAAACCTGTCACTTTAGAGGTGCAAGAAGCGTTTAATGACTCCCTTATATTAATTTCATATATTTCTTTCTTTGTCCCTTTCCTTTTCTTTATTTTTCATTTCCTTTATATGTGCAGATGAACAAAATATCAATACCTCTCTTCCCTGAGACCCTGAGGTCTCTTTCTGACAAGGAGCTCTGCTTACTGCATATTACACCTGCAGAACTGGCTCCTTCATTTTGGGTCAACACCTGGCTTCTTCTTATCACCCTTTTTGAACTAAAGCTAATGAAGTTTAGTGGAGCCTAGCTGTAGATCTGAATGTCCAGTCTTCACACCCGTAGATGCACTTTTTCTTCTCCTACATGCTCAGACTGTGGAAAGTAAAGGACAGTAACGAGTTGTGATATCCCAGGGCAGGGACAGCTTCATGCAGCAGGAATCAAAATTGAAGGCCATAGAATTTAGATTAGAAGCTGTTTTACAGGTGAAGAAACTTCCTTTTATTAACAATGGGGATACATTTATTTAAAAGAAATTTCTGGTAATGTTTTAGTACTGTTAATTTCTGGGAGAGTTTCATAATGTTAGAGAAGAATCCATTTTGTTTTCTACTCACACAGTTACAGATGATTACTATAGCAGTAAAACACCCATCCTTCCCTTATAACAGCTATATCTGATCCTCCCTGAACGGAGAGAGCCCAGCTCTTAAAGACTGAATCGCTCAAGATACAGCAGTAGTTTGCAAAGCTTCTGCTATTTTTTACTGTTTAAACCGTATGACCAAAAGTATAAGCAATGCCTGATCAAATAGTCATTTCTTAAAATACTCTAGCTACTGACTCTCTTGATTAAGAGCAGGATTGCTCTTCGGCTTTTCACATTATTGCACTCTTAATGTGACTAGTAGTGGGTGGATATTTCAAACAGAACCTATTTGATTATGAGAGTGTAGGTGATATACTATTTTCTCATTTCCAAATAATCTCCTCATTAGAGAAAGTATGAGTGGTAAATGAGGAGTTTCTCCTCCAGGTGTCCACTGTGTATATACAGCATGTTTCCCAGGCAATGCTCGTTGGCATTTGTAAATGATCTGTTCTCGATGTGAGAGCTTTAAAGTACTGGATGCAGCTGCTCATGCTTTGCCCCATTTGTAAATAGTTTTAAATATGCATGATCATCTCTGGCAGATTGCTTTACTTGCAGGATTTATGAGTTTTTTTGACTTCTCTCTTATAAAATAATTCACCATAGTGTCTCCTGCACCCTACTTTTGAAATAAGCAGAGATTCTGCACATTCTGAAATCCAGGATTTTAGAAGGAACTGTCAGAAAATGTAAAGTCATGGAATGTCATTAATGCTCATGTTTAGACTGCTAATCACTTACCCCCCAGGAGTGCTTTTCCCTCCCCTCCTTATTCAATATGCCATATGTCAGCAATTAACAGTGAGTCCAATTACAGCTCAACACAGTTTTGCTCATGCAGTTAGTGGAGTAGGCAAGAATCAAACTTAATCCAACACCTATTCATAAATGTAATGCAAAGGGCAAATGGAAATTGGCTGGAAAATTATGGATGGTGAAATGTCAATGTTATAAATTATTTTAGCTTCAGAGTTCTGAGAGGCAAGAAGGAGCTTAGTAAATAATAAACTTTTCTAAAATTCTTTGGTTTTTCGCAAAAAAAAAGGCATTTTAGAGTCAAAGCCTGCTGACTGAAATTGAGACCCCCACAGTGCTGATGGCACTGGTATGGATGGCCAGGATGACGTGTTTCATTCTGACCTGCACAGAGCTGTGCTTAAGGCGAGGTGCATTGAGTGTGGTGTATGGAGGAGAGGACTAAGAGGGCATACATGGGTTATATTTGCTTGTTTCTCATCTAAAGGTCAGGTGCTGATTGCTGTAGCCACATGAGAGCAGCTTGGACCACACGAGAACTCTGCTGGACTCCATCCAAAGAGCTGGTCTGACCTCACTCCACTTCAGGATTTCCTGGTGATTTCTCAGAGCTGCCTGCAGATTTTTCAAATGTGCGTGTGTGTGCCTGTGTGCATTAAATCATTTCTCATGGACTGTTCAAAAGCTAAGAGGTGAAGTGCCATAGTACAAATAATGCTGTAAGGATTAGAAAGGTAGTGATAACAATAATCACTAGAGACAGGCAGAGGAGTTGCTGGCAGAAGCTTAGTATTTTATGATTTCTAAGTTTTACACAGATTTCAGAATTAAAATTTAAGGCATAATTGTTATTCTCCCTATCCTATTTCTCAATGCCTGATTTTTACAGAATCAATATTGATTACCAAATATCTTCAAAGCAAAATGTGATTCATCACCCTTAAAGACTACATTTTTTTCAGACTAAGATTTTCCACTATTGTTTGAGATGTTGCATAATTTATATTCGTAAGAGAAGATCTGATAACCCAAGAAATACTGTAAATGTATTTCAAACTTATCTATGCCTGGCCCATCTACAATCTTTTGCAGGAGATTATATTTCAACCTCTCTGGTTATTTTGCCTTCAGGAACCAGAACCTATATAATATTTTATATTATGAACTTTTTTCCAGTTCATCAGCTTGATTTGTTAGATAGCAATCTAAGAACCATCATATGGATAGCACAATGTTCATCAAGTGTTATCTCAATTTTTTTCAATTTCTCTAGAAGCCGCTTATAATCTTAAGTGAGAGATTTCACACATTCATCCACTGTATTTTGAATTATATCTAATCTTGTATTTCTATCTCCCAAATTTTCAGTAAGTATATTTCCTATGTCTTACTCCATCAGAAAAAAAAAGGAAATGAAGAAACCATATTAGGAAAAAATAGTATATATCCATGCATGATTTAAGAAACTCTCAACCAATAATTTTTCAAGTGTGATGAACTGCAACATTCTGAACGCAGTGGCATTTGCAGGATTGTTCAGTGGCAGAACTGGATCTCCCACAGAGGTGTGCCACTCATATGGATGAGATGTGATTGCAGACAAGTCTCAATGACTGAGCTTATTTTGCTATATTCTATATTAAGAAAGAAATTCTATGAGGTTAGTGTCTGCATATCTTCATCTTCTGACAGGATTATTGTGTGACTTCAGATAAATTATTTCCCACCCTGTGTCTCAGAGTGCTGGTTCCCCGACTGTCCTCTAGCTGGTCTGGACTGGATTTCCTTCAATTAAAGGGAGAAAAATCCAGCAATGGAGAAGCTTGAATTTTTCACAAGGGTCAGTTTTCGTAAATTCATTTACAGGGGTGGCGTGAGTAGAAAGTGGAGGAAAGAAAACCCTTATAAAGTGGCTGTCACTCTACTTAACATTTTGGTGTGAAACTATGTATATAGTTAGTTTGTTCAATAGAAATATGTAAGACTGTGACCTTTTTCTGTGTGCTTTTTTGGGTAAACTGTTTGGGGGTTTGTTTTTTTTTTCTCATGGAGAGTTTGGAGATTTCTTTTGAACTAAAATCTAGTCCCTCAATCTCACTATTAAAAGGACCTGTGGTCACTAATGTATGACTAGGGCACTTCAAATGAATGTATGAAGGGCTTAGTAAATAAGATACTATTTTATTGAGGAACTGTCTCTTTCTCACATTAAAGTTCTTCAGGTACCTGTGTATGCTCAGAACTAACTCAGTGTTGTCATGACTCAGTGATTAATATGTATCTTTGGAATGGTAAGATCAATAAAATGCACACTTTTAGAACACATTATCAGATCAGAGCACTCCAATAATAATAAGGTGACCTTTACATATTTTAAAAAATGTATTTATGGCAATCAGCAGTTAAAGACCTGCTTGAACTTGAGAGAGCATTTAGAACACTGTTTTCAAAAGCTACTAATGGCCTTAATTTTTGTAAATTTATTTTATGTATTTCGAACCATTCATCCTATGACTCTGTGAAATTCTGTGAAAATTCAGTGGCAATTTGCTTCCAGTTTAAATAGACTCATATGAAAAATGTAGTTCTTATTTTAAATATACTACATGATGATTGTGCAAGGGCTGATTTCCATTTCTTCCATGTACTCTGAGGAAAAATAAATGCCCTTCTCCCTAGAATTCCTAATTCTATTAAGCAACATCATATCCTCTTCACTGACTTTTTAGAGCCATAAAGCCCTCTTATTTACACTTTCATATAATGTAGAATGTATTCCCCAAATGTGATAGTCTTTGTTGCCTTTCTCTGTCCTTTTCTAACTCTACTATTAAATTTTTAGAAAAGGTTTGCCAAGAACTTCATGCAACATTTAAGATGTGGGCATGCTGCAGTAACACAATGATGCTTTCAGTTTCGTTCTCTATGTATTTCTTTATCATTCCTACTCTTCTATTTACCAGTCACTGAGCATGAAGTTAATGGGTGTAGATTTCAGAAAACAATAATTTTAGGTTTTCTTTCCTGCTTAGTAATAGCTAATTTAGAAGATAACCTTGGGAAAACTGGGTTATTTTACACTGGAAAGAAGAGTAACTAAATCTGCTGATAAACTCTTTATAGGCTCTGTTTGATGATTAATTCATACACCCCAGGTTTCAGACTTGGCCTGTGTTTTAATTTCTCTCAATTTAAACTTTTAAAATTCGATTAAAATAATCTATGAAAGGACCTTCCCAGTTTGTCCGTGGAAGTCTAGTTTCTTTAAACTTCCCTGTCTGATTCACAATGTAACACATGGTCATTTCCTCTTTGCCAGAGGGAAGTCCAACCCAGATTCACCATTCCTAAGAGGAAGTGCTCCGACTGTATCCTCTTAAATTGGTCCAGTTTTGCATGAAATTAATTGCTAAAGGTTTTTTGTGTCCAAAGACAGCGCCTTAGCTAGAACCAGAGTGACTGTGAGTCATGATTATAGAACACAGAGAAAAACATAGCGCCTTATTACTGAAATACTTTCTGTCAGCACCAAGGTCAAAATATTATGAACCTCTTTTTGTGAAAGATGTATTTGGCTTTTCTTTTATTATGAGAATTTATGCTCCACTCACTGAGGAGACTTTACATACTGGAGACAGCTCCGGTACCTGATGACATTAATCCAGCTGTACTGCTTTATTCCCAGTAGTATGGGAGGTGGATTGTCTGCTGAGATTCCAGACTGAGATGTAGTGAGGTGTTCTTTCTGCAGCTGCTACACCCAGTAAGGAGTAACAAAAGGATTTTCCAGTTATAAGAATTTTTATATATTTCAATTTGCAGAATTAATTTAGATGAATGCAGTATCCAGTTGAGTTACTCTAGTTTGCTATTGAGATAATAAATTTTTATTAATAAGATTATTTTTTTTCAACATAAGATTAAAACATGTATAATGTGTCTATTCATTTGATGCATCACATGAAGACATCCTGACAGTAGGAGGAAACACTCTTCACTTTTCATCCAGTACTGCCAAGTAGCTTGTCAAAAATATTTGTCAATAAAAATTGCTGTAAAGTTTTAATGTTCCTGTAGAAAAAAAGTAGTGGAATATTTGGATGCACGTAAGAGTTGAAATACAGATGAGAACATGGACCATCAAGGCTGGCATTCTCTCTCCAGTAATGAGCAAAACCAGATGCTTCAGAGCAGATGAATGGATATTTTGGAAATGCAAAGAAAAGTTTTTGCTGAGTAGATTTCTCCCTAACCTTACACACTTTTTATTGGCTTTGTCTCACAGTGGCATATTTATATGTCCATCCATTTCTCTGGGCATTTTTTTTTTTGGTCAGTGTAACTGGATTTTCTTTCTACCTGTGGAAACATTCCAGTCTTGGGGAATATTGATAACATCTTGGCAAGAAGTCAAATAGGTCAATTGTTTGTGTAGGACAGTTGAGTTCTGTGAAAAGAAGAAAGAAAAGCATTCTGACTAATAGCATTTTCAGTTCAGCTGGGTCCATCCCTGTGAGCTTCAGATTGTACGGAATATATTTTTTAAAAACTCTAGAGAAAACTGGCTTTGAAATTAGCATTTTGGTACAAATATGCTAATTTTTTTTCAGGCAAGTGAAGGATCCTGGATATTTTCAGGTTTTTTCCAGCCTAGCAAATTGTTTTACTGTTTTGTCAGTCTCTAATATAACTCCTCAGGTCCATTTTTTCATTGCATTAGGGTAAAATGAAGTATTTTCTGTTGAAATCTTGCCTGACAGTTTCTGCTAGTGTCGACTGTGTTGAAGTATTCTTTATGTGAGGGATTTATTGGTATTGTGTTACGGTGTCCCTCAAGTTATGGGTATCACCCAATTCAATTTAACTCTCTTTGGAGTCTGAAAAATCATCAGCATCATATTGCCTTCAAGTTGTTTAAATTATGGAAACTGTCCTTGCTCTCTTCTGTAGAGAAATGCTAAGTGGAATGTCTGGCAGATGCATGTATTTCAATTCATGATCATCCTAAACACACCCTGCTTTGCCTAGTTTTATGTGGGCATGTGGCTTGAAATGTCCACTGCAAAGGGAGAGAGGACCAGCCAAGAAAGGAATTCGTGCAGCTCTGCTTTGCAAATTGTTGACAGAATAGTTTGAAGGACAATCTTAGTTCTGGCCATGCAACCTCATCTGGTTTTCCAATGTGCAGAGAGAATACCTTTACAAAGGGTTTTCCAGGGTAAAAATCCAGGAACTTTTCCTGTCCTGGCTAATTTAGAAACTAATATTTTCTGTCCTACCTCCTGCTAATGCAATTAAATAAGTACAACCTTTTTTCTTTGATTCTACATTTCATCCCTTGTATGAACTTTGATTACTTTTCAATAGATTTGATTTGCCAGACTCCGGTGCTGTTATGGAAAGAGAAAACAGTGAAAAGCATTTGCAACATATGCATGGTACAACATAGCTGAGCAGAGAAAAGGCCAGGGCTCCTGGGAAAAATATCCCCTGTGGATGGTTTCTTTTGTGAAGGGAACTGTGTTGGTGACACCCAGAGAGAACTGCGGCAGGAAGAGTAACTATTTGGAAATTGGTTTATATCAGATTTTTCAAAGTCTGTAGGGCTTCTGGGCACGATTCTATGAGTATTTTGGCAAATGAAGGACTCAGCAGGTGTAAATCAGCATACAGCTCACTTCAGCTGACAATGCAGTATAGCTACTCTAGCACTATACAGAGGAACTAATTTTCCTTCAAGTAATGGTCGTGTTCCCAGGCATAAAAAACATGCTTAGATAATCCAAAACTCCAAAAGTACCATTTCTTGAGACTAAGTCCTCAGATAACCCATCTTCTCAGACAACAATGTTAGTGAAAGAGGCAGAAGGAGGCAGTTTCTACTTGAACAGAATTCCAGTTTATGGTGAAATCAAAGCAGCCCTGCTGGATGGAAGTCTGCTTTCTGTTGCATTTACTCTTATACTGCCTGAACATTTCTGCTGAATCATAGAGGCTTCTACTCATACCCCAGGAGTCAGTCATGCAATAATTCAGAAAAAATGCCTTTTCACAAGAAAGGGAATGTTTGGAAATACTATACTGTCATAAAGCAGAGGCAGAATTTCCCCAGTGACTTCAAGTGCACACTTATTACTCTGTGTACAGTTTAAATCATTATATTGTTATATTTTCTTTTTTCTGAAGACTGCTGACTGACTGATTTTTTTTACTCATTTATCATTCTACCGCTGCTTGGGTTGACGAAGTCCATTAATTCCTTCAAAACCATTTAAATTCATGATTTTACGACATGCTCTGCTTTATAGGACCTCTCTTTTTCTATTGCTTCCTAATAAAATCCTGCTAGAATCAGTCTGATGGAAAACTTCTTGGTATAATTTTCCAGGATGTGGCTTCTGGTTTATCAAATTGAAACAAAAGTACAAGTCTCTGTGAAATGGTAATATCAAATACTAGCTTATACAACAAACTTCATAATCCCCAAAGCTGTATCTGTGAGGCCTAAGTGGATGGATCTAATCAGTTACTTTGCTTGTATTTTTATTAGATCTACCCAGCTTCTTACAAGCAATATACTGACAAGTTTAGCAGTGTTTGGATGGAGGAAACTCAGCTGAGGGATCCAGAAAGACTCTGTGTGGAACAGCTTGGAGAGAGCAATTTTCCAAGAGCTGTCAGGACAAAACCTCCTCCCAGAAACAATCTTGGAACCTGCTGTCTCAGCAGTGCTGTCACTTCTTTCCCTTCCCTCTCCCATCATCCCTTAACCAAAGCATAGGGACATAGCACTGAGGTGTGATAAAGTCATAACCACACCTCGATGAGCGCTCATAGATGAGCACTTGTGAAATTTGTTCTCTGCAAGCAAATGATGTTCGCTCAGCAATCCTGTGTTTATGTCAGCTGTGACCCTCTGGCCATTCAATTACCACACCAGCATGTCTCCAGATAATCATTCCAGAAGGCAGTCAGAGATTCTTGCAGTAGTTTCCATCAATTCTTGTCCCCGCTAAATTTGTTAAGGCTCCTGTTGTTCATGTGTTTCACATTCATTGTGGCTGATCTCTGAAAAAGAACTTCTGTAGAAAGCATTCCTGAGGCAGATGCAGCAAAACTTTGTAGTGCTTTCATAAAACCTTCAGGAACATGAGGACTGGTGGCACTGAGAGCCCCTCAGAAGTGGAGACTGAGACTTCACCTGTCAGCTTCAGCAAGAGCTCCGTAAATTCATCTCATCTCCAACCTGGGCAAGGCTACTGGGAGCACTATCATTGCACAGCTCCTTCAATCGTGACTGAGAAGGGTGGGGAGACCCTGAAAACAGCAAATATTATTCCTACCTTAAAAACAGGTCAAAAAGAAAATCCTGTGACCAATCCAAATTTGTCATCCTCCTTTTGATTCTTAGAAACATCATGGAGCATGTCCTCCTGGAGCACATTCCTGAGTGCACGAAGGTATTTTTACTTGGGAACAGTCATCACAGATGTGCCAAGCGTAGACTTTGCCTGAGCAGCCCTTCTATGACAAAGTGACAAAGTGACGAGGGGGAAACAGTGAATGTTCAGAATGAGCTTAGTAAGGTTTCCAGCAGAGTCTCTCATGGTACTTATTATGGAACCTAAGACTTTACAGTCTGAACTAGCTTGGTAAAAACCAGTTTGAGTGAAGCAGAATCTGTAGAAGTGAAGCACTACGGGGATATATCCTGGGACCTGTCCTGTTCAGCATCTTTATCAATAACCTGGAGTAGGGGGGAAGAGGAGCACTTGGAGGAATGGCCTGGTGGAACCCTCATGCACTTCAGCATGGACAAATGGAAAGCCCAGCAGCTGGGATTAAGCCTCCCATCCCCACCACAATGCTACACACTGTGTACTGACTGTGCAAGGGCAGCTCTGCAGACACAGTCTTGGAGGATGTGGCAGGGAGGAGCTGTACGAGCCCCGACGACCCCGTCAGTATCAAGGATCAGCAGCACCCTGGGCTACACGAACGGGAGCACAGGTACTACATCCAGGGAAGTGATCACCCCCTCTGCTCAGCGCTCTTCAGACCACATCTTAATTACTGAGGCCAGTGTGGGGCCCTGCAATACCAGGCAAGCCCAAACGAACCTGGGAGTTCAACAAAGGGCACCCGAGATGGCCAAGGGCTGGAATATTTGCCCTGTGAGGAGAGGCTGAGAGTTCAAGGGTTTCTCAGCCTGGGGAAGGGATGAATTATGAGAAACCTAGTAGCTGTTTGCTAGAACCTACAGAGAGGTTATTCTGAAGATGGAGAGATGTTCTTCACAGTTTTGTGTGGTAGGAGAATGACAAACAGTGGCGTTAAAGTCAAAATCTTAATCATATGCAAAGAGAAAGAACACCTTATACATATAAAACTAAGAACTTATAATTTTAGTGGATTAGGTCCTGTGCTCTTCAACGTCTTCATAAATGACTTGGATGCAGGACTGGAAGGGACACTAAGCAAATTTTGCATGGACAGAACTGGGGAGAGTTGTTTACTCCCTCGAAGGCAGGGAGCTCCGGCAGAGGGGCCTTGGTTTTGACCCAGAGGTTGGACTAGAGGTCTCTTTCCAGCCCCTTCCAGCCAGAGCTGTCCTGTGATATTGCCCCATCTACAGATGGGCAGCTCAAGGATTCCTTTAAGTACCAACATCATAGCCACAGGCGCTGCCTAGGCGGTGCTGTCACTGGCCTGTGACTGCGATGTGGAGCCCAGCTGTGTGGTTTGTAGCTGTGAGAAACAGTCTGAGAGGATAACTCCATCACCAGGGCAGGAGGAACCATGGCAGCTTTGCCCAGTACTTGGGAAGCAAAGCCTCTCAGGAGCACATATGGTCACATGCCTTTGGTTTTTTCTTGTGTATTTCCTTAGCACAACATTTCTCTTTACTTATTTGACAACCTTTCACCTGCATTGTCTGCATTATTTGACAGAATATAATAAAGAGGATGTTTTATTGACCTTTTGAGAACACTTGAGGCCTGAAATGGAGGGCAGAAGACTATTAAGCTTAATTCATGTTTACTGTAACAACAACTGTTTCAGCTGGTTTTTTAACAATATTTCTCTGAGCCATCAGTGCCAGGGCACTCCTGAGAAAATGTCTTTAAAAATACTTTTATTCTGAGTGGACACTGACGGTTTTAGTATCATTCCTTGTCAGCTTTCTGTCAGTGCTCTGTAACAGTAAAAGGCTTATCCTGGAAAACACGGGTGGCCTCTTTGAAGGTAATATCTCACTACAGACTCTGCATATTTTGACTTCATCCCATGAGGAAGACTGGTTTCTCACATATTTCAGTTAGGGGGTGCAGAGAAACAGGCTATTCTATCACTTTGGCCAGATGGAAGAAAAAAAGAAAAAAGCCCCAAATCCCTTTATTTGTTTTGCCTGAATAATTCATGTTTATGACAAAAGGTGTCAATCTGGCATTTGGAGGTGGTTAGAGAGGTAAGTCAGCTATAAGGCTGGAGGAGAAATTGTAGGAGATTGCTTGCAGTGGAAAAGAAATATGACTTTGTAAAGGTGGTAAAGATTTAAGTGTGTTAAACATTTAAACAACCAAAGTGCTCGGGCACCAGGCAATCTTGCCAAGGTAGACACAGATGGCCTCATTTGTCGCCTTCTTCCCTGCTATCTCTAGCCATGGGCCAGGCAGGGTGCATGGCAGTGTCCAGCCTGGCAGGAGCACTTGGACTAGCAGGATAACCTTCCTCTTTTTATTCACTGGTAAGTGCAGAGCAACCCACAATGAGCCTGACATTTTGTATCTGACATCAACCTCATTGATGAGAAGCTAGTAAAGCAGAGGTGGCTGGTGGTAATAATGGGCCCAAGCGAACCCCCATGAACAGGGGCTTGTGTGATTGCATGTGAGTCACAGGGCCAAGAGCTCCATGTGCCATAGCAGCAACCAGGCCATCAGAAGTGATCATGCAGCCTAGTAGAGTCAGAGTATGAATGTTGATGTCATGAGGCTTGTGAAGAAGTGCCAGCAGTGCCAGATTTCCCTGCAGGGAGAGCACCTGCCAGGCCCATCAGGTGCTAAAACTTTTGGTCAAAAGCATGAAAGATATGGAAGAAGATGCCCAGCTTTGGAAGGGGAAAACCAGATGAAATACATTATCCAGGAAACCTGATAAGCCAGAGGCAAAACCAGAAGTGCTTTGGATGTTTGACTTTGCAAGAGAAAACACCAATTTTATTTAGAAAGAAAAGGAAAAGGTATTTCCCTTGAAAATAATTTTGTTGAAACACTTTTCAGTCAACCCATCATACCTGTGAGACCTCAGTGTGGTATTATGCTCTCTTTTTACCCAGAATGGTGGGAAACATGCTTCTCTTCAACAAGAATATTCAAGCACTTGAGATACTGTCTCATTTCAAACCAGAGTAATTGCAGTTTTTCGGAACAGGGAATAACACAATTCAGGAACATACAGCATCTCCTCTTTCTACCATGTGTTCAGTGAGCTGGGGTTGCTCCTAGTCAGAACCTGCCCCAAGGAGACACAAGAAAATTCCCAGTGAAAGCCCAGGCTGCAAGGCTGCCTGAATGAGAAGTGGGAAATCCCACCTTCTTCCTTCTCTGGACAGGGAAAACCTGTGTCTGGAAGTACCTGGGAGTCCTGATGCCAGGTGGGCTGCTCTGGCGCTTGGGACCACTTGGCTCTGAGGTAACAGAAGAGCACCTGGCCTGAACTTCTCAGCCTGGTTCTGGGATGGGCATGGTACCTGCCAGCCTCAGAGGCCACCCAACAAGCAGGAGAAGTGATAGGAAGCCCATTAGCAAGGCAGGGGATGACACCACACGCTGCCAGACCAGTACCTACACCTTCACCTGCAGCTGACCAGTGCATAGGGGATGATTAGTCAGGCTTGAGCTGCTATTTCTGAACAGAGAAATATTGTCAGAATGTTTTTGGCTTGCTTTTACCACTGACATTAGGAGGAGACAGATGGAAAGCATTTGTGATAGAGCCTTGTCAAAGCATTATTGAATGATTTCATGTTTTCAAGGAAGTAATTCCCACAAGGATCTCCTTTTTATCGCATTAATCATTCTCCAGCACTGAGGGTATATCTATGTGACAAAATGCAGTACTGAGCAGAAGCTGTGATGGAAACCAGTATGGTCCCATCCAGGGAGCAGGCCTCCTGGCTAATTGTGGGAGCTTATATGTGTACATATGGGCAAGAGAGAATGCTTCATGCACATGGTGCGCTGGGAGCTCCTGACTCTGGCTGAGAACAGTTTCTGAGATATAAGCAGAGGAAAGAGAGAGAGTGAGGCGGAACAAACTCTGTAATCACAGGGCATTAAAGACTAGCTACAGACACACATTTTGCCAATGAGGTGAAAGGAATTTCAATGGCTCTCCAAGGCACGAGTGGGAAACCATGCCTGTGCATTTTATAGCATATTTTCTCATGTTGAAGGAAGCAGGAACTGAGAATTGCTGGTTGTATCTCCTTTGTCAACACTTTCAGCTTGGCATCCTGCAGCTGAGAAGAACTCCTTTCTCTGGCTTTTTTCCCAAGGAATTTTAATCAGTGGACATAGATTCTGTGGCTTAAGCAGGTATGGCTGTACCTTTAATAATGCAAGGTAGATTTGTACTGTCACTGGGGAGAGAAGAGACCTGGAAACTGTGAAGGACTGCTGCATCTGAGGACTTTAAAGACAATGAGGTTCAGCAAACTAGGCTAAATTGACACAGTAAAGTTTGCAACAAAGCTGTGTAAAATTCTGGCATTAGAGGATGGCTCCAAGAATGGAACTATGGTGTGCATAACTGCAGAGTGCACTGCAGAGTCCTTCACAGGGATTCCTGTGTCAGAAAATGCTGATAGTAAAACTGCCAGCACCTTCCAGAGAGAAACTACTGTTAATAACAGGTGCTGTTGCTAGCAAATTTTGTAACTTTATTCCCCATAAAACACAAACCAAAAAACATGTAAGCTATAGCTAGACAGAAGCAGTGACTTCTATTAGCAGACACTCATGTTAGCTAACTCCCACACCTCAAATTGTTCTGGAAGGCCTACATTTCTGACAATGTTTGTCACTCTTCATGTACTTGGTGTATGGAATTGAAGTAAAGGTAAAGCGAGTTTGTACATCACTAGCAGTAGTTGATGAAAATAAAGGTCAGCAAAACATGAAGGCTGAAACTGCATATACTAAAATCTGCAAAACCTGACTCACTTCACCCAACTCACTTCTGGAAGCCCTCTCACAAACATTTGCATCTGTCAGAGTATCACTTTTCTTGTTGAAAATACTGTTTATTGAGTAAGTAAGAACAAATATATCTGGAAGCATATAATTAAAGCTGTGATCTGTTTCTTTACTCATGTAATTTTAATTTCTCATTCTTATTTCTAAGGAGCAAACAACCACTGTTTTAATCTTTAACTTAGTTCTTTTTACCCCAAAATGGAAGTAGTTCTGTAGCTATATGCAGGTGTTATACATGTTGTCAGGTGTGTGTTAACTTTCTTCAGGTAGATTTATATTAAAATACTGCAGAGCTCTATATTTTTTCACATAATGCAATTTATTGCAGGCAAGGGAAAAAATGATATAGAAGGAAGCCATGTTGGATTCCCAACAGGGTGTTGTAACTTTCCTACAAGCGTATATAATTTACTGGAAATTAGTATTTTTATATGCTGGAGAGCAGCCAGAACTAGTATGCTTTGTTGAATAATGTGCTCTGGTTCTGTACTTATAACCTGTGGTGAACTGATATCTGGTGAAAAAAGTGGAGTATAGCCACTGGGGTGCCAAAAATACAAACCCCATGTTCACGTGTGGGGAAGTGAATCAGTGAGGACTCAGAGAAGAAATCTGAGGCTATGGGGAATGGAAATGGAAGCAGGGACGAAACTCCTGGCAGGGAAAGACAGGCTGGATAGTGCATGGTGGCACGATGAATGGGCAAAGGGAAATGCTGGGGCAGGGCTGGCTCAGCAGGCTGAGGGCAGAGCTCAGAGTCAGGACCCAGAGAAGACGGGGCAGTAGGGGCAAGATGTGGTGGGGAGATGTGCAAGGGGCTGTGCCCACCTGCACAGGATGTGAATCTGCCATTAGAGACCTCGGGATAACACATTTGCTGTCCTTCCCTCTGAGGATTAGCAGTTATAATTTTCACACTGATTCAGTTGGGTAGGAATAGTTTTGGTTGTCTGTGGCACACTGATATTACTTCACTGGTTATGACACAGCAAATCTTCTTCAGTAAAAGCTTTTAATAAGGGAAAACCTTTATTCCGGTACAGCACTGCTTTTTAAGCAGATGAAAAGATGTTCTTCCTATGTGAGATAGGCATTTTTATGTATTTCTGTCTGCCTCACATTAGTGAACTTACATGACATGGTGAACAGTGAACTTAGACACAAATGTTCATGGCCATTCTCTCCTATGGTCAATGGGGGACTGGAAATCCTTCATCTGTGGGGAAACTACCTAGTGGAAGAAGGGCTCTGGTAAGAAGGTGTTGACAGCAAACTGACACAAATAAATTCTTCTGTAATCTTCCCACAAGGTGAAAAGGATTTTTTTCCATCTAGGACACATACTCTTTAATGAAAGTCCCTAATGGGAAGATGGGAAACAAGGAAGCTGGAAAGCAGACTTAGTACCTCTCTCTGCGTGCGGTTTCAGCCCTTCTTATGTTTTCATAGCTATTGCATTTGAATTTGCTGTCCTTCAAACAGAATATGTACCTCCCCAGTGACAACTAATGGGGATTCTCCAATTAGCCCAGCTGGGAAGGTTCAGTGCTTCTGGAGCCAGTGATTACAGGTTTGCTCTGCTGTGTGTAGCTTAGCACATTATTGGTTTTTTCTTTGTCTGTGGAGAGCCTGGATCAGTACAGAAACAGGAATTGTTGTATACTGCTAGCTAATAATTGATTTTTTTCTGTTCATTTGAGGGGAAAAAATGAAGAGACTATAAAGCTTCCTGATTTTTCTTCTTCTGAAGCAAACCCTCCCACCATTTAATCTGACATGAAATTTAAACTGATTATGAAGAGAAAAGAAAAAAAAGCATTCAAAAACAGCCAAAAGGAATAACAAAATACAAAGGGTAGGGTGGCTGGTGACAAAGAAAAAAACGAAAATATTAAAGTGTCAACTACTTGTGGTCAAGAAGACTTGAGCTGCAAAAATGGTAGCAAGGGTAGAAGGGTGTGTATTTGTTCAGGGTCCTGGTGTTAAAGCCACAGTGTGCAGCAGCAGAAGATCATGATTCACTGGCCTCCCAGGAAACCTGAATCCACATCAGCTGCCTGCAGCAACATGGGAAAGGACTGCTCAGCACATACAAGTGAGATACAGCGTTGTGCTGGAAGCTGGGAACCCAGGTTCATAGTTACTCTGCCAGCCTCAAAGCAATAATTTAAGCAAAGCATTTATCATTTTTAATCCTTGTTAAAGGAACAGAATAAATTAAGGAAAAAGTGGAAAGTCAGCAGTATAATCAGTCCTATCTTGGACAACAAGGATTTGGGAATCTGTTGAGACATCACTCAAACCAGAGTTCTGAGTGTTTTAGAGGCTTATGATGGAGATAGTTACTGGTTATCACTGAAAGACTGAACTGTTTAAATGTGATAGAAAGACATTCTGTCAAATTTAAATTCAAGAATAGTATAATATGTGAGCTATTGAAGTTTTTATTATGAGGAAACAAAATATCATTGGCAGTGCATGACTTTTTTTAAAATTAGAAAATATCAAGAAAAATTATAAAAAACTTGGAACAAACTGCATTTTGTGTTATTTTGGTTTAAACATTTTGTAACACTTGATGCTGTATTGTAAAATGTTTTAGTTTTGGTAGTCTTATTTTTCAACAAAAAAAATAAACCTTTAAAAATTGTTTGCAGGATGTTTATTTAATAAGGTTTAAATGAACAAAATAAGCTTTAATGCCTCTTTCTTTATGAGAAGAAAGCAGAACATTAAAAAAATGTGATCACCATTCCCTGTTTATCATATGCAACCATGAAATAATGTTAATACTAGACAATTGTAAGAATAATTAGTGTTTCTAGTAATGATAATCACTGGATTAAATCATCTCAGAATTGTTTTAGTCTGTAAATAGTTTTGCACAGCTCCACCTGAGGGGACTTGAATCAAGGAATAGTTCAGAACAGACTGCTCATTGCTGATTGGTTTTACAGGCTGGATCCAGTTGTATTCTTTGGTTTCTGTTGCCACGTGGCAAAAGATTGTTTCTGCATTTTTAACTCCATGTACGTGAAATGTTTTAGTTACTTATTGCCCGTTTATCTCAATAAAACAATGAAGGCTGCTGATCAGGGTGGGTTGTGAAGAGTGTCTGCTGACAGAGAGTCATTTTTCATACTGAACAGCCATTTGGGGGAGAAAAAGAGAAAAAACCACTTTAACAGCTTGCAATGTAACTAGAATTCCCTGTTCCTTTGCTAGTTTATAGTGGGTAAATAGCTTCTAGAAACTCATTCCCTTTGGCCTCATTCCATTGCTTCTTGAGCTAATAAAAATGTTTGCAGAAACAGCAGGGGTTGTAATACCTGTTCTCTTAGCTCTTCGCTTAATGCAGTCTCTTACTCTTCCTAATATTTGTAATTATAGCAGAATTATTTATGATTTAATAGTTACAGATTTTTACTGTTGTTTTGATAGCATAATCATATTTTCCAAGGTTTACAACTTGACTATCAACTTTGTGTTGGAATCTTGGCCTCATAATTTTTAAATTGTGAATGAATGGTTGCTTTTAATTTTATACATCTGATTAGAACTGTCTGATGAGGTGCTATTACTACAATCTCATTCATAGTTATATTTTCCTGTAAAGCTTTGGGAATGCAATGCACTTTACTCCAAGGGCTGATTTCTTAGTCTGGAGAGGTTGAGAAGGCTCAAAGCTGTCCTGTGGTGTACTCCCATCCAGAGGTACTCCTCTGGCAACTCAGGTTTGGGCAGAGCATGATTTCCTGCAAGCACTGTCAGATACTTTGTGCGGAGAGAGCAGATGAAAAATAAACTTGAGCTAATGATACTTGAGTTAAATATTTCCCAGTGGTAGTAGGAATCCATTCTATTCACTTGGACGCCTTCCTGCCTTTCCAGATATCTTTTCAAACTTAATACTGGATTTGAATATGCACACCTTTTAAATGCTCTTCCCTCTCCCACCTTAGGAACTTTATAAAAGTGATCATGACATGTCACAATTAGACTTTTAGTCTTCCCTGATTATTTTCTCACAATTTTTTCTCTCAGTGTCTTTCAGCTGAAAGATTTTATTTTTCCCAGTTAGAAGACTTCAAGTCTGTGATTTTCCTTTCTTACATTGTACAAGTAATTGTTTATTTTCACAGTGTCTCAGCTGATATTTGCCACTATGGGATTTACCTTCCCTCCCTGCTCCTTGTTACTTTTCAAGTTTTTGTGGAATTAAAATATTATTTGTAGTTTCCCAGCTAAACTGTTCAGCTGTTCTTTTATACCACTCTCACAGTAGTGGTCTTAAATTCCTGACTCACCCACGACTTCTTTTTCCATATCTATTGTCATTTGTCAGTTTGTTATCAAAGGCAGAGAAACCTTTTAAAATGACTTTTTTGACATATGGTAGGCTGGTGTTTGGAGAGATTAAAAATGTTCTTAAAATGTAGTTTGAGTGCTAGGACTGCGCTTGACAGAAGCCATGTTCTTCAGGAATATTTGCAGTTTTAGTTTGTGTTTGACTGCCTTCATCACTGGATACTCCAAATGACCATATTGTACCACATTCTTACAAAACAAAGAAAGAGAGAAGATTTAGGTTCCTGCCTGCCCACTGCAACAGGACAGGCAGTGGGAATGAGATCTATCCTGTACTTAAGAATGTAAGTAATGGTCTATTGGATTGGACTTGAACCACCCTCAGGAGTGCTCTACCTCTGATGGTGGCACTGGGAAACTCATTCTAGAGTCAACATGAGAGTCTGGTCACCATGTGATCTATTCCACTCGTACACCACCAATATCCAATTAAAAAAAAAAGAAAAAGAAAAAGTAAAGAAGAACACTTCCCTTTTCATACCGTTGTGAATGTAAAATTTTACATCACTGGAGTTATAAACAGCAAAAATCACCATTATTCCTGTAGCTCTACTCGAGAGCATGTCTTTTATGTGAAACTACAAAGTTAAACTGAGAAAAGCACTGAAAGCAAAATAAAATTATTTTGAATACTTAGCATTTTTCTACATAATCTTAAATAGCATTCAAAATTCCAAAACTTCCCTTTGTGACGTCCCATCTAACCACGAGCACTGCTGAGGAGAAAATTATTATTTTCAGATTTGGTGACAGTGCTATCAGTGCTTGAACATTACCTTCTTCAATATGCAGCAAAAAAACATTTGGAGGGACTTTGCAAGTGTTGTTAAATATGTTCTAATCTTTCCAGTATATATTATGTGCTTCAGAAAAGTTATTATTTGTTTCTGGATTTTCTGATAGTAGTAGTACCCTTAGCTTGACCAGACTCTGCTGTGATGGGTCATTTTGGCTTCACTCTGTACCTGCTGCTCTCACTGAGATGTCTGCACTAGCTTTTCAGTGTCACAGAATTTCACTGCACACCTACATGTAGCACAGAAGAACCTTAAACCATGCTCTTTCAGACAATCTTTGTACAAATAACCAGTGAGAAACCTCAGAAGCCATGGGAACTTGCTTCATAATATTGCTTGATATCAAAAGACAAAATCCCTTGCAACAAAAATAAAATGGTAAGATAAAAAAGCAGTTCTTTATTGGCAGCATCCAGGTACGTCCATAGTTATGGGCTATGGGCACACACGGTATCGGACTTCTACAATTTTTACAAGTTTAGCAAATTATCATATCTAGCAAACATTGTCCAATGAGAAGGGCAGCTGCTTATGCAATTTTTCCCCGGGTACCGCCCCACTGGAATTGGTCCAGGGCTTCTTTGCCCCACTCCTTGCTATGTCTTCTCAGATTCTGATTAGAAAAAAAAATGTTCTTCTTGTAGGTCCTCTACCTCAAAATAAGACTAAAAAGTATTTCAGGAATGTGTTATAAGGTTAGCTTATTACTCTAAAATCGAAGAGAAAGGCTAGGAAAATACCAGGAGCTGTATAATGTATTAGTGGTCTACAAAGCTACAAATATATGAAAAATACATAAAAAGCAAAAATCTTCAGGCATCAATAAAAGGTGGGTGATATGGGCAGGACTAGGAACTTTACTGGGCACCAATCAGCTGGATGTGCTGTGGTTAAAACCCTTTATTTTAAGCATGTTCCATATTGGCATTTTGTACATACAACTTTGTCTTGGGGTGACTTTATGATGTTGTATCCCATATCGCCCAGAAATGAATCCTGTGCCTTTCTGTGCCTTTAAAACTGGGTGTGAGAGAAAAAAGCCAGATGAACTTTTTCAGAGCAGTTCTGTGCTCCAAGGACTATCTGTGCTATCTCGCTCGGTGTGCTTCTGCAGGGAGCGGAGCGGGAGGAAGCACCTTCTGGCTTTTCTCAGCCAGCTTTTTGGCTCTGTTTCTCCGGACAGAGACGGAGAGTTAAGTTTTTGTTCTGGGACTTTGGTTTCTTCTTCTTCTCTTCTGGACTGTTCAGAACATCCGAACATCAGAACTTCACCAGGAGACCTTACGCCGGTCCAGAAGGGAGCCCCCACAGCGACCCAGCTCCGAAGAGGAGGTGAGAGATCACACCCACAGAACGACTTTAAAATCTTCCCAGGTTTCTCTCCACAGTGAGAGGTTTTATTCTTTACCATTATTATTCTTTTTCTGTGTGTTTGTTAAATAAATAGTTTTTCATCACTTTCCTCTGGGAAGATTTCTTTCCCAAACCTGGTGGGGGAGGGGCGGCTGTAACCAGCCTTCTATCAGAGGATATTTTCCTCCAAATTTGTCTCAAACTGGCACAAAATATTTGTCTTTCTCAGCCATTTCAGAGTTTCAGGCCTCCTTCAGATTTCCTTGTTTGCTGGCAAGAGAGTAGAAGCTCACTGATGGTGTCTCAATTTGTGAATTTCAAAAAGCTGGTTTCAAAAGACAGGCATTTCAAATCCCCATGCCAAAACTTCTACCCCTTCCAATGACAATATGTGTAAATTGAAGCAAGATAGCATACTTATACCAGCCCAGAAAAATATTTGATATTTTCTGTTGTCCAGCTGTCTTTGGAAGAAGCAGTATTTGACTAATATTGGCCTTATCTTAGGAGAGCCTATTTTTCAAATATATTATCTGAAGAATTTCAAAGGCTGCCTCATAAACTATGATCATTTTCCTCAATTGTATCCCAGACTGGTGAAGTCTGTTTTTAATAAAGAAGTGATGTATGAAGAACCAAAACAATGCTCACTCAAGAAGCATAAATCCTTTGCCCAAGCTTTTCGACAGAGGAAGAACAAATAGCTATGATCACCACCTATATGAAATGAAGAACTTTGCTGATGGAAGAGAAGAGAAAGACAAGACAATCACAGCTCCATTATGAATCAAAATACTTGCTTTATTATCTCTAGTCTTTTGATGTTTTTGTTTTTCCATAAAAACTTAAATTTTATGGAAAAAAAGTAGTTTTCTAATTAGTTATAAACCCAAATGAATATCTTTATGTAATCAAATAAAGTGGTGTTGAAATCACTGTTTCTACATCCCTAAGTACCTACCACTATGTAAATAAAATATTGTGGTGGAAGAGATTATAAGCAAGATTGATTGTTAATTTAGAAACATACTGAAATGTTTAACAACTTGTAAACCTAGTTTTGGGTTCCATTATTACCTGTAACATGTGCTATTAATTAAAATAGATGTTTCTCATAGATAACTTTGACCCACATATTTTGAGCCACAACTTAGATAGCAGTGCCATTCATCCCACTGTTTGCAAGTAGAAATTTGATTTTCTTTTCTGTCCTGATCTCTGATCAGGGTATTATATGGGGTATCATTTGACCTTTTACAGAGAAATTGATTTTTTTAACAGGAAGAGTGAGATCTAGAAAAGGCAAAACATTTCCATGAAATTATTTCTTTTAGAAATTCTAATGAGAACAGTTGTACTTCACATCTTGTGTGCTAGGCAGATTTCCTAGCTCTGACTAGGCTCATGCAACATTTGTGTGTCTGCCTCTGCAGTTACACAGGTAAAAGGACAACCCCTGAATCAATTTGTTTCTGAGATTTGGGGCAACCACTGTGCAAAATAATCCCACGTAGGGAAGCCCAGACCATCTGGTTTCCTCATCTGTTCAGCTCCCACAGCCTGAGACACAGTGCCCAAAGAATCAGCCCCCAAAAGTTTAAGTCTGAAGGATTGTTTTCAGGGTTCAGCTTCTGGGTCTGTGACATTTTCTACATCTCACTTGTCTCAGTCATGGTCTAGGAAACTTGTGCTTGAACCTGAGGAAGCAAATGGGTCTTGAAGCCCAGAGTATTTGTTTCTGGAGTATTCAGCATGTTCATACTGCCAGCACATCATTTTCTATCATGAAAAAGAAGACTGAGGTTAATAGGTCTTGCTAATACCATTTCTACGGCTAACAAGTGAAAAACAAGGACTTAGGTAAGAACCACCTTTGCATCCAAGACAGCAGAAGAACCCTGTCAGATACAACACAGCACCTCTGTGTGCTTGGGGCAGTAGCTTGAGAACAGAAGGATTTCCCTTGAGCATCTGAAAGAGCTTCATTCACCTGAGCTGTGTCTCTGGTGAGGAGTGCACAGCCCGGGGAGCAGTTCATCTCAAGGTGAACAGTGATGGCTCAGTGCCACTGCAGACACCTGGCCAGCCAATAGCAGTGTTGACATCAAACCAGGCACCCATGACAGACCACCTCAGCTGCGTCCCCAAGCTCAGAGAAAAACACCTGCTTTGATAGTCAAAAATGTAGGTGGTTTAGCCTCATTAGCAGCCCAGGATTTGAAACTCATTCCACAGATAACTGTTTCAGTATTTCCTCATGGAAATGTTGCAGGCTTTTGGCTCCTTGAGCTTCCTTCAGTTTTCCCTTTCTCCTCCTGAGCCATTTCAGTGGGAAAGCCTAATGACTATGTCCAAGTGAGCCATGTGCTTGGTGAAATCGTGTTATCTGTGTTCCTCTCTTGCTTTCCCAACCGCTCCTGTCCTCCTTGAGGCCTCTCCCAATGGGAATACAACACACAGTCTTCAGGAGACTTACCTGAAAATAGAGGGATGAAATCCTACCCTTCCTCTTTGCTGTACAAGCCCTTACCCCATACTGGAATACACATGGGTGCACCAAAATATGCCTTTATTAAGTAAACATACTTAAATATCTGTCTGAATCCTTCTAGTTCTCCTCCCTGGATGGGCCTGCATTTACATTTTTTATGGAGAGCTGATGTTGAGCAATAGTGGCAGCTTCCTGCTGTAATTATAAAAGAATATAATGACAAAGAAATGAAGAACAAGGAAAGTATCCCAAGGGCCATACAGCAGTAATATGCTCTATGAATTGGTTTTCAAATTTTTCTAAGGAGGAGGAAGGATAATTAAACTTGTGTATCTTTATTTCTCTGCAGCATAATCCCAAGGGCTAGTTTAGGTTAAAGCATGCCCCACTCACATACAACAGGATTTTGCTTCATATTGGATTAGATCTCACAGAATCACAGAATATGCTGAGCTGGAAGGGATGCACCCAGATCATCAAGTCCTGCTCCTGTCCCTGCACAGCACCAATCCCAAGAGTCACACCGTGTGCCCAAGAGCGTTGTCCTGACACATCTTGAACTTTGCCAGGCTTGGTGCTGTGACCACTTCCCTGGGGAACCTGTTCCAGTGCCCAACCACCCTGTAAGAACCTTTTTGTAATATCTAACCTAAACTTCTCCTGACACAACTTCAGGCCCTTCCCTTGGCTCCTGTCACTGGTCACCACAGAGAAGAGATCAGTGCCTGCCTCTCCTCTTCCCCTCATGAGGAAGTTTTAGACTGCAACGGGGTCTCCCCTCAGTCTCCTCCAGGCTGAACAGACAAAATGACCTCTGCTGTTCCTCATACGGCATTTTCTTAGCCCTCCTTTGGATGCTCTTTAATTGTTTAACGTCTTTTTTCTATTGTGGCACCCAGAGCTGCCCCCAGCACTCGAGGTGAGGCCTCCCCAGTGCAGAGCAGAGCGGGACAATCCCCTCCCTTGCCCGGCTGGCGATGCTGTGCCTGGTGCCCCCCAGGACAGGGCTGGCCCTCCTGGCTGCCAGGGCACTGCTGGATCATGTTCAACTTGCCATCGACCAGGGACCTCCAGGTCCCTTTCTGTGGCACTGCTTTAGAGCATCTCATTCCCGAGTCTGTACATCCAGGGTTGCCCCATCCCAGGTGCAGAATCCAGCACTTTCCTTTGTTGAACTTTCCTTTGTTCATGTGGTTGGTGATTGCCCAGTCCTCTAATTTGTTGAGGCTACAGTATCTCTATGTCCTTGCCAGGTCACCTGGCCCTGCTTCCGCTGGGTTTGCACCTTCTTTTTCACCTTATTTCCAAGAGAAGGCTCCTGTTCAGCCAAGCTGGCCTTCTGCCTCTCCTCCTTGACTTCTGAATTTTGGGAATTGCCTGCTCCTGTGCCCTTAGGAAGTGATGTCTAAAAAGTGACCATAACTGATGGACCTCAGCACCTGCAAAAACATTTTCCCAGGGGACCTTACTTCCTAATTGCCTGAGAAGCCTGAAGCCTGCTCTCCTCATATCCAGAGTTGAGGTTTTGCTGGCACTTTTCCTCCTGTTAACAGAGATTTTAAACTCGATTTCTTCATGGTCACTGTGGCCAAGAAGGCTGCCAATCTCCACTTCACTCACAAGATCCACTCTGTTGACAAGCAGCAGATCAAGGAGGGCATCTTTCTCAATCACCTTCCTTAGGACCTGTTCCATAAAATTGTCATCCAGGTTTTTTAGGAAACTCAGAAGAGAACGAGGCAAGAAGTCCTCTAAAGTGGATGACAACTGTGTCAGATTCACAGTGAAGAAATCTCTACTTTTCACTGCTGACTGTACAAGGGCCTCAAAGATTTGGAGGCAGCTGGGTAAGAAAGAAGACAGAATAGTAGAGTGCAAGGCAAATAATAAATATGTACTTTCCTGGTTGTGCTACAGTAATGTAATTGCCACCAGGTTAAACCACATTTCAAGTGTCATATCTGTCTTTTTGCAACGTGTAGGATGCTGAGAAATGCAATTTAACTTTAATAAATTCATAACTTTATTGTCATCTGCAGCAAATCTTAATTGACTCTTCAAGGTTCCTCTTCAGTTCCCTACAAATCATTATTTGACTGCCTGTCTTCTAACCTCGATCCATACTGAATTTTAAAACAATAACAATCATTCAGATTGCTGAGTCTATGATAAGAGAAACATTACTATAAAGTTCCCAAAGTACAGATTGCCTATCCTTACGAATTCTCTTGCTCTCATGGATTAACCCCAGACAGTAGCTCAGTCCTACTCAGATGCTTGCTCGCCCCCACCCTGTGTTGGGATGGAGGAGAGAACTGGAAGACTAAAAGTAAGAAAACTCATGGGCTGAGATAAAGACAGGTTAATAGGGAAAGCAAAAGCTGCACATGCAAGAAAAACAAAACAAGGAATTCATTCACTCAGCACTTCACATGGGCAGGCAGTTGTTAAACCATCCCCAGGTAGGCACAGCTCCATCACACGTAACAGTGACTCCTAACATCCCTCTGCCTTCTTCTTCCCCAAAGCTTTATTTGCTGACCATGATGCCATATGGTCTGGAATATCCCCTGGTTCAGTTGAGGTCAGCTGTCCCAGCTGTGCCCCTTCCCAACTTCTTGTGCACCCCCAGCCCACTTGCTGGTGGGGCGGGGTGAGGAGCAGAAACAGCCTTGACTCGGTACAAGTGCTGCTCAGCAACAATGAAAATATCCCACTGTTACTAGCACAAATCCAAAAGACAGCCCCATACCAGCCACTGGGAAGAAAATTAACTCTATCCCAGTCAGTACCAGCACACACCCTTTTTTATAAGCATGATTCATCATTATACTATAGGGCCAAAACAGCACTCCACCTCTGTGTAGAAGAAAGTGACATAGGACTATATAGCTGTGGTTACAGCTGATAAAGCTAATGGTCCCTGGAGATTTTTATTCTAGGGAAACAATTATGTACACTAAATAAGCCCATACTTCCATAAGGATTTTAGAGAAAACTTGCTGTTCCTTTCGAGGACAGGCTCTATGAAGACCATTGCCACGAAATTTAGCTTGTCACTGTGTAGATTAAGGTGAGTTTATTTTTGCTGTTGATGTTGGTCCATTTTTTTAATATTATAAAATTCTTCAACACTACACATGTTGTTTGTAGAAGAAACTGATTTTTTTCCTTCATCATTTCCATCCAGTTTATAAAAAGTATTTAATTGGTTCTTTTATCATGCTTGAAAATATAGTGAACTTAACCAGAAATAAGTGCATGTTTAAATGTCTATCTTAGCTGAGAATGGACACTGGGTAGCTGACAAATGCTAACCTGAGTAGGATAGGTTAGTCTAGTCTGCAATTTCCTTTGTGGAGTTATTTTCTCACATAATCATTGCAGATAATATCAAATATGAATTAGCATTTGATCAGATTTGGGGTTAATTTTTTCATCTTGCATATATTGAAAGAGCTCAGCTGACTATAATAGTACATTAATTTATATCAGATGATTATCTGGCACTTTCTCTTCTCTGTATTTGCTATTACTGCCAATAATGTATTTTGGAGTCATAAAAGGCAAGGGAGGAACTGAGACTAAAGCAATCAATAAAGAGGAAAAAAGACCTCAGAAGCATGATGGCAACCTGTCCCCTCAACCTCAGTCAAAGATCTGGCAGTTGCAGGAACCTGATTAGCAGTGCTACAAGACAAATGCAGCTGTCCGTTCCTGGTCTGCAGGTGTTGCAGGAGGTATTCCATTGTCAGACAGCCAGTGTTTTCAATCAAAGTAATTATTTCCTGTAGGAAAAACAAAGTGTTAGCCATGTTTTTCTAACAGCAATTACCCACCTGTAACAAGATGGGCACTTGGAGAATACCATTAAATCACTGAGCTTCTGACTCCATGGTCATTAGATTTTCCTTTTTCATTTCCACTTGATGTCAGGTGTGTTCCTCACTATCTGGTTAATGCTGGCTTCCGATGCTGTGTGCTTTTGAGAGTCCAGGAGGCAAGGCCTGGGTGTTGAAAGGCTGTTTTGTGCAGAAGTGAGAGAACTGGCTCTGTTGGCCTGGTGTTGGTGGGCACTGAAATGGCAGTGCCCAACCTGCTGTAGCCCAGAGGACCGACCACCAATGCAGTAGGAAAGAAAAAGTTTTCACAGAAACCAAACTAATCTAAAACTGCATGAATGAGGTTTAGTCATGCATTAAATGTGTTCTACCTGAAAACTTCAGAAACAACAGCTTGCAAATCTAGAAAGCAACAGCATGTAGCAAATATGCTGCTTATGTTCATTTCCAGGGAAAGGACTGTATGTATAATTTATTTAATGTCAACCTTGCAGGCAGCCAGTCTCTAGCCATTTAGTGCAGAAGGGCTTACTGGACCCTTATTTTTCTACCCAGTCTTGCAGCTCTCAGTCAAATTAACTAGAGGTGGGAGCAGCCACTGCCCCTAGAAAATCACATGCCTCTGGTATTGGTCACAGCCATAAAAAATCCACACACTGCATCAAACTGCATGCAAGCAGGGCACTTATAATCTTCCCAAAATGCAGTGGGAATGGGTCCTCAGGGACCCCCCATATGCAGTTGGAAGTCCAGAGGAGGCTGGCAAAAGAGATGGGATCAGGGCGATGCATGGAATTGTGCCTGAGTTCCCAGCCTCTGTGGGGATCCCTAAAACACAGAAGTTATGTCAGAAGTAAATTATTTCAACATGACAGCATGTGCCAGATTTAGATTAGATATTAGGAAGAAATTCTTGACTGTGAGGGTGGTTAGACACTGGAAGAGATTTCTCAGAGAAGTTGTGGATGCCCCACCCCTGAAAGTGTTCAAGCCCAGGCTGGATGGGGCTTTGAGCAACCTGGTTTAGTGGAAGGTGTCCCTGCCCTAGTTGGAACTAGATGAACTCTAAGGTCCCTTCCAACCCAAACCATTCTCTGATTTTATCATTCTATGATCCACCTGTGCTTCTTGGCTGCCTGCCTTTCAGTTGTGTGCCAGGGGTCGATGGTTCATGGTGTTCAGACCCTGAAAACATGGCAGTGCTCAGTGGCAGGTGGGATACTTTGCAGGGATGTACATTATTGCTTTTTACATTATGGAATTCCAGTCATACATTTTTTCTAAGCCAGACTCTTGTCCCCTTTTGCCACTGTATTTCTTGTGTTTTTGCACAAAAATTACAGGAACATTAATTAAGAAGTAGTACAGATTTTTGTTTTGTGTGTTAGGGCTATGAAATATATTTTTGGTGTTGCTTCAGTTCTTAAATTTGGTTGCTGCAGGAGGCAGCTGTTCATATACGTAACAAATGGAAAACTCTTTCACAAATTAATTGACTGGCAAGCCAAGTTCAGTGTATGCATACACTTTGTAATGAGTTATAATTACAAAAATAATTAACTAAGGAAAGTAACTATGATTTGATCATCAAAGTTTAGACAGGCAAGCTGGCCTAGGGGTGAACAGAAGAGTAATTATTCAAGAACTATGACATCACCTATCCACAACCCTCACATGTTCTGTTAAATTAACCTTTGCCATCACAGACAGGCTGTGTCCTGGTCTCTTCAAGTTCAAATGATTGTATCTAAACTCCTTACTAGAATAACGTTCTGGGCTGGCCCAAAGAAGTTAGATGGTCCAGCTAACCTAAGGCACAAAGGTTCAACCAAGCGCCTGGACTTCTTCAGAACTATTTTAAAACACTTATTTCCCTCCTGCCATGCCTCTCCTGTTAGCATATTTGGTGTAAATGCACTGAACAGAGAGATTTGTTCTGGATCCAAGATGTCTCTGCCTTGTGCTCTACTGCAGCATGGAGATGCCCTGCATTGTGGCTGCTCCAGGATCTCTGCAGGTGCATCAGTGACTTGCCCAAGATTACTCCTCTAGGTTGAAAACAGGGTTCATATTCTCACTGATTATTTATTCTTATATATGAAACTGATTAATGAAACTGATTTATGAACTTTCTTATATATGAAAATGATTTATGCATTTTTCATTTGATAAAAATGTTTGTTTTTGGAATATGAACATGACTGGTTGTCACATTATATTTGCACTATCCAGAAAGCTGCAGAACATTGTGGATGATTCACCCCAGGAAGGTCAGAGGAGAACCTCTAACCCTGCCTTCCTAAGAGTAAAGTTCAATAATGGACATAAGAGATTTATGACCTCATTTTTTAATGTTTAACATTTTAATATAAAAAGTTGTGACTTTGGACAGGGAATTCATATTTGAAAATACAGAAGTATTTTCTCCAATGTACATAATGGAAATATACCTCTTTCAGCTGGTATCTCCGGACTGATGAGTAGCAATGGTTTTATTGTTCTGCACTGAAATATATCCCATCTCAAAACATGGCAATGCTTTGCTTACCTGCTACTTTCTCTCCTGCTTACACTTATCTTTTATTTTACTTAAAGATACATGACTTTGCTCTCAGAAAGTGATGGAAAAGAAAACTGGTGACTTCACCTGATGCACTCATTTCCCTGCATGGATAATGAGAGAAAAAATCCACATTGTGTTTGTATGTTGAGCACAGAGTAGCAGCAAGTATAACATTTTTGATAAAACCAAGAAAATCCACAGGTTGTTACTTAGTTCCTAAGCAAGTAGGTCTTCTGAGAAGACACTTCCAGCATTTTCTGGGTAAACAACAAGCACTGAAGTATTATGAGAAATCAGAAGGTTGAAATTCATATCCAATGACTTGGTACAGATTTTGTGCTTGCCTAGAATCGTTATCTAGGAGTGTCTACTGTAGATGTCCAGTTCTTTAGAGCAGTATTTAATGCCAATTCTTAAACATGTCCAAAACAGAGAAAAAAACTGATTTGAAAATCAGGAGATAACATTTCTATTTTCCTGTAATATGATCAGGGGGATTGTAGGAGTTGTGTTGCCACTATCCACTGAGGCAAAAGAGCCACAGTTCTGGCTCTGTGTATCAGGGCAATATCCCAAAAATTGCATGTTTAGCAAGATTTCTGTGGATTCAGTGTATGGCATCTTGTTGTGTAATAGGTTACTTTCTAGGAAACTGGAAAACTGCATGAATACCAACATGTAGAAAGCTGTCAAACAGACCATCCAAATTCAAAGAAAACAGATGCTCTTAGTGTCTCAAAGAGGTATTTCTCACTTCTTTCTCACTATTTCTCACCAGCTTCAAGGCTGCATTACATGTGCATAAAGCTTAAATACTCTGTGATTAGTGCATGCTGGTCTGAAACACTAGCAGTGAGCCTAGAGAAAAATGCCACCTTGAATTATATTATGTGGCACCATCCTACAGGTACAGCACATTCCAGCGTGACACAGAACAGCTCAACACACTCCTGTACTCGCTAAATAAGGAAACAGAGATAACTCATAATTTCACACAAAGTGCCATTGGCAAGAAAGAGACTGGGGAAGAAAAAAATTACTTCTCTGTTTTTCAAGAAATAAGGTCTTTGATTCTCTTTGTCTTTTAATCCTTTTATTTTAAGGTACATAGCTGATTCAGTGATTTTTTTTTTCCCAGGAGAAAGACTGGTAGACAGGATCAGAGTAAACTGAAGGCAGAAAGATTATCCTCTCACCTACCATGTCAAGAGTCCAGATATGAATAAACCAGAAGTCTCAATCTGGGCAGTCTGCTTGGGTTGGCTGCTGATGCAAGAAATGAAATGGGACTCCTGAGTATAGAAACACCTCTGCTTGAGGTGGGTTCCTATGACCTTTCTACTACCATGCCAGGGATCTTCTTGTTTATACACATCACTCTTCCTGCAATACATGGTCACTTGCTCAGTTGCTACAGCCTTCTCTCTAGAGAAGACAAATAGATTAATTCTTGAGAGGCCTTGTGTCTGGTGTCACACTATTTTGGTGGAAATGTAAAGAGAATGAAAATATATAGCAAAATGTCTTAGAGTAATAGAATCAGAAATAACAAGGGACAGAAGGTTCAGAGTTAAGGATAGAAGAGATGGACACAGACCAGGAAAATGGAATAAAATCAGGTTTAAGAGCTGAAATAATGGAAGACATAGTATCTATTCGGGTGAGGAGCCTTTTCTGTAAGAGAAACTCTTCACTGCCATGGGGTTTCAGGGCTGTTTCTGACCTGCAGAGTTATTTTCCAGGTTCCTCCTTGTATTCGAGCGGTTAATTTCCATATTTTAGTAATCCATGCTTTAGCCAGCTGCTCTCAGGTATATTGTTCATCATGTCTTCATCACCTAAGCAGAAAGGTTCCTCCTGAAGCAGTATATCTTCTGGAAGTTAAATAAAAAGCCCAAGTTTAGCCAAGTCCTTGAGGAAAGAAAATGAAAATTTTTGGTTATAATAGTGTGATGTATTTGAGAAAATACTCAAAGAAGAATATGATTTTTGATCAGCTCATGAAAAAACTTGTATTAAGTAGCCTTTTCTTAAACAGAACTGCTTATACAACACCCACCATGTTTTGTCAATTTTAAATTCCAGTGTGGTTTTATGTGTTAGGTTTAAAAAAATGTTTAAAGTGCCTTGGGTGAAATTTTGGTTCACATGTGACATCTGGAAGAATAAAAAAATGTCAGAAGTGCCATCAAGACATTACGATTGTGAGGTATATATTTATATTTCTATCTTTTTCTGGTCCTTAGGAATCATCCTCAGTAGTTCACAGCACAGAGCAGAATCTTTCTTTGCTGACTAGTTGTGAAAGGAAGGGAATTTTCATAAGCAGTAAAATAATGAGATACCTTCGGAAAATAAGACCTTTGAATTGTTCCATCTGCCCATAAAATATAAGAATTCATAAAGCATTTCAGTAAAACAATAGAAAATTATTTAATGCTATTTTTAATTCCTTCTGCTGTGCTGATTTACTCCTGTGAACAAAGCCACCATAAAGCTTAATAAGTTTGGGCCATCAATAATGTGTATGCCAGCAAAACCCAGATGCTCACTGGAAGACTTTGCAGAAGATGATAAAATCTATAATTTCCTTTATATGCATTACAGTTTTGTTTATCAAGCGGAAATGTGTCACTCAATTATTCATTCTTCTGCAGAATCTAAGGAAGATCCTTTGCCCTGCTTCAAGTAGTAGGCTCAGAGCTCACTTAAAGTGTCTCTACCTAGGCAACCCCCCCAATAATTACCTAGAGTAAGAGGAAAATTATTAAGATTCTTATGAGGAAAAGTTAAGCCTGTTTTTCTACTTTTAAATAAGAATTCTTAATTAGATTGTTTCTTGTATATATTGCTTAATGCCAGTGAACAGCAGTTTCATTAGCACTAGGTCAGTGAGTTTTTCCTGCCAATCTGTACTGTTGTTTTCAACAAAAATACCTTCAAACACACAGTCTAAAACAACACTTCTAATCCCTGACTCAATACAGATGAACTTGATTACTCTATGTTTAACTGAGATTGGAAATGTTATTAAAAAGCAATGGAAAATATTTTCTTCATCTGACAGCTAATACAAACCAGCATAATTTTAACTATCACACATAGTTGATTTATTGTTGATGTCATAGAAAAGTGTATATTTGTACTTACCCACAGATGTATGTGTGCATCACTCTGATCCAGGATGTGAACTGATGCAGAAATTCAATAAGATATGTGGAGCTTAGCAGAGGGAAAGGAATTCATCAGAGCCTGCATGTAATCAGTTGCCATCATGCAAATTTTATTTTAGCTGTGTGCATACATTAGATATCATCAAATGTACATGTAAATATGCCCAACTTGGAAGCCTGATACAGTGTAGAATATAAAAACATAACACAGACTCAATTGCAGCATCCTATTTCTGGCAGTAGCAGCCTGATCCTAAAAAACCCTTAGGCCTCAATGTGACAGAAGCTGGCAGTTTATATTTTAAGCATAGATCTAAAATACTGTATATTTTTGCATTATGACAATTTACACTTGAAAGTGAGAGATGGAATCAGTGGATGTCTGTGTTAAAGGATTATTCAGGTGGAAAACATGATCTCCTGAGGGACTTAGCAAGGCGGACAGAGATTTAAACTGTTCACAATGAATAAAGATGGTAAAAATAGAACTGCAGTTGAGCTGCAAAATTTGGATCTGGTCTTAGACTTCAAACATCGCTAAATTCTGAGTAAGTCTGTTCTGCACACCTACAGTGGCAGCAAAAGTAGACCCAGCTGCCACCATGCAAATGGCACAGTGTGGAAGCCTGGAACAATCCAGGAGTTGCAGAGCACTCGTATAACAGAGTTTATGAGTTGTAGCCATCATGTTTGGACAACAGCATCCATAAGATGGCTAAAAGGTGAATTCCTCCTCAGTATGTGACAAGTGTAGATTCAGTTAGATGACTGAGGATGCTCTCTAGTGATTGAGTCAGTCAAATTATGAGATCAGGGTGAGGACAGAAATCTACTTCAGCTGATGCAGAAATATGTCTGTAAACAGATACAGACATATATGTGGACATAGACATTTATGATGGTTGAAGTTTTCCACATGGGTTCTGTTGCACACCTATTGCTTGAACCTAATTTTAGAAATTATCATGATTACATGTCTTTGCATTAGCAGTGTTGAAACTATCCTGTTTACTTGTTTCAAAACATAGGACTTCATGTGGTGTAATATATGCTCTCAACACATTCCAATGAATTGTTGGGTCCTAATGGGAGCTACCTGAGAAATTTTCATCTTCAGGCACTAACTGTAATGACTTGGCAGCTTAAGCTTTGAAGATATCTATAGTTAATGCCATATCCAACTGCTGTTTTTATTCTTCCAAGACAAGCATAATGAGTCCCATGTAGTGTGTGAAGGTCTTCTCCACCTTGGCATGAGCACCATCTGCTACAGCTGTACTCAGTTTATAAGTAGCTCTGTAGGTTGGTTAAATGGATTTTTATATACTTCAATGTCACAGTTTAAAGGTAAAACCTCTAGTTATTTAGCTCTGAAAGTAATATTTCCAGGTTAGAAAATGGGGTTGAATGAATTTATGCAGTAGAAAGTCTGTATACAAAGAACAGCATCTCCAATAAAGCACAGACATTATGGCAATCGGCCCTGATTACATGCCTCCTCCACCGTAGGATTTATGTGGATGTGAGAGCTGTCCTTCTCTTAGATTGTGTCTTCATGCTCATTTAAGCACAGCAGCTCACATTAACTAAAGGGGGTTAACATGAGCCATCTTTCTTTTGAAGGGCAATTTGCTTTAGGAAGCTGCTTGGTTATCTCCATGCTGTTTTTCTCAGCTGGGCCAGGCTCAGCCTTTAAAACCTTTTTCCATGCAAGCTGAGCAGTGCAGCTGCCCCTCTTAGCACATTCCTCTCATTAGCTACAGCCTGGGAGCTTTCCTCAGCTTCCCCTGCTGCATGGAAAGCTCGGTTCCAGGACTTCTCCCCTGGGGACTTATCATGCCTTCACATTTTCTAAAACTATCCATTTCCCAGAGAAGCTGTCTAGGCACTGCAACAGATCTGTCTTTCCCCTTGTTGCCTGTGCTCTGAAATACATCAGGAAGAGTACAGAGTTGACCAGCGTGGGTGGAGAAATACCCTTTGCAGTGTTGCTTGGGCCGTAGATTTGTGCAATGATGATTCATGGAAGAAGACCACGATACATCATCTCATGTCTGTTTATGACTATCATACTCGGGCATGTCCTTTGCTCAGGATTTGTAGAAGATGCTTTAATTGTCTGTCAGAGAGAAAAGACCATGATCTGAATATTATTTGCCATAGTAATTGCATCTTTTCAAAAGGAGAGTCTTTGAAGTCTCCCTTTTTGGCCTGTCATTTTCTTCCTGTGGTTATCATTTTAGCTACATTCATTACTATGGATGTTTTTGGCCTTGCATCAAGGATAATCCCACACATTTCTTTGAGAAAACCTTTCAAAATGTTCCGTAGCTGCATCTCTCATTCATTTCTTGCAGTAATCACGCATGGGCATGGACTCTGCACACATGGTGGAAAAGGTGCAAAGACCTTATTGCACATCAGAAATTCCCTTAAATACCAGTACCTACAGGATATCACATCATATAAACAAGAAAGATGTTCACCTCAGTGTCCCCCAATCACCTGGGCTATTTCCCAGACATTGCCTGTTATGGTAAAAGGTAAACAATACCTTACAAGGTCAGAAACTGCAATTATCACATCTCATAGGGCTGACACTGTCCAGAAACCCACAATCCTCTCTCGGCCCATTCCCGGTGACCTGGCTGTAATCCCAGGGTCACCTCCGGGTCTGTGAACGAGGCTCTCTCTCCGGCCTTCAGGGCCTAGCTCTCTTCCAGCACACAGTGTACCCCAACAATTTCCAGCAGATAAAGCTGATGGAGAAAGCATACTGTAGATAATGTTTATGTGGCATACAAGACATTAATGATTGATTGTTTAATACCAGCTAAGAGCACTGAAAGCCAATCAATCTGATGATGTAGAACATATCTCTATCTGCATGTGGAAAAAGAAGAAAAATGCATAAATTAAAAAATTAAAAGCAAGAAACAATTATGGTACTTTGTACAAATATATAAGAATTTAATTTTCATTTCACCTGGACAAATACTGTGAAACATATAACCTATTTTAATTTAATTTTTTAATTTTATAAGTTGGTTAGGAGTTGCTGAAAAATAGAATTCTATATTTTTCACAAAATATTCTGGTGAATAATTCTAGACAATCTCTTTATAAATGGCTGAAAATAAAGGTTTGATACGATTTCCATTTTGCTTTCCTCTTCTACTCTTTAGGCAGGAGTAGTACGTCCATCATGATGAACTGACTTAGCTTTAATGATCCCAGTTTTCAGTTTCAAAAATTTCCAGATGTCCAAAAAAAGCAATATGTTTCTTGCACTGGTGGTCTACTTTGAACTCTAAAATGTAGCTCAGGTTGCCATGCAGCCACCTCTTAAACTCAGTGGGGAGAGGTAAGCACCTACCAAGGGTGATTCTAAAGATCCTGAGGGAAGTGGGATGAGCCCATGTTAAGGGCTCTTCACTTTTCGGGGAATACAGGAAGGAGTAGACAGCTAGATTTTATACAGTCCCATTTAGATGGGAAGATCCTTGCATGCTAAATGTAATGAGTTGATTGTGTGTAACTTCCACGAAGCAGAGAGCTTTCACTGCAGCTCTGTTAACACAGAGTGTCGAGGGAGCACTCAGGTGTATCTATCACACCTACAGGAGGCAAGAGTGGCCTTGGCTTCTGGTCTGGAAAGCTCTAAGCACTGGGTTGTGAAGATGGAAGGAACCAGACACAGATACTGGGGCAGTTTGTAGGCCACTATGTATTTCAGTGCTTGCACAGTGGCTTGGGTGTCCCATAACCACAGCATGTAAAGCTGAGCCAGTATTTGACTCAATGCTAAGTTTCTCCATGAGTGCTGAGTACTTATATGCTTAGACCTGAAAACTGTTCAGCAGGAGTGCTACGTGGTAATGTAAATGGTGAGTTTACTCCTGGATTTCTGAAGACCAAAGAAATTCTGAGAGAAAGTTAAAACTTTTCTAACAGGAGTTGACAGATAGGACTGTGCTATAATTTTCGTGCAATGCTTTCGGTTTTCCAAGCTGCCAAGGAGACTTTCTCAACTTGAATCTGTCTGATTCTGCTGGTCATACCTGTATCCACTATGAATTTCCAAAGAAAATTTCCTGAGAAACTTTTAGGAAAAAATGAAGTTCCACATTAACCCATGTATTCTAACCTACAGGTCACAAAGTCTTTCAAATCTATTGCCTGTAACGGGAATTCTACGGCTAAATCTCTCTGTGGCACTTCAAAAATAGATCCTTAGCAAAAGTCAAACTCTTTCTCTGCTTCCAAATGCAGATGAGTGACCTCAGAAAAAAGAACTGAAGAAACATTTACTTGGTAGCTCAACAAGTCTTTGGGTACATTATGAAACACTTGTAGATATTCATCATTTCTCATCATTAACCAATGCTGTTTGTCCTAGGACTTGACTGGGAGCAGACACGCAAAGAAAATTTTGCAAAAGTTACAGCCTACTATGAGTAAAAAAACCCACCCAAAATGTTCCTCTTAATTTTATTGACTTCAGTAATTACGGCTGCTACTCTGAGGTCTTATTTGAGCTTGCAAGTCTCTTTAACTTTATCCATCATGAGTCTGACCTTTTCTTGGGGTTCTCTGCACCCTTTGGAATTAACATACCCTTTTCTCCAGGCGTCACAAATGTGACATTGCTCTTCAGACTTTGCACATGCTCTTTTATCTTATTATTTGTGTGCAGCCCTTGTGCTCATTTCCTTCCTTCTGTCCCCTTTCAGCACCCTCACTGGCCCTGATCATCTCAGGATCTCTATTATGAGCAGTTATAGGGTTGGCAACATTGAGATGAAAGGCAAAATTATTTTCAATTCATAAACTCTGATCATAATCCATAATAAGATTCATTATTAAATGTCACCCTGACCCCCACAATTTCCAATAAAAATCATATAGCAACTGCTTATCAAACATATAATTTAAGAAAAATAAAATCAGGGAATGCAGCATTTGAAAATATGTGGTCACAGAGCAGAGCTGAGAGAGGGGGACTCATGGTGGGAAGGCTCATTGCTAGGGATTAAACTTAAACTGAACTTGTGTCAGCAGTAGATACCAGTACTGTAATTACAGATGATACTAATAAAAGCATTAAGTACTTTAAGTCACAGAGACCTTTCAGGAAATTACTTGTAAACTAAAAACTAGACCAAGGATCATCTTATATTATTGTCAGTGGTTTTTTCCACACCAGTTTCTCAAGCGGCTCAGGGAGAGAGAGAGAAACAGTGCTGAACACTCTCCTAGGTACTCGAGGCATTGCTTGCATGCTAAGGATAAGACAGGAAGAATCCAGCCCTATGAGAAATGGGAACTTGTCCCTGTGGACAACTAGAAATTAAGCATGCAGTGTTAACTTGGTTACCTGTCCCTGGATCAAATTTGGTTATCTACTCCTGGATCTGTGTCTTTATTTGGAACCCAAATGAACAGGATCAACATTTAAGCAGAAGAGACTATTTGCATCTCCACCTTCAAACCCATAGTAGCTGCTCCACCCCTCTGGAGAAAGCAAACTCACTTGAAAATGGAGCGCGGTCTCAAGAATACTGGTATTCTGTCAGGGAAATCCTGGTACAAGCAAGGAGAAAGAATTTCTAGTGTTTTGACCGTCTCTGATGCAGATAGGATTTCCAACTCATAACAATGTGTCAGCTGACAGACAAGCATTTCCTCAGCAACTTACACCTTCTAAGCATGAGGGACAGGAGAAAAAAAACTCTCCTGTTTCAAGAACTCTGCAGTATTTCACCTACGAAAATATGCAGCAATTGATTAATGATATTACCTACTTGTGCATCTTTGATTTACATACAAAATTCTATGCCTTTTGGAACAGGTCCATGTTCTTCTGCTGAGAACCCCAGAGCTGGATGCAGTGTTCCAGGTGGGGTCTCATCAGAGCAGAGCAGAGCAGAGCAGAGCAGAGCAGAGCAGAGCAGAAGGGCAGATTCCCTCCCCTGCCCTGCTGCCCACACTGCTTTGGATGCAGCTCAGGATGCAGTTGACTTCCTGGGCTGCAGTGCACATGGCTGGTTCATGTCCAGCCTCTCACCTACCACCACCCTGGAGTCCTTCTCCTCACCACAGGTGTAGTGGGCTCCTTTTGAGCTATATTTCCTAGTAAGGCCTTGCGCTGTGCTGTGAGTCCCTTGTTCCCACTCTGTTGGATGCAATTCCTTTGAATTTCCTTGTATGGTTCTGTTTCAGAAGCTTCTAAGGTGCCCAGTACCCCATTGGCCCCCTGTACCTTTGTTCCTCCCTGCACCTCTCCTATTGGTTTGTTCATATTATGCCTTGGACCCCGGTTACCCTGCCTATAAAGTCCCGTGCCTCCATTGTGTGGCCCCTTTTGGCCTCTGGAGTTCCTTACCCCCTCAATAAACCCTTGGAACACCATGCCGAGGGCCCTCTCGCTCCTTTACCTCCTCGGCCCCCTCCAGCCGCGATCCGGCCTCTGACCGCCTCTCCGGGACAGGCACAGAGTGTCCGGTGCCCGAGCTCTGCCCTTGCTAGCCGGGGCAGGGAACAGGCATCGCGACACACAGGTGCTCTTGATCCATTTTCCTGATGCCTTTTTCAACCTAGAAATGAAACTACACACACTTTTGAGATAATTATAGTATAGGAGGTAATATAGAGGTGGATCTTTATTGAAAGCCTCAAGGGGCCATTATGGAAAATATCCACAAAGGCCCACTCCCCGTGGGGGTGCATACAGTTTTATGTTTGGTAAATTAGCATAATTGAAAAAAAGCAGCAATTAGGAGCAGAAGTGGTGATGCAATTCTCCCCCAGGTCAAGCTCCTTCTCTGGAGCCCCCCTTGGTGCTAGCTGTACTTTGTTGATGAAAATGTGTCTCAATGGGTTGTTTTCAACCTCAGTAGCCAGGGAGAACCAAGACAGGATAGGCACTGTCTTTCTGCTTAGGGAAAGGGCATGGAAAACTACGAGGAAAACTAGCCACTAATACATTAAGCTACAAATATATGTGTAAAGAATACAGAGAATATATAAAAGAAAAAAAAGTAAAAACCAAAACGGCATCACTCCATTCAGCCTGTACTTGTGCTTGGAACTGCCTCAACCCAGGTGCACGACCTTCACGTGGCCTTGCTGAAGTTCCTGAGGTTCACACAGCTCCACCTCTCAGCTGTCAGGTGTACAAGTTTCTGTCAGATGCAACTGCACAACCTTAAGATGACACACCCACATCCCCAACACACACACATAGCTATTTCTAATAAATTCTGTGGGGTTTCCCGCTGGGACTGGCAGATAACAGCCCATAAATTACTTGCAAAACAGATGAAATCAAATTATAATTCAACCATTTTTTTATAGAACATACTGCTTTACAGAGGAATAGTTGGCTTATGGCTGTCTGAAACTAATTATCTCATTCCATTCTCAATGACTTATTTATTAATGGTGCTGATTTTACTCATACACAGCTTGGAGTACACAAAACAGTTTTATATATAAAATTGATAAATACATTTAATTTATTGATTTGCAAATGACAAATTTATTTGGTCTAAAAATTTTATTGGTTTGTAAGAATGAAATATTGATTTTTGTGTGTAATATAAGTTTCAGATGTGCACTTAAGTAGAGGAAGCAGAACTGCTCTTGGTGGAAGTCTAACAAGCTTTTCAATCTTATCTTTATTTTGAGGGCTTCATAGCTAGGTCATAAAAAATGAGTTTGGGCTGCATCTTCTTTTAAGACAATTGTGTATCTACTGCTTGGCATCTCAGCCAAGAGTACTTTTAAACACATTCACAAAACAGATTGGCCACTGTTAAACTGTACATGTTTAAAGTAAATACCCATTAATGTAACTGCAGATTTATTTCGGTCTATAATTTCTGCAACTGGCAGTTTGGCATCTTCTGTGTTTTCTGTTAAAGAAAAAAATGTGTTCATTGAAGAATAACAAAAAGTATGTTAACATTACCACATGCTTTCTAGACAAGCAACATGTTGACTTATGGCTCATCCTGATGGTCCTGAAGACAGTGAGAGTATTTTCATAACCTGAAATGTTAATGAGTTAATTCCCCTTAGCCCTGGGGCAGAGAAACATTCAAGCACATCACAACAGTATGCCCCAATCTCAACACAGCAGCAGTGCAGTTCACTGACTTGCAGATTCCTGTTGTTCCCACACACATTGTGCCTAGTGTCTAGAAAGAGAAAGGTAATGAGCTGCATTCACAGTGATTCTTTATATTTCTGTATAAAATACATATTAAGATGCTTACTTTGCATAATAAGGTTATACACTTCCCACCAGAGTGTAGGAAGGATTTTGCTGCCATTATAGTTAGCTTTACCAAGAATAGGAAGGTGTGGACAGCTTCATTTATTCACATATTATATCCCAGTCAAAGCAAGGTGAGTGATTTGTTTTGGGTTTTTTTTTCCCCTGCTTGTACTAAGATTTGTTCAGCAACAAACAGGTGGGATCTTATCTCAACTGGAAGCCTACTAGAGTTAACAGTAATGTCATAGATATTAATTTGCAGGGGATTTCCTTCAGACACACACACTTTTTATATGTTTGTCTAATCCTGAAGGTTTTTTTAATTATGAAACAACTAGAAGAAGAAACACAATTGAATGGAATTATATACATTGTGTCAATTATGTCTCTGTGGATTTCCTGTAGTTTCAAGATTTTATAGAATGCCTGAGTCATGACATGTCACTGCATGGTAGATTAATTTGGTCCCAGAGATTGGTCAAGGTATTTCCAGCTATGCAGATAGTCTGGACAGAAAATAACCTCTGTCACATCACACTTCAAAAGACAGAGTTTTATCTACATGTACCCATGCTGACACTTGTTTTTACCTTGCTTCAGTCTTATGTGCTCACCTGGAGACATGACACTTATGAAACTATCCACTGACAGGTGTAAGTACAGCAGCAGTTCTGGGGCCACGGCAGCTGAGTACCTATAGGACCAAACCTGAAGCCCTGTGTCAGAAAACAATATAAGCAAAATGCAGATGGAAAAGGATGCGATAAACAAACTGGAAAAATTCAAGGTAATAGGGGAAATGTGGGATAAAGTGATACTTATAATGACTATTTGAAGTTTTAAAGAATGGTTAAAGAGTGAATAAATGACAGATTTGTAGATCCTACTGTTAGATTCTTCACCAAAGGACCTGCTATACAATTATTTGGGGAACCTGACAGGTGAGTTGTACGTGTAATTCTAAATAAACTGATTAGTGCTTAAAAATACTCAAGAGGATGACGATTCATTAAAAGTACTTGGAAAAACCACATAGATAGAATAATTTTTGTAAGGAATATTTATTTTCAGTTCCACTTAAACAACCCACTTTTGTAACACATACTAAAATCTTTAGGAAACATTCTAAGAAATTTCAGGATTATAACCACAGGAATGAATTAAATGTATTTCAGTTCTGCAGATTAAAATACAGAATATGTTTGCATCATTCTGCATTTTATTAAGTTGCTGCCTTTTGGTATGCTTTACATTAAAAATACATGACTGACACTCTTTAGACCAGTAAGCCTTTTTATTGAAAAAAAATATTATTGCATTAAACTACATTCCCAGGGATTCCTTGAATAAGCTAAAAAAAAAGTCGCATTGCATGTACAATAGTGCAATTCACTTAGCTACTGTATAATATAAAACACTTTATACAGTGAATACAAAACAAAATTACTAGTTTACATATTATACTAGCCAGAGTATTATCCAGTTTTAAATATAAACTTGACACTTTTAAAATCAATCTGATCAAATAGCATTTTTATGCATATCTGCACAACAAATATATATGTTGAATGTATTCCAGAAATGCATCAGATACAAAAAAAAAGCCCCAAACAGCAACAAAAAAATGTATCATGGTGTGATTCAGAAAAATTTTTTATTGGAGTTTTAAGGTGTTGGTGACCTTTTTCCTTGGATTATGTATCAAGAATATACAATCAAGGTAAAATAGATTATTAACTTGGTGTGTATATATCACTGCCATAAGGGTACTGTAACTCTTCTAAAAATCTGTTTAAACAAAACCAAAATTGTAGCTCGGCTCCATACATCAGGCTCAATAAAGCTTTTAATAATTATAATAATACATATTTAATGTACATTACTGATGAAAAACAAATAGGGCAGCAATTAGAGAAAATATATAATTTCAGCTGTGCTGATAGCTTTTTTACATTTCTCCCAGAAAATCCCTTCTGTGCGTTAAGAATGGTATTGGACATTGCCTTTGTTTGGTAATCAATGATTACTGTTTTTCTGTTGAGCTGTTTCTGTTCTTAATCTCTCTTTTTCTCTCACTTAAAACATCTCAAAATCCTAATTTCCATTGTTCCAAGAATTAAATTTAATGTTCATTGTCAATTTATTTGCCTTACCATGTTGGTATGTACAATGATGCATGGAAATTGTAATTTCATTTCTTCTAGGATCCCATTGTATGGTGCATACATTAAGGGAAACAAATATATCTATTTCCATAAATTATCTATGTGGTAGGACATGGTTACGTTTGATTTGGTCAGGTTTCTTGCCACAGAAACTTCTACAGTATTGATATTGTCTGTAAGAAGTGGGGATACAAATTATGTGTACACACATTAGAGGAGATTAGCCCATCATTCCTTCAGTCCTGTATTTTTCTTTTGGTGTTATCTACTCAGGATACAAATGAACTCCTATACACAATGAGAACAGCTGGGTTTACTTCAATAGAGATGAAACTGGGCCCATAAATTTAAAAGCTTGAGGGGCTGGAAATGCATCTTTTATGCTGGTATTATCCCTGAACTGCTGGTGATGGCCACACAGCCCAGTCCGCCCCTTCTAGGGCACAGCATGACCTGCTACTTTAGATGTCCAATTCAGAATATTTCTACAGACTTATGACTAATGTTTCCAAGTGGTCCACTGAGCGAGTGATCTCCATCTAAGCGAGTAATAATTTTCAGAGGCGTTAACTCACAGTCAGTGAAATATGTTTGATTCCCTGAAAATCAAGTATCAGAAGTACAGAAATTATATGTAAATTCAGATCTTCTTTTGGGAAAATTTTCAGCCAAAATTGAAAGGAAGATTTGTTAAACTGTGGAAATACTTGGTTTTACATCTTTCCCAAATTAAATTTTTGACTTCCTTATTTCTGAAGCCATAATTTCAATTAAAGAATTTCTCTACAATTTAAATGAGAAAAATAAATATCATTTATGTGCTGCTTTCATACAGACAAGTAACACCAAAATGGTGTGAATCCATTTTGTTAAAATGGATTGAAAAAATAAGTTGGGAATCAAATCAAAAGACATTTGAGGGTGCTGGTGTCACCAACCTTTTTCAACACCAAAATGTTTTGCTTCAGCATGGTCTCCATAATTTTTTTTCTGACGGTTTTTGTTCAATAGCTAAAACATCAAGTATTCAAAGCTATTTTGAAAATACAAACTTTGAAAATACAAAACTAGCAGTCACAACTTGTAAAGAGATTGGAAAAGTTTGGCATATTACCAGTTTATGCTGAAGAAGCTCCAGAAAGACAGAAATTAAAACAATTCCATTTTATTGCAATGGATCGATGTATTTTGATTAAAACTAAGAAAATTGGTCCTGTTGTATTTTAAAGATACAACTTATTTGCAATTAAATTTTTCAGCTTCTTCAGGTAGCTGAATACAATGGAATAAAATTCCTGCAAAAGTTTTTTAATGTGTTTTATATTGATTCTGAAAGATACATTTTGTGCACTACATTATTGCAAATGAATTGAAGTTATTTCAAATGTTTTTAATCCAAACAAACAGCTACTGTCTGTTGGATACTTCATGGTCCAATTGTATTGGGAAGCATGCCTTCAGTCTAACCATAATTATGAACTTTATTTCATGCTAAATATCCTGTGTTCAGTTAGAAACATTATAAAAAATCGTCAAACTATGCCATTCAAAGAGATGCTGAAGCCTTCACCTATTTTCAGATACACAGTTATTACGAACAGTTTCAACCACACATTACTCTGAAGGTTGGATACATGCATTCAAACATTGTGGATTCAGAATTTCAATTTGCTTGTTGAGAGTTTGGGAAGCCATGCGAGAATCTTGACATATTTGTTTAGATTCAATATACTTTTAAATTCTGAGTACGTGGACAATTTTTTCTCTGAGTAGAGCCAGCTTTTGAAGAGTTGATCAGAATTTTACTTCTGCATTTTTATGAATATCAGCATGATTTTATAGGACCAGCCAATTGTTTCTGTTGTTTGTGAAAGGGATAAAAAATATTTACACATTCTTTGGGAAAGACTCTTCCACACATCAGAGCTCTGTTTGGTAGGAAAAAGGTGTTGCAGTTTTGGCCAAGGACCTCTGAGGTTCAAAGCCAGCACTGGCTGCTTGGCAATTCTGGGCTGCTGCGGCTCACCTACCCTATGATACAGCCATACACTGACAATGCCAAAGAACTCAGCTTCTCGGTGAGCCTTCTTGGATGCTTGGCTCAGAGAGAAAAGTGGCAGCCTGCTTGTGCCAGCACAGAGCTCCCTATGCTAAGGGAATATTTTGTTACGTACCCATGGCCTGACTGCAGTTCCTTTACACTGTCCAAGCAACATATGAAGGGATGAAATCACTAAAGTATCTTCAAGATGCTGTGATCCTCTTCTTCTAGTGTTAACTCATCACCCCTCCCTCTGAGCCTCCCTAGCTTACTTTGGGCAGGAGACAGCCCCAGGGTCTGGTGGTCCCAGATACCTTATTTTTTGTTCAGGCTAAAATACCTTAACCTAACCAGGCACTGTTTCATATACACACTCAGAAAATCAAACCTTTGAGGTGTGCCGAGATTGCTCAACCTTAAATTGTGCTACTTTAAATCCCTCATCAGTGTTGATATTGATCCCATTTTGTCTGGGTGCTGTGGTCCCATTCCTACTGACAGTCATAGACTTCACTTCAGGCTATTCTTTTAAAACATTCTGTAGAATTACACTGGCCACCCATCCTTCTTGTGATAGTATCACAAAAGGCTTTAAAGCTGCTTTTCCTCAGTGATACAAGAATAAAATCAACATTCATATGCTGTCAGCCAGATTGTGGACTTTAAGATATTTGCTGTTGTGGTCTCAGCAAAACAGTAGATTTCCCCTCAGACATGTGACTGGATGCTGAATGCTTTACTTTATTTCAGTTTGGGGTTGGAGCCATGGTGAAATCATTTGGGCTAGTTTAAGTAGCTGGAAACACTGAAAACTTCTTTTGTTGTAGGTAACTGTTGGGTCTGGATAGAACAAGAATAGTGATGGGGCTCCTGTCCTTGGAATAAGGGATGAACTAAGTGATTTGGGTGTATAGCAGAAGGTGTGGCTGGGTTCAGGTGTGGTGCGAATAAGGCTGGGATATATGCAGTGTGTGGCAGTGCATTTAAGGTCAGTGGGGAAGGGTGGAGGGGAGTGGCGGAAACCAAGTGCAATGGGTGTCCTGTCAGCAAAGCAGGATGGGTGGGAATAAGAGCTGGTGCTAATGGAGAAAGTGATATGGGGGCAAAATGTGCCGGAGAGAGGGGGTGGAGGGGTGCCAGGGAGACATGGCTGCCGTGGGGGTGCACAGAGGCCGAGACAGCAAAGCGTTGCAGCAGCGTGTGGTGGATGGTGGTGACAGTAGCCTGCTGCTGAACTGGGAGGGCAGGAACTGCTGGTGTTGCAGAGAAGGCAGCTGGTCCTGGGGCAGGCAAAACTTTCAGATGTTTTGCTAGAAGTTGTTTCTTCATGTGCTGCTGGGCTTGCAGCTGCAGCAACCTGTATTTGTCTACTTCTTCTGGTGTGAATGTGATAGGCTGCTGTGTTAAAGGAGGGGAGGTGGATTTACTGTACACTTCTAGGTCATTTAGTGTGTCACCATACTTCTGCATAGCATTGTCACAAAAAGAGTCTGAACTGCCTTCTGCCCGGTTCAAGTCCATGTTTACATCATGTAGTTCTTCTTTGGTCTCTGTTGAATTAGCAACAACAGAATATCTATTAGAGGGAAAAGCACCAGGGAAATCATTTGGTACTGGATCACAGCTTTGTATAAAGGGCTGCACTTCACTAATGAAGAGATTGGATTGTTCCTTTATTGCTGTGTTCCTTTTTATGCTTGGGGTCTGATAGCCTGTTTCAATTTGAATTATGTCTTTAAGAACACAATGATCATAATCAGTTCCAGGTGAAAGAGTAACATTAGTTATGTCTGACTCTTCAGAGCTGTTTTTCTTCACACTGTTTTCCAATGAAATGATTTCATTACGTCCCATGTCACTTTTACCCGTGCTTAGCACTTTCTCTGGCAAAGGTAACATTGAAATGTCATCTACTGATGATGAAAACTGAAGAGCAAAGTGACTTTGTGAGTCATCCTTTAATTCTACCCCACTACTGTTTGAAAATCTGTCTGAATCATGCATTTGTTCCTGGGTTTTCTTAGACTGCACTCTTTCTAAAAGTAACTTGGCTGTCATTGACTTTCTTTTTCCACATATGTCTTTTGCCAGGTTTTTGGAAGAGCAGGTGGCAAAGTTTTTAGACTGACTATTCATATTCAGAGAGTTGTAATGTGCAGTTTCAGCTTTTCCTGGTTCAGTGCTAGAACCTCTCTCAGCATCCTCTTTTGTTTTGTTGTCACAGTTGTCAGTCTGTTTTGAGAAGGATCCTGAACTGCTGGCTCTTGATATTCTGCTGCTAGATGATCTTTCACTGCTTCTTGAATCACTGATGGAACCACTTTTGGATTTGTGGTAGCTTCTGCTCCTACTACGCGCTTTGCCAAAATGCTGATGTCTACATCTGCTGTGTTTATGTCTGTCTCTGATTTGTAAAACTTTATGTCTTGAACATCTTCGATGTTTAATTGTGCCGCTCTGAGTACAGTTTCTAGTTCTGTGACTTCTACTATGACAAAGATAATCCTCGTCTGTGTCATCTGAAGTGAAAATACACTTGTGCTTTCTGTGTTTGCATTTGTGCCTTTCATCTGTCTTGCTTTTTCTTTTACAACAACAAAGCAAATGATTTCTTCTGTGATTGTTTGATGTGGGGCTCATGTAGCTCATGTAGCTATTCGTACTGCTAACTGAAGTGTCAGAATAGCTGGAGTGTCTGCCAGACAAGGACTTTTGTGGAGATGGGAATCTCCAGCATCTTGTGTAACTTCCACACCCTTCATTATCTGAATGTCTGCTGTTTGAACTGGATTTACAACTAAAGAAACTTCCACTAGAGTCCTTTCCACTGTCACTTATGTCACTGCTGCAGCTGACCACATCTTGAAGGGATCTGCAGTCATTTTGGTTTTCATATTTTTCTTCAGAATCAATTAAATGACATTTTGCAGCTTTAGATTTTTTCATCCTAGACATAAAAGCAGAAAAGGAAATGCTTTCATTTCTGATGTTCTGAGTTTTTCTTTCACAGCTATGGAAATGATGCTTTAAAGGTCTTCTCAGTGTTGCTGTATAAAGACTTTTTTCTGTCACATAATCCTTTTGTGGGACATCAAGGTAAACAGGCACTTTGGGTATATTTTCATTCAAATAATCTGCAATGAATTTTTGACCATTTTCATTAATTTCTTTCCCTATGTATGACTCAGCTTTTTGCTTGGCCTTTCTTGGGTTTAGGGAACCTTTCATCTTCTTTGGTTTCAACAACTGATTATCTTGTTCATTTGACATTTGCTTGTGTTTTATTAAACCTGAGGGTTCATTTTCATCTGCAGTCTTATTTTTAGAGAGCTCTTTACAGCTTTCTTTGTTTGTTTCATGCTGTTTACCATCTCTGTGATTTAAAGAGAGTCTGAAGTCAAAATACAATGGATTACAGCCATATGAAATACAGGGTTCAGTTTTTGTAAACAAAAGTAATTCTGTGGGCCACTGCAGAGCAGTGGTGCCATCTTTGCTCACTACATGGAGGAAAGGCAATGCCTGGGGCTTAACTTCTTTAACCATAGTCTCCTTTGGAAGTGTTTTCATATTTCCATCTGTGGTTTCTGAAATCTCCAAAGATCTTTCTCTTTTTATCACTCCAGGACTGTCATTAATGTTGCTTGAACGGGTCAGCTCAGGCGCTGGCTGTCGTGGGAGCTCGGATAACTGGTCAGGCAGGTGGGCATTGCTGTGCTTGCAAGTGTTCAGCTGGGTACAAAAATTGCTATCTTGGCATGAAGATGAAATGGCAGTTTCTAAGAATTGTTCAGATTCATTCAGTTTGTTCTCTTTCTCTGTTTCTCCCAGTGAAGCAGAAAAATTCAAATTTGAAAGCTGTATTTTGACTTTAGAAAAAAAAGGATTAGCTCTGAATTTTTCTTCTGATTCCCTATCACTACTTTTACCATTTTCCTTTAGCATTTTAGGTTTTGCAGCTACATGACTTGATGCGCTGTTATCCAAATCCATTTGGTCTTGTGTAATAGGTGACTCTTTATCCAAACTTGCTTTCAGGTGCTCCTCCAAAAGTGTGACAGAATGACAGCCCTCAATAGCTTGCTTTTTTTTATGGTTGGGGGATTCACTACAATCATTTCCTTCTTCAGAGTTCTCACTGAAGACTGATGCTGAGGACTCAAGCTTCAAAGGGACTTTTTTAGAGAACGAAAAAGACACTCCTGCCCTTTGAGAGGTACTGGTGCTATCTGGAAACATTTGTGAGACGTGATTTCCAAGTGCATGGCGTCTTTCAGTAGGGGGATGGTGCCTGCTTATAATAAGTTGTTTTTTCTCTAGTACGCTTTTGGAGAAACCTTGTCCTTCACCCATGATGGTTCTTTGAGAACTCGCTGTGAACTTGCTGCCCTTGTACAGGAAAATGCCATCTGGTGATTGCTGCTTTTCCAGGACTAATCGGGGGGCTTTAAGCAATGGTCCACTCCCAGTGATGCTTTAAGGTAAAAAAATAAAGAAGAAAAAAGAAATCTGAATTAAGTAACCCAGTTATGACAGAATATGCATTTGACGATGTCTGAAGGAGGGTGTCACTCAAGTTTTCTCAAGGGAAAGCAAAGTTTCAACAGGGTAAAGGTGGAGATTACCATCAGTTTGGGCTTCTATGTAGGCAAGGCAGTCTTTACACATAGAAAATTACATGTTTAATGTCAGCACATGAATGCTCTTTTTCAGAGTTATGCCCATGTACAAGCAGAACAAATACTGGTTTTACTCTGAATTTATATTTAAGGGAATTTAATCTGTGGTAAGTCTTGGTTTTCTGAAAGACCACTACAAAGGAAATTGTGCCATGTTCAAAAAGAGATGCTTCCATCTGGAGCATCTGCAAAATCAAACTCTAGAAGAGAAAGAGAAACATTCTGCTTGCTTAGGGAGGAATGTGTTTGTTTGAATTTTTAAAGAGTAGATTCTTATTTTATCTTTAAATTTTTCCACAATAAATGACTTTGCAAAATATTCAGAGATATTCATAATAAACTGTCAGTAAACACTGGAGGGGAAAAAAAAATCACAACTTCACTGATCTCATTATCAACTATGATTTGACTTACTTTGCCTCATTTTCTCTTTCTGTATTTTACTTTCATTAATTACATTATTCCTCTTTTCAAAATATCTCAGATTTTAAATATGATTTAGTTTTCTTGTAATTAAAAAAAGAAAGGTTACCTATTCTAGGGTCTATTTATTCCAATAAAAATGGCAAACCACTGATTTCTTGAAACAGATAATTAACTGAGACTGAAATGACTGTTGCCATTTTCCATTAGAGATGTGACATATGTAGCCACCATAAAAGTGTTTTTCCAAGATATATTTTAAATACACATTTCATTAGAATAATTATCTACGTTTGCTATCAATGCAGTACTACAGTACACTATCAAGAAAAAAAAATTGGAACCGGACTAAATAAAGAGTTTGATTAAAAAGTTATAAAATATTTTAATTAAATGTAAATAAATTAAAACTGCTAGATCTGCATATAAGCTATCTATAATTGGCAATCATGTTTTATAAACGCCATAAAAATACATCGAGCTTCAGCAATGGGAAAGACAGAAAGACTCTCTGGACTAAGGTCAACTCATAATATAAGAATGTGTGTGTATTTCAGAGAATATATTTACATTTGCCAGAAATTTGGCATCAGGAGACACAAATTAACCCCTATTTGTACATCAAGAACAAATTATCTCTTGGAGAAGGCAGATAAAGAGATCCTTTTCAAAGTCCTCTTGGAATAGCAAAATAAAATTTTTCTGTGCACAAGATTAACAATAATTTTGTTGTCAAATTGAATTAGTTTGTTGTAAGGAACTGTGTTGGATCCTGGGAGACAGTACTCAGGGATGGTAACAATTATATGTGTGTGTAGAGTCCTGCTTACAAATGCTGACATTCCATCTTTCCTGAGCAACAGGGAATGCTACCCCTCCGCCAAAATCATGGCGCTCAGCCTCCCCTGAGCCTATTAGCGATTACAGAGAGGAATAGCAAGCTCTGTCTTTCCACACTCTGCAACATAATATGGACTCCTGGCTCTTTCCAACAGCAAACCTGCTCTTTACCACCCAGTCTCATTCTGGCTTTCCTATTATCACCGGCATTATCAGTCTATCTGAGACTACATCTTCAAGTGCGTGGGCATAAAGGAAGCTTCCCACAGGCAGCTACATTTGTTTCAGCAGATTTGTATGAAAATGGAGCCGTAATCATAAAAATGATATATTAGCACTAAACTGTTATATTTCAGCAGATTGCTCAAAAGCAATTACATAGGCCAAAATGAGTTTGTAATAAACTCTGAATGCTATTATTTCCAGGGTACAGTAGTCTTGAGATGAATTTAAAAGAATGACAGTTTATTTATCTGATTAACTCATTGTGGTCATAGATTAACATAAACAATTGGTCTGATGGCAATCTATTCTACTGAAGCATTCAGTGTCATTAAACAAAGGAGATTTCTCATATTTAAAGGTTTATTAGTGCAGTCTTTGTCCTTTATCTTGATATTCATCAATAGAGCTAACAGTCTTAGACAAACTTAATTCAGTAAATTAATTGCTTTTCATTCAAATAATGATTACCCTACAGAGAAACGGTGAGAATAATCCCAGTACCCTAAAAGTAGTAAAAATTATTCACAAAGGGTTTATCCTCTCCCATTAATTTACAATCAAATGTTGAGACAGTCATACTAATCCCTTCAGGTCAGTTTGGGTAAGGCAAAATGGTGATATTATAAAAGCATCTTCAAAACACTCCATTTAGAAGACATAAGAATAACTATCTACAGTAGAGAAAACGACAAACTTTCAAACATCATGTAATTAAGTCAGGGGTTTTCAATGTATGGTTTGCAGAGGAGGAGCATTTGGAGTTGAAGACACCTGAAAACAGCTTACAGTACACACAATCTCTGTACATTACACTGTGGAGAAGTAAAAATGTTATTTCTTCTGGAAGGGAGGAAAGAGGGCATTAAAATCTCATACAAGTTTTAAAAACTTGCCATTCTGACTGCTTCCGTAATTCTGCAAGCTGGTGGAGTCGCTTGAGTGCTTTTTCCTGTTTCTTCTCATCTTTCCATGACTTTGAAGCCACATTTCGAGCAAATTCTCTTTGTTTTAAATCTTTCAATCTCTGTGTGAAAAGAATATAAACAGAAGAGGTTAGAGATGTACACAGCATACATAGTTCCTCTTACTGAATTTTTTCACTTTTCATGAAGTTAGTATGTAAATGGAGAGTAAAAATATACTTAAAATACTATAATAGTGAGAAGAGATTTGAAATGCTATTTTTGCTTAACAAAACATGATTTGGCCTCTGCTATTTTGCTGATATATACCTACATATGAATGATGGCTTTTTTTCCTTATGAGCACACAAATCTTCTGTTGTGTACAAATACAGACGCTAAACTAGAATCCATTTAATGAGGTCAGTGTTTTCCTATTTACTTCATTCTGTTGAAATTTAATCCACAGGCATATAATGGAAAAAGTCTGAGGTCCTATGTGTAATATGTTTTATAGCTCTCTACTTGCACATGTATGGACTTATGTTTGGGGACTTCTTTGTTGGTTTTGTACCTTTTTAAGGCTGTATTGTTTTCTCAAGAGAGAGCCACTGTCTGAAATATTTGATCAGGAAACTCTTTTATAGTTATTTTCACAATTTTTTTATCTCCTCCCACATCTATAAATCAGGTAATTGCTGCTGGAGAGAGCGAAATTCTTTGCCTTTATTACATTTTTTTATTGCCTGATTTTGCACTACCAATAACACAAGGAAAGCAAAGGAGATGTAAACTAGAAAGTGTCAACAGCATCCTCTGCAAAAACAGTTGTCTCTGAGTTCACTATGCTCTCTAGGAATCATCAAGTCATGTCTAACCTTACAACTTCCCAGTTCAGATCTATGCTTCCATACTCCATAGCAGAAATGCCCTCCCCCTTTCCCACTCCTCTAGTGCCACGGTGTTTGGGGAAAAACATTTACAGGCTAGGAGGGAGCTCAGTTGTATTCAGTCAGATGCCCAAACTGGAAGCTTTGAGGACCAGCACTGAAACTAAACTGCTGCATTCGATTGCCCCTTGGTCCAGATGCAGCCCTGTGCTCATCTGTGTAATTTAGAACTACAGTATCAACACCATGAAATGCTAAATTTTCCATGGAGCAGCTTTTGTGAAGTAGATTTGAAGAAAGGTTTTGATATCACAGTCGTTTTTAAACTGCTGCTCATCTTTCAACATCTATGCCTACTTGAGTGTCCACCAGCACCGAAAGATCAACATCCCAATGACTGCCATCAACTCGTGCTGTTGTTTCACTGCAGCACGGCCAAAAGATCAGTATGCATCAGTAGGAAAATTGAAGGCTGACCAAGCATTGGAACAGCAAATATTGCTCCCTGCAACTCAGGTGTGGGGAGCAGTCTAGCCACGGCACAGGGCTGTACACTGGCCAACATCCACCTGCTTCTGAGAAGCAGGGCTGGAGGCAAAGTGTCCTCAACTTGTAGAGGTCAAGAAAATTATAAATGCGTGAGAGAACTGCTTTCTGGAGAGAGGTCTAGCTTTTGCCAATAGATTAAGGCAAAGCAAATAGGTGAAAACCATCATCTAAAGAGATAACCACTTCTTTTTTGTCCAGATAAAATGGAAGAATTCAGTTAGTGGCAATGACATAATATGACGGAGAGATGGAAAAACACTTAGTGGAAACAGGCTATAAAAGGTCTTTTCTTTCTGTGATTTCTTCCTGTGAAGAGTGCTGGAAAGCCGTAGTGAGCATCTCTCACCAATGTCACATCAGCTTCCTTCAAGTATGGGATTTTTTAAAAAGTCAGATAACATCTGTGAGAGAAAAATAAATGCTGGGAGACTAAGAGCAGACGTTTCTTGTTTGGTCTCAGCCGTTTGGACCCCAAGACATATGCCTCTGAGCACTGATCTGGAGACAGGGAGAGCTGGGCTGTCCACAAATCAGCTGCTCAGGGAGCTTAAGAGCTGGCTGTCAGCCACCCTGATGTTTCAGTCTCTGCTGGATGAGGATGAGAAAGCCAGAAAGTTGCTCAAGGAACTGGTGCACCACCAACTAGCAAGAATCACCAGGCTGCCTAGTGCCTGATGAAAGTTTAACCAGCTCGTCAGAACTATCTACAGTCTGTCAAATTTGTATGTTTCTCTGTAAAGTTTTTATCAGCTCTAACATCCAGTGCTTCATTGAACTAGACTCTGAAACAGGACAGCTGCAAAGTCCTCATTAAAGCTCTTAGGCTTCAGTTTCTTGGAAAGAAATGGTTGCTCTACGATGTGTTTAGCTCTTACCTGTCCCTTCATGTGCCCTCTCTCACTCCTCATTTGCCCCTTGCCAGGCCAGTCACATAGCACTCCATTCCCTCAACCTCATTGTCTGCAATTTACAGTAAAATAGATGAATATGTAAGACAATGTAACTTTTGGTTCAAGAAAGATGCTTTTCAAATAATGTTTTAAAGCCAAAGCTGAAAAAGAAATCAGAGAATCTTCCCAGAACAAATCCAAATGTTCTGTCACCTAGGTAATATTTACAAGAGTGTAGAGATATTTAAGCTGTAAAGATCCTATTCTCCACAGAAAAACATAGGTAGTCCTGAGCCTTATTAACATGTCCCGTGTGAAGAAAGGGCAGAAAAACACATTTGAGAAATGCCCTTTAGGGCAGCTTGCTGTGTTTTAGCTGTCACCATGAGCTGTTCAGCATCACACATAAAGCATTCATGAGGAAAAACAGAAACAGTTTCTACCTGTCAAGGAAACAAAGAACAGTGTGAAACTGAGAACTATGGAGAGCAGTACTGCAAAGCAATGCCATTTCATTTCTTTGACAGTTAGGATGATAATCAAAAAAGCAAATGGACCAACACTAAGAATAGGAGTTCTAGCAGTATTTTTTGCTCTCTGATGGCATGCAGCATGTGTCGGAGAAGTAGAGAGAAGAAAAAGAAATGTAGGTAAGCATAGCAGAGAACTCATCAACTGGAGCTGAAATCCAAGAAATCAAAAGCATCTACAGTCTGAGGAGAGAAAGGGCTCTCCCTGCACATCCCCTCAGCGAAACAAAGCAAAGCTGCACTGCCAGAGCTCTAGTTAGGAATCATAATGAAATTTGTCAGCTATGTTGGATAGATCATTGGACTGCCTGCTGAACCTGCAAAGCCCTGGTTTTCTTCACTAATAACCTGTGCCAGACTTTTGACAGGCACACAGATATTTTCTGCGGGGGGGGTACAAGAGCATGCAATTGAGCAGGTACCTGAATGACAACCCCAAGCTCAGCAGGTGTGCTTGAAAATTAAAGTTGCTTTACACAGCAATTGCATTTTTCACGTAATTAGGTACTTAACTGGGCATCCAAACACAGGCACGTATAGTAAAATATGATTTATTTAATAGCTTTCTTGTGTTCTGTCCTTCACCTGCTACAAGTATAGTTGTCATGGAGTTATATTTCTTTTTTAGAGTCGTGTTCTTTTCTTTCTATATTTTTTGTACGTATGTGTGTGTGTACATTTCAATTTCTAAAAGTAACCCATCCCTTCTTTATAAATAACCACAGAGAGTATTAGAAGACTATGAAATAATATTCATTGTCATGGAAAGGTTTACTAGTAGAACCAGGTCTTAGTCCCATTGTCTCTTCTTTCTAAGACTTGGTCAAAAACTGCTGAATATATGCTTCTCCTCCTGGAACTCTGGTATGAATCACTAGCAGATTTAAATGAGTTAATGGAACTGCATCTTCACTACCTACTTTTACTAGACATGAAATAACAGTGGTCAAATACCTGTAATTTAGCAATTCATTCCCATTCTTAATGCCTGGGGTTTTATGTTTTGTTCTTTTTTATATTGTCACTTTATTTGGGCCAATACTTGCTTTGCACTGACCTATGAGCACCTGAAGAATACTCACTGCTGGCTGCATTTCCACTACTGAGTCTATTTTCTATCCAGAGTTTGATCCTGATTTCTATTCTTCCCTGTGCAGGTAAATGTTTATCTGGTTTGCTATTCGTCTGATCAACTTCAGATGCCTTTCTTCACAACCATGGGAAAGAAATAAGTGTTTTAGGGACCTAATCACCTCTTTTTAAAGCAAGAAAGATCTCTATCCAAAACAAGAGAGATAAAGTGAAATGTAAAAGTACCTCTTTCTTTTCATTGTGCACAGAGGTTAGTAAAGGTGTCTATCTTAATTATTAAAGGGTGTTCCTCTAAGAAGGAGACACAGCTGACATCCCAGCTCAGTACCTTTACACCAATGCACACAGCATGGGCAACAAACCGGAGGAGCTGGAACCCACTTGCTGCTGGAAAGTGAGGACCAAATTGCCATCACTGCAACCTGGTGGGAGGAAACAAGGGTTTAGTCAATAGGCCCACCTGAGAAAACACCCTCTGGGATAAGGGGGCAGAACCAAGCTGGCAGATCTTTAAGGAAGTTGCCCCAATCCTTTGGTGTAAGAGGAGAGGAGACTGGCATGTCTTAGTCAAGACCTGCTGGTCAAATTAAGAGGCAAGAAGGAAACAGAAAGGTAGTGCAAGCAGGGACAGGTATCCTGGGAAGAGTGTAGTGATGCTGCTCAGTTGTGTAAGGATCAGTCAGGAAGGCCCAGGTGCAGCTGGAGTTGATCTTGGCAAAGGATGAAAAGAATAATAGGAAGAATGTTGCAGTGTGCCTCTTAGGGGCAAGAGTTTCTATTACATCAAAGCCCCCAGATAAGGGCAGGCAACCAGAATTTTCCATCTACCCTGAATCGTGGTTGGCCTAATTTTGCCGCAGTGCCTCTCCCATCAAACCCATTGGACCCCTGACCCATAAGTCTGCCACTTCTGTAATCCTACAGGATAATGCCTTCTGTAATCCCACCCAACCTGTTAAATGCCCCTGTTCCCAAAGTCACATGCTCTTTCGTTTCTTCCCCCTGGGGTGAGTGCTTTTGTTAGTATCTGCCTCAGGTGCTTTTTGTTTATTATTTTCATGTTATTAAATCCTTTTTATTCTGGAAGAAAGTGATCTAGCTTTCTAGATCTCTCTTTTAAGCCACAACCTCCTAGCTCGCTACAGAAATCCACCTTCGAGGTTATTACAATAACTCAGCTGGAAGTCATATCTTCCTGGGCAAAACCAGCAGAGTTCATAATTGTAATAGAAGAGTAGGAATGTCAGCCAAAAAATGAAGGTTGAGGAAAGCATACTGCCACATAAAAAAAACAAACAAGAGTGGTGAACTGGTAACTACAAATGAGGAGAAGGTTGAGCTACTTAACAACTGTTTTGCCTCATTCTTAACTGGCAAGTCTCTCAATTTGAGGACCATTGGAGTATGGTACATGGAGACAGCATCACTTCTCCTTCTGAGTATTCTGCCAGGGGCTATGCCATTATATAGATTTAACAAGTGTTCTCAGTGTTAACTGCTTCAGATTCTGAGAAGAACTGTTGTTGCAGCTATACTGAGTAGCAAATCTTCTTCAAGTAGTGTAACTGCATTGATGTAAATAGAAGGCATCTTTTAGAAAAAATAATTTTCTATGTATTAAGCTAGAAAATGTCATTTTAGTATAAATTAATTTTTTTCCTGTTACATTTAGAGTATTTTTGTTCTGAAATATCGTTCACAATGTGCCCTCCAAACTACTCATTATCCTGTAGTGCATTCCAGCTCCAGGTAAAAATGTATAGACCACATTAGGTATATGTCTTCTGTTATATTTAGAGAGCCTTCTTTGAACTGAAGTCCTTGAACTAATGTGAGGATTTGAGTGCCAGATTTGCTCTAAACATTTATTTCCACTCAGCAAAAAATGTCCTTAATTAAGTTCTAACCAAATTCACTATAGAAGGGTTAATTGAGGAAAAAAGGAACGTTAATTTCAGTAATTATTCTCTTGCCTGTAACCCTAACATTGGAACCAAATGCATTATTTGTAAAATGATTTCACACTGCAAACCATCAAATGGGAATGATAGTCACTACAGAACATAGTTAAACTTCATGTCTAAAGCTTAGAGTATTAGCTTGCTAAGTGGAAGTGAGGAAACAGCAATGAAGGAATTTGCCTTTACTATGGTAAATAAAATCCTAAAAATAAATTGGAAAAGCTATTATATACAGGAATTAACAATGAGATATGAAGCCAAAAGCTAGCTGATAAATTTTCATTTGTTTTACCCGTAAATAGCCTCAGATCACGTTGAAGTGTGTGCAAGTAATTATGTGTTAGAATATTTTATATTATAGTCAGCTGTAACAGATTCAATATTGGTAGTGGAAGTGAATGAGAAGACAAAAAGAAAATATCCCAGTCTGATTGGATTAGAGAATGAGATGATAGCAGGAGGGAGGAAAACTCAGTCCTCAGACATGCCCTAGAGAATCCATCTATCAGTGAATGAGATGCTGATCATGGATCTAACCTGAAGGATAAATTACAGATGGCCCTCTGGAGGGCTTGAATTTTCATGTTTAACCAGATCTGCAAATATTCCTGCTAATTAAACTGATTTCATCTATTGCTGAATGAAAGTATCCATTTGTGGATGCTTTCCATTTTAAAGATCCAATTGTGCTTCTCATAAGAATCTCCCAAATAAAGTTAAAACAGATGCATTTGGTAGAGGCTGTTTCCACAGGGAAGAGGACAGAACATGCACTTTGTGCCAGCAACTTGCTTCTGTGGAAGCCTGAGCTATTGACCACTCATTTCTATCAGTTCCAACAAATGTATTGTCATAGGCTCCACCAAGCTGGCTGCATAATGTGTACTTTGATTAGATGTATTTAGTGTCACTTTGGAATACAGAGCAACTTACCCAGAAAAATCAACACATTTGAATGATAAAAAACTTGGGGCAGGGTCTATATATTCCCTTCAAGTTCATATATTACCTCACTTGTTAGGGTGCTGGGCTATTTCTTAGATCAAGAACATCATCTCCTATATTTTATTTCTTTTTCCTTCTCATTTAAGCTGTTGAAAGGAAAGAAACTGACATTACAGATCCTGTGCAAGACTAGATCCTTTCAAAACTTTTAGTACTTCTTGTAATTTTGTGTTAAAATATTAAAATATTTAAAATATTTAAAGCCTGTCTCACCACTTTGTTTTCATTTGTTCTAACTGTAGCAGGCAGAACACAAAATCACCTACATTTTAGTGAAAAGAGAGAGGGTCTAAATTATCCCAGAATTCCACAGGCGAGTCCAAAACCTGGCCTCAAACTTCTTCAATGCAGTCAGCATGCTTTCAGAGTAACAAAAATGAAAGTAGAAACGTCCATACATGGATTTTAAACAGCACTTTTCATAGAAACAGCTCAGATTTCTTATGAAACTTCATCTTTACCATTATATCGTTTTACAAATAAATAAATGAAGGCATAGAGACATGGAGTGAATTCTGGAAAGAGCAGGGAGGAGGCTGATTTAACATTTACAGGTATATGCTTAATTATCATCTCTAAATCTTTGTACACCCATTGAAAAATGATGTCAGACACTGAATTAAACCTAATTTTGGTTTAGCTGTATAATAGGTTGATTCGTGATAACTATGGTGATGCTGAGGGAACAACAATAGAGCATAAATGATAAACTTCTTCCAAATTATTGTGCTATATTCACAGTTTACATAGAGGAAGGTTGACTCAGCCACTGCACAGGGACTTTGAACGGCTCTACAAGAGAACAAGTCCATCACTAAAAAGAGATATTTTAAAATGTATTTGAGATAAATGTAACCTTGCTTATAGTTACCAGTCACTGAACCTTAGATGAAAAGTTACTAACTGGGCAAATGTGCGTGAAGCATATTAAAGGCAGTTATAAGCAGAAGCCTCATCAAATAAATGAAGGAAGTAAAATATTGCTTTTTTAATAGAATGTAATAGCTACCTACAGAAAATATTTTAGGTTGTAGATTTCTTTCCTTTTTTTTTTCCCCCTGTGGTGGTATTTTTTTTTAAATCAGTCAAAACCAAAATATTCTTTCTCTTCTATTTGCTTAAAGTAGACTGAGCTCTTCTGGAGTAGGATGGTTAAATGTAACCAGGAATCTAGCAGCAATTCTATAACAAAATGCCTGCTCAGAATAAAGGAGCTTTAATAAATTTCCTTGCAGTTTTGCTCAATCAGAAAAGACCACAAAGGAATTTTGTAATCATCCAATCAAAACTTTCCATTAACACAAGACAGGGGACACCCAGATAAATTGATGAATTCAAGTTACTTTGACAAGAGCTATTTGATATAATCCATATTAAATTAAATGAATTACATTGTAATTCTTCAACACTTTATGGAGACCCATATCAGTCATGCTGGTATTTTCCCTGGCACTAATGTCAGAATGACAGATTTTCTTATTTTTTCTTTTTAAATCCTGCTATGGCACCATCTCACTTGATGCTTTGTCCTCTAGTGGTCTGAGACCCATTACCCATTAAAAATCAACTCTAATTATTAGGAGAGTTTGTGGCCTGAACCAGTTGAGACTGGTTTATCTCTATATTTAGACAGAGATTTAATATTTATCTCCAGAATATGTTGTTTAAGGTCCGTCTGAAGTATTGGTAGAGTGGTACTTCACAATCATCCTAAACGTCACGGCTGTGACTAAGTCATCTGGCTTTGTTCCAAGTATAAAACATAAATCTGTATTGAACAGTCCTTTTTATATCACTGCTAACAAGTAAATAATTTCAATTTGGACCAGAAGACACTTTATGTTCTCAATATATTTCCAGAAACTTTTTTGCCCTCACCTCTGATGACTACAGATTTTTCTTTTGCCCTTTTTACTTCCTCCATCACTTCTTTTCCAGTTTCTACACTTGTGATTTATAGTATTTACCATCCATTTTTCCTTTCTCTCCTTTATTATAAATTTAAGACAGAGAGAATTGACTTTCCTTCTAAATGAGATCAGGTGTTTATAACCTATTTGGTCTTTTTCAGTTCTGGGATTTGTGTTCTTAAACCATCTGCCAAGTACTCTTTGAAATTTCTTTGTTCTCTCTCACATCTTTCCATTTGATTTCCTCCTCCCAGCCCATTTGACAAGCTCATTCAATTTGAAATGAAACTTTATGGAACTAAGTTCCTAAAAGAAGTGTATGTTACAGTTTGTTATTTATACAGATATATGCAAGTATTTTATTTGCATTTGCTAAATACAATTGATTCTCTTTTTTTATTTCCCATATGTCTGTGTTGATAATCACAATGCTAAAAACATATAGATTAAAGATCAGCTTTAATGCACATGTTATTACTTTTAGAGACCCCTAATATGGATGAAGTTTATTTGTGCTATTCTTGTCATAAGGGAGGCCCACAGAGGCAGCACATTCTGATGGAAGCTCTATTAATTTTAATTTCTTCATGCATGGGATTGGAGTAGCAGTTTATGTTCCAGTCTCTAGTTTATTTACAGAAAAAGATGAACAGATGTCCTTTTTTTTTTTTTCAGGGATAATTGACTCCTGCAAGAGCCTGGCTTAGCCTTTGATTATCAGAGACAATCTTCTGAGAACACATCTCAGTACATTGTACTGATTTTTTAAAAGGCTATTTTCATTATATATTTTAGATTATTTAATTATTTTCCGATTTTGCTTCACATTATTAATATGTGTTTTCTCCTTTGATGTTGGTGTCCTTTCTTCCCTCTGTTTGGCTTATCCAGCTCTCTTTCCAGTTAAGCAGCATTTCCTTCTGAAACAACAAATGCAATAAGGTGCTTCCTAAGCAAATTCAGCATGTCATGGAAAAAGATGACCAAACTGTGAAGAGTGAAAAATGTCCTAATTTTCCAGTTTATAAAGGCAAAGATATTTTGATCCTATCTAGCTCCCTTTTTTCTGCCATATGCTTTAAATATTATATATTTGCAACTTGCGATTTGTATTTGGTCCCCTTTAACTTCCTGGTGTGCAACATGTCACCGAGTTGAAACCTGACACGCTTCAATTGAGATGCCATAATGTAAAATTTTTAGTAGTATTCTAGAAACTGCTCCCTGAAAAGAGAGTAGAAATGGACATTATGTATGTTTATAAGAGCAATCCTGTACTACTTTCCTTACCCACTTATATGTTCTGGAGTTATGGAAGGTAACATTTAATGTTATCCTCTTAGCCATGGTTCAGATGATGTCTGTTTGTATTCACTCATATCAAATGATGCTATAAACACACTATCTAGTTTTTCATGTAGACATGAGCATATTTAATATTCTAAAGATGATCTGCCACTCACTGTTTCTGAAATACTTTGTCACTTCTCAAATTCTTTCCTGTCACTTGACACAAAGACCCTTTTAAGCAAGCCTTACTACTCCCTCCCAGGAAATTTTCATTCCTGTAAAATTTGGAGCTGCTCTTTTATTTATACCATGGTTTCTTATTCCTGCAATCCATACTTTTCTACACCCCTGAATTTTAATTATTTCCTGCAAAAAGAGAGAAATACCATGAGTATATGTACTGAAAGGGAAAAAGAAGGCTCTTAAAATGTGCATCAACACAGATATAATACGGTGATAGTGGTTTCGCATTCTTTAGACTAGGTGAGTTAAAACAATACTGGAAAATATTCTGGAGACAAGGAGAAGTAGAGCAGCTGGATTAAATGTTATAATCTTAATTTCTGAAAAAAAACTTGATTGCTTTTCCACATATTATAGGTTTAGCTTTTAGAGAGACCTTGTGCTACAGCAAAATGAATTATATAAGAAAAAAATTTGTTCATTTCCCTGAAATAATAAATTTTTATAGCAATTGCTGCATATTTCTGATGCACTCCATGTCTAGATATGTTAGGCTATGACTTGTTGTTTGGCATGTGTACTGTTCCAGTTCATCATTATTTTCAAACTGAAAGACAGAATCTTAATTTTTGTTTCCATTTTTTTTCAACCAAGCAAACTGACATTATGGTGTGCTAAGTTTCAAAATGGGAAGGAAATCAAAATCTGACACAAGCTATTGGGATCCAAGATTCTGTCAATGAATTGAATGTTCAGTGTGACTCCGACTCAAATTACATAAAAGTAATACAGAACTCAGAAAAGATGGTCATTATGAGCTGATGAGAAGAACTAACATTGCTTTGAAGTAAAGATGAGATTTATCTCTATATTCTGGATTTCTTTTGAAAGGTGAAAATTATGTTGTACTTTTTAGGCAATATTTTTGTATGCATATATTGGTAACTATCACAGAATCACAGAATATTCTGAGCTGGATGATTGGGTCCAAATCCTGGCCCTGCACAGGACACCCCAAGTCTCACATCATATGCTTGAGCACATTGTCCAAACACTTCTTGAACTCTCAGGCTTGGTGTTGTGACCACTTGCCTGGGGACACTATGTTACTTACAAACAGCATTGGTTTACCCCTAATCATGGTATTACTTTACCCTATAGTTTCTCAGTAATTATGATTTGATATTCACACAATCCAGGCTAAGACTGGAGATCCAGGGCAGGTGCAGAATACAAGCCATACATTGTTTTTCTTCTGCCAGGTATGACTTAATACCCTGTTGAATCCCACAGATCCTAAATGGAAAGTGTAAACACACATCAATGGAGTGTGACTTTTCAACATATTTAGGTGTCTCTTTTGAAGGAAGTAGGACTTGGAATCCATCAATATGCTAAGGGCTGAAAACGAGCCAAGAAATTCTAACTATAAACGTAAAGTATGTCACAGAGTTCCAGGGGGTGTCTGTCAATTACACTATACTTACACACTTGTTAAAAGACTAGAATTTCTGCTGTGCAGAAAACTTTGATATCTGGTATTTCTTTATGTTTTAGTCTTAGTGGGAGAATAAAATTTGGAAATTTTATTTTAAAAATGAAAATATCAAGTGGCTTGGTGTTAATGCATCTAAGTACCAATGCCTTAAAGCTGTAATTTTCATAATTTCTATATCTCAAGAATGATAAAAAAAGGTGTGGTTATGTTACAATTAATATTATGAAAGTATTATTACATACCTTACAAGAAATTTTGAAATGTGTTTTTCTAAAGCAACACTGCTGAAGCAAAGTATGTCAATCTTTATGAACCATTTCAAATTGATTGAAACTAAATGATGTAAAACTTCTGTATGAAATATAGTTTTGATCTTCTCACATTCCTGAGCAATCATTCCACTCTAAAAACATTTCCTGAAAAATTATTATTTAGGGTTTTTCACTTTGGTTTGGTTTGGTTTTGGTTTGGTTTCTTTTTTTCAAGAAACATAATTTTTTTTACTGTTCCATTACCTGCATTAGTATGTTTGTTTGGTATTCACATGCATGTCACCTACATTTCTCTATTCCCTTGAAATTTAATCTGAGAGGATGCTTAGAGCCCTCATCTTTTTAATGTCTTCTGATGAAGCCTAATTATTATAAAATTGAAAAAAAAAGTGAGATGATAATCTGTCTGGGTTACCTCCTTTATTTTTCCCTTAGAGATATATTAAATGAAGTTAATTAATGCATTTAACTAAGCAAGGATAATAAATGACTCATCTCACCATTTTTATTGCTGTCTTAGTGATGCACAGATAAGTTTCTGTTTTCCATTTAAATATTTATTTCTGCTAGGAATGCCCCTTAAAGATGTACAAGGCACATTGTAAGGTTCCTTGAATACAAACATAGCTGATTAGCATGACTTAAACTCCACAGGAATCAATTGTGCAGACACATTCTTGCATATTAATTACTGCTTGGAAGGTGCAGACACTTAAAAATGAACAGAACTATAACAGATGCAGATTCTAGACAGGTGTTTATAGTGCCAGATACACTTCGTGGACGTCAATGGGATTAAAAGCATTATCATTTTTTAAGGTGAAGGAAAGTTATGAGCAAGTTCAAACTTATGCAGAAACCAAGAGAAATGTAATTTTTCTGTGAACATTTAATATTTTGCTAGCACAGCTAATTGCTGTATTTCCAAAAAGCTGATTATGGCACAGGTCTGCCTCAGGTAAGATAAGTACAAATGCGTCATATCCTGTGGAACAGGTTCCTTAATCCAGCTGCATAATACCTTATTCTAAAAGTCATTCCACAAATATGAGTTCAAGTACTTGTGAACACACAGTCATCAAAGCCAATCATAGCATCTGGCAGTGCTTTGCCTCTCTCACCTCACTGTTCATAGATACTGTAGAGCCTGACCTTAAAATGACACCAGGTGTTCCAGATCTACTGATTTAACACAAAAACCCCAACCAAGTGTGCAGAATTCTGCACACTTGGTTGGGGTTTTTGTGTTAAATCCTGTACGTGATAATATGTAATGTTTGCCAGTCTTCTGAAGCTGGCGCTTCAGAAGGAAATAGAATGTGCATCTGCATTCAGTTCTTGCTAGTTCATCGTGAACAGACAGTTTCGCATGACTGGTAACATTTTGCGTAGAAGTAGGTAGAAAATACGCTGTTTATTTTGCTTCTTCTGTCCTAATATCTGGTATATAACAAGTGGAAAGGACTCCTGAATATAGAGATGTTAAAAAGGACAACACCACCCAATATAATTTAACTTATTTATTAAATAACACAGACACAACTCCAGCCTGGCTGCCCTAAAGGTTAACAGGGAAAAATAATCTATACATAAATATTTAGGTTCTACATGCCTATCTCATTTAATTAATATTCTATATTCTGAATGTATTAGCATTTCAGAACTCAAAACCAAAGAGGAATACATTGATTTTGATAGGTCTTTTTACACACTAGGAAAAAGAAGCATGACTGTCTCAAACCCATTTTTTTAAATTTCAATCGAATGTTTCAGAAAATCTTTTGTTTAATTTTTTTTGTTTGTTTGTTTCAGTTATCACTGCCAATTTAAAAAATCATAACAGAATGGTTTAATTAATTTACTTTGGGATCTTTTCCTATATTTTAAACAGAAGCAAAGTTTGAAGCAGTGGGAAATTATTTGAACCAGAGATGCTAGTTTCCACCAGATTAACTGCACCTTTTGTCTAAATATAATTGAAGAAGAATGTATTTCTTAATGCTCTGAGTGAGGAATTATCATACAAAATTAAAACCTGAAATGATATTTTGAGCTGGAATTTCATCTTTTTCTGTGGTTTGGCATCACCTTTTGTTACAAACGTAATCCTTACAATTCCTTGCTTATTTTAATAAGCCATCCATTACACTGCATCAACCATTCCTCCTGCTAGGAAAATTACTTTTAAAACTTTAGTAATTAAAAAGTGTACCATCTGAGAAGAATGGAAAGAACAATAACACAGGCATTAATGAAAAGTACTTCCTCTAACTGACATTCTGGTTATTGCTATGTCTTAAATGCCAAAATCTGATAGTACACTTTTGTAATTCCTTATATAATGAAATGCTTAAGAAATATTTTAAAGTCATTGGACCATCATTAACAACTATGAAATTAGATGTCCCATGGGTTTTTTTCCAATTTAAAGAGGGGTAAATTGCTAATTTACATGTTAATTAGCATTCATTCTAAAGAACACCAAATGCAATTCCATAGCATCTAGCATTTAACAATTTAGCTTATCAAGACATTAAATTTAAAAGAAGCTCTGCATTATTTGGAAGGATTTTTTTTTGAGGGTTAATGATGAAAGGAATCTCATTATTCTAAGTAACATGCAATTTAAAAAAGTATGAATGCTGCCAATTTATTTACTTTATCACTGAGTAATAAGAAAGCAGCAAAGCATTGGCAGGGCAGCAGGCTTAACAGTTCTTTATAAAGCTCACTGATCTGCACAGACTGGTGAGTTTGAAATAAAGAATTGTTTCTGGTGACATTTCTTTGGAATGTGTTGCCTCGAGTCACTCCTAATCACCGGAGTGTGCTCAGTGGTATTTGATAATGCTGCTTCTGCTGCTGCAGAGCTACTCTGGTACATGCACTTGCTCTGTGTAGCAGACCTATAAATACAAGCCTCCCCTCGTAACATTTAAGAAAATATTGCATGATATTATAAAGCAAGCATTCACTTTAAGAAAATTCCAAACTGGCAAAATAAATGTTCTTAGTACAGTGAAGCCACAGAATTATCATGTTTTTATGTCCTGCTATGGGCATATGCTGTACACTATTCCTTTGCTTAAATGCTGATGTCATCCTGTTTTGCTTTATGTTACCCTTATTTGCATTATTTATGACACAACCTGACTGTCCATTCCCCTGAACTGCTACTTCAGCATTTCAAAATTGCTGGATTGCAGGTGCTCCGAAGCACAGAAACTGTGATGCAAACATGTTTTTTGAAAGGAAGGATTTCTTTATGTCTAAATAACAGAAAGAAGCATTCAGGACAAGAGAATTTTGGTCTTATATTATCTAGCAGTAGTAAAAGATGAAAATGCATATGAAAACAGCATTATACATTATATTCTTTGCTTTTTTCCAGACTCTTGCCATTTTTTATGTTGTGTAAGTCCTTTGTATTATTTTCAATACAACACTGTGTGCATATCCATGGTCCTCTCTTTAACAGAATTAGAGCTGTGAAATGTGGCCTATTCACTCAATTCCTCAGCTCTAAATGCAGTGACTTAGATGTTGGTGGCTATAAGTGGCTGACGTTAAGAGTTTCCTGCTGTGCTTTATCCTGGTATTTCTCCTCATTTATGGATTATTTCTCCTGGTCCTTTGTCTTGTTACTCCTTCTTCTCCCTTGTTTTCTAATTTCTGAGAGATGCTTGCATACCTTTCTGATCTTGCAGTTTCTGTCCACACCTATTTCCATAATTACTTCCCAAACCCATTTGCTCTTTTGTTTCCCCCTCATTTCACATCATCCGTTCTTTTGCAGGCAGCAGCTCCACTCCTTGCACAAAACGGATTAAATTCTAAAGTACAGTCCATCTCCAGTACTGAGTCAGGGACTTTTCCTCAGTGAAAATCACATGCAACCTCAGATTAAAGATTTCATTAGAGGGCAGACACATAAAAGTATCAGACTGGGTTATCCCAACAGTACTTATTCTGAAGTCTTCTCACTTCCTTATTCTTGACTTTGCAAATATTATGTATTTTTACTGTCATTTACTAAAGCTTGTGATCCATAAAGAAAATTTCAGCCCAATAACCAAGAGCAATGGAAAGCTTGTTCTTAAAATACAAAGTGTTCGTATTTTAAAAAAAACCTTAATTACAGGCATCACAATCAGTTCTGTATCTAACAAACCAGTACCATGGGGTAATCTAGTTTGTAATCAAAACTAATATAGAAAGCAAAATGATGAATGAAAGAAGTTAATTCACATGAATAAATTCTGCAAGAGTGAGAAAAACTTTTAATTATGGAAAAGGCAGTGTGCAAAAAGCATAACTATTCAGCAAGAAATTATCAAAAACTTTCTCTTCGGGAACAGTTACCATCAGAATGGAAGTAATTTTTGGAAGAATGAACAAGAATGTGCACTGAAAAATCAATGTGTGATGAACAGCTAGGAAAGTGTGAAGCTATAACAGAAATTAGAGGATATAATAAATGGCATAGGCATAAGCAGCAACAAGAAAATCACAATGAGCAAGAGAACAGTGTGTCTTCAAGGCAAAAAGACACTGAAATGATAGGATAGACTATAGAAATTATTTCTTTGCTTTTAGCTTTGGTCTTCATATAAAAAGAAACTAGACTGGACTAGAAATGTAAAGAGTATATTGTTTCCAAGGGAAGAGAAAGATATGCTTAAAAGGACAGAGCAGAGAAAACGGAATTGTTATATGTATTGTAGAATAATGAATGAATAAAATAACAGTTGATAATTCCTCAGCATCAATACCCCGAAATTCAAGAGAAAAAAGTGTTGCAAAGAAGCAGAAGTGTCTCACACAGGTTATACTTAAAGAGGTGATCATTCTAAATAATTGTATAGTGGAGATAGTTAAAATATAAACTGGTAATAGATTTGCCTAAAGTTAGAAATAAGCAGGCATTTCACTGAAATTAAAGAATACTTTGTGGAAAAAATCTGTGAAACGGTTGACTATATTGAATCGTGGTGTCAATATTCTGATGTACATGTCAAAAGCATCCAGTCTGACTAAAGATATTTATGGTAAATATTCTGGAGATGGAAAATATAAATAATAATAACTTTCAACTCTAACACCCCTCTCTTGTAAAACATATGAGCATCCTTCATTTTATGCATTCAAATATTTCAATTTATTTTTGGGAGGCTGCTTACAGGCCTACCTCTTAGAAAAGTTCACAATTGTTTTCAGGACTGGGCCTAATTTCAAACCCTCTAAATTGCACACATATAACAATTTGTGTATTTGATAGTTGCTTTTGAGCATAGCAATCCATTGGTAGTTAAAGAGGACAGTAACTTCCACATATACAAAATTCCTGTATCACTTCAAGTCCACTTATAAACCAGCTGTTTGAGGGAATCTAACGTCATGTTACTGGTTCTTTTGTTTGACTCCTTTTCTTTAATCTTACTAGGGATGTGAGAAACGTGAAAGCTTTGTTACAAGTATGCATGTATTTCTTGACAAGCATCAAACCAAGGCGATTTTTGTGAGTTACAGGAGTAGAATGCTGGTGACTGCAGACAGCACCTCTTGCTAACTGAGAGCAAGAAATTATGAGGTCTTTTACCATTCAGGTTGTTTCCTGAGGAGGCCACAGAGTACAGACCCCATGTGCAAAACCTGGCCCTCCAAAAGCAGGGCCAGTGTCCTGCTTTTAAAGGGTCAGTTTTTAAAGGCCAGTGTCCTGATGCAGAGGTACAGGAGCAGGGGCTACAGGGAAGGACCTCGGCCCTGTCCACATGGGAGCACCAGAGGAACGCAGGGTCCACCTATTTTTCAAATGGAAAAAGCAGAGACTACACAAGGACACATAGTAGCGAGCCTTCATGCTGGTGTAGTCCTGTCTGTGATTAGTGTGTTCTTAAAGCTAAATGTACGTGACTTTGTCCACAAGAAGATTTCTTAGTATGTTTGCTTAATTTCCCAGATCCTAAGGTGAAATTCCTGAGATATGACCAAACCAGTTTTCCTTCTTCTAAATGAAAATCGTTGTATAATGGAGGTTTATTTAGAGCCAAAAGACATGACTTACTTTTCCCTCCAATAAACATGGAGATGCTGGAAAAAAAAACCCTCAAGATGAACTAACAAGATCTCAGCATTTACACTTATTCCTGGAGCTTTCCCTGAGTTAACTTATCAGTGCATTTTCTGGGTGGTAGCAGCAATGCTAGCTAAAATGTAAGCATATTTGCTAGCTTTGATGTTTAACAGGAGCTAAATCTCTGCCTGAATTAGAGTTTAAATCCACAAGCACCATAAAGGCTTAACAGTAAGTGCCAGCAGCTGTACACACTAAATCAGACTCTCATGCCAAAAATATAACCAAATGCTAGTATGCATGGATATAAATACTGAGATACCAGTATGTGCATGTAAACTAGAGTAGAATGAAAGTTCTGTTGGCTTACTTAGTACTGCCTGCTTGAAGGACGCTAAAATTTATGTTGCAGGGTGCTTTTTATCAGTTTCAGTTTGTTTGTGTATTTTTTATCATGTGAGAGAATGTGATGCATTTAACTGTATCGTTAAATTCCGACAACAAAACTAGAGACTTGCTTTGTCATCAGAAACCCCAAGATGGCAATACAGTCTTGTTTTTCTTTGCTGCATGTTTCTATTACTATTATTATCATCGCAATTATTATATTGCAGTACATGGAACAGATTTGTGATTTTCTCATTTGCTGACATCTAAAAACCTTGCTGATTGCTAAGGATTATTTATACAAAATATTGAAACTTCCAACTACTTTGATGTTAACTGAATGGATGAACACTGCGCATGACCTGGAATTATTAAAAGATTCCATTCAATAATGTCAACCAAATAGACATCTCTGTTCAAGTTTGGCTTTGTTTTAAAGATGCACACAACAGGGTTGAAAAGAACTACACTTACATGTTATTTTCAGCTTAGCCTACTTCCACATATATTGCATTTTCAGGTAGCAGCCTATCTTGGTTTTCTATATCCTGATCACTTTTAAATGAATTCACACCCAGGACCCTTGCGCTTTTCATAGGTAGATTATATGCTTAGATAGTTTACAGCTTAGATAGTTTCAGCAGAGCCAAAGTACTCAGTTCTGATGCAGTTAACTTCTGCGGCAGAGAATACAGTGAGCAAGCAGGAGCAAGCGTTGTTCACCTTGATGTTTGAGGAGAGAAACTGCAGATTTATCAAATGGGCTACTCCCTGTGACTGCTGCCATGGACTTTATGAAGTCATAGGAAAAAAACACAAAGAAAAAAGGCTGTGAATTCAAGTGGGTTAGCTGATATGGGGAGGGCCAATGAGACATGTATGCACAGGGCTCTATGGTGATGAAAGTTCCTCCGGGAAAGTCACTCACATTCCTGCCCCAGCCTTGTTAAGTATCAGGCTTAACAACAGAGAGCTCAGGTAAATCTGAGTGGGAGTGCAAACTTCCAATCAGACAGATTTTCTGTGTTCAATTTATCCAGCCCTGCACTAAAAGAAATTAATTTCCAATAGCAGGTAATATCAGTAAAAAATTCTTGTAGTGTGTCAAGAAAGATGTTGAGACTAATGCTGACAAGACAACCAAAGGAATAAGAATTGCTTAACAGTCAGAAAATGTTACTCAAAAATAGATAAATAATATTAGAACTCTCCAGGGTCATCTCAGTGTTAGAAAATAATGAAGATGTAGACATTGATCTTTGATGGTCTGATAATTGCATGCATATATATGTACGCACACAGTATATTTTTATATCTATAGGTATGAAGGTATGCAGAGGGAGAGAGACAAAATCTAACACAGAGAGACAGAAGAAAGACTGGTTATGCAAACAAGGCCAGACTGTCATCATAATATTTTGCAGCCTCCGAGAACAGGGAGGGCAATGGCTGGTACACCAAGTGCTAGGTTCAGGACTCAGCACTTCCTGCTGTAACAACTGGTTGAAGTCATCTATAAGAAAATGGATCACAAAATTAATTTCATGAAACCATAATATTTGGAGATTAAAGCCATAATTCTCTGAATAAAATCTGTTTCCTCTGGAAGACAAACAAAAGACTTATGATTAAGTACTCTGTGCAATATCCTTTTTTCTGCCTTTCTATCTTCTCTAAACATCATTGCCACTTTAACACAAATAATGAAGTAGTAGCATTTAAATGGGAAATCACATGGGAGGACTACACTGTATTGTTACTGAGATGCAGAGAGTGTCTCATTTCAGTTTACTCTCCATTAGAAGAATGATGTTTAGAACATATCCAGAGTGCTAAAGCTACCCTCAAATTACTGCTGGGAAACAGAAAACAAACCTTCAGAGGAAGAAGCTCTTGTGGTGGCTAATGTCCCTCCCAGAATAAACATTTTGAATCTAAGCTAACTAAACACACAGGAAACCATAAATTAACTTTTTTTTTTTTTGAGATTACTCTGATAAAAGCATGAAGAATAGAGGCTTTTCTGTGACTGACTATAAAAGTCTGAGAAAAGGGTACATCCACATTATTCCTAGAGGCAAACTAATGCTGTTCCCAGACTTGGCTGACCAGGTAAGAAATGAGAGGGGAGAAGAGACTGAATTACCCTGTCACATCAGGAGGGTAGCTAGCTAATCCTGCACTAACTGAGCTTCTGAACTACACTGAAAGGGCAGGATGAGGTGAGCTTGCACTGCCAGTTGATATTCTGTATGTGTCGTGCATTTCTGTACAGACTCTTAGTTTCCAGCACGATGTCTGGCAGCTTTTAAAGCAGTAAATTTATCTGAAAATTAAGAAGAGTTTTATTGCCTAAACAAGCCCTTTTATAACAGAAACCTGCCAAAAGCTCCCCTGCCCAACAACCCAATGATAGCTGGTGCATGAAGTAGGCCGTTTGATTTAGCATAAACTGCTTTTTGCAGGGGGAGCGTGTGAAGAGGAAGGAGCACAAATGGCTCCATTTGAGTTCAGATGCATTTCTGATGACTTAAAAAAACAGCTGAAGGGTGAAAAAGTCCTTTGTGCAGCCAATGGGGATTTATAGGGATTAGAGTCACATGTTTAGGATCTGGAAAAGCATTTGCTTTGTATTATTATAAAAATTTTTATGGACTAATTAATGGAATGGTGATGAGAGGAATTGCTTTTGATTTAATACATAAATGCCTAACTCTGGTTTGGGAGTGATAGGGCAAAAGATTCCCATTATTACTCATGGGTAGCTGACTGAGGTGCTTGAATTCACCAGGATGGTTCAGCATGATGAGTGGGCAGACCTTAGGCAGTTTTTTAATGAAGTGCTGTGATAGATGCACACAGAAAATTCCAGGGTGATTTACATCCTCTGTGATACTGCAAATGATGATAAGGTTGCTTTCAGGGAGAGTGAGGAGTTTTGCCTTTAGCATTGCCCATTTTATTCAACATTATTATTTCTAATCCTCTGTCAGAAATACCTGCAACTTCTAACAGTTCCACATATTTGTGAGGTAGCTCCTGACCCCCGTGAACCCACAAGTGTGATCACACGGAGGACATTTATTCCCTGGCAACTTGGATGCACGCAATACATGAGCATTTAAACGCGAGCACCAGCAGAAACACAGGAGAAAAAAATACACCTATGGAATCTAGTTACATGTGCTTAGCCTGCCAGGTCAGCAGATATGATCCGTCTCTTCAGACATTCAGAAATGTTCATTCCTGAACTTCACAAACCATTTTCTTTAAATTCTTAAGTGTTTGTATTAATTAATTGCATTTTCCTTCCATATTGCCAACAGAAATATGAATTTTGCTAGAACTGGAGGAAAATTAGGATTCAGGAAATAAGGTTAATAGGCGCATTTGGGTAGAATATACCTACCACATACACATGTGATAAAATCGATACAAAAAATTAGTATTTATTATCTTTTTCCAGGAATCCAACATCTTATTAGGCATTATTTTTATCATGTTCTGCATGCAAGGCAAAATGTATTTCGCCCTAAGAAACATTATGAGACTTAGATTTTAACTCCAGAAAGGGATGCTCTTTAAAAAAAAACAAAAAATGACAAACTCTTTTCTGTCCTTGAAACAGCACAACCAGCTTGAAACAGCATGGTCATATGCCCTCTGCATCCAAAAGAGGGACCTGGTTATTTGAGGAAGTGGTCTTTCCCCCTGCCTGTAGTTTTTAAGTAATCCCACATTTAAATATATCAAATTAAGTGTGGACATTGGTATTAAGCATGTATCTAAAACTACAGATGGAGGTCTTTCAGTCAGAGTAGCCTAAAAGAAATTGTGATAAAGATGAATATTTTCCATTTTATTTTAATGGAAAGTAGCATGTTAAATTTGAAAACATCAAATGATGAATTGTCTTCTGCTTGAGTGAATTTAGAAACTTCCTGCAATCGATGAGGAAAGAAGAGAGACCATTGTAACATGCAAGACATTTGTCAGGTTTACCTGCTTGTGAGCGTGGTCATAAGAATTGATGTGGTTGTCAAATTCCTGGTGTTTGTGGTACTGTTTGTCACATAGTTCACAGTAGAAGTTCGCCTTCACATCCTCCAGGGCCTTGGCTGCAGCTTTCTCCTTCTCAGCGTAGTCCTGCAGAGGCAGAAGCAAAGGGAGACACTTCACCTGAGATCATGAACTGCTGCTTCAGCAGCTTTTTTTATCATCCATGTTACAAGCACTGGACAGCTAAAACATGAGACTCCATCCCAAACATGCTAAGGAGATTTTGGTCTTAAACTGGAGTGCATAAAAGGGTTGTGTTTCTTGGGAAATTGTTGTTCATTGCAGGTTCTGCAGCAAGAAAAGTAGAGAGGAATGGGGTGCAGAGGAATAGCATCAGGATACTGCCTAGCTCCTGGGCAGGGAAGCCGAGCAGTGAAGAACAAGTAAACCCCTAGTGTAACTCTGACACCAGCCCCAGATTGCCCCAGCATCTGTCTGCTCTTTCAGGTACTATCGCTTACAAGAAATAAACTGGTTTAATCTGATACCATGGCAGATTTTCTTTTGTGTTCTGCCTTCTACCTCCTATGAAATATTCAGTGGGGCCAGGCAGCAGATTGTTATGGCTGGCTGAGATTTCCCTGGAGCAGAGCCACCTCTGCAAGAGCCTTTTCCATTCCTCCCTGTCCTTCCCAACATCTGCATGAGGGGACACACCATCCAGCCTACCCAAACTGAAAGTAACTCTTGCCTGCCTGACACAGGCCACAACCTCCAAGGAGAGCACTAGCTCGTGTCCAGGCTCTTGCAAACACAGCTGAAAACAGGGAAAGCACAGGAATCCCTTTGCAACATTATGATTGTCCAGTAATATTTTTAAAACAATTCAGCAAATGTTGCAACCCCAGGTTTATACACAGTATTTCATAAGGACCAGTCTACAAAAGTGACCGTGTAGAAATAGCATTGTAATATAGTACATACATCTGAATATTCAGCAAAAGGGATCATTTAGAACCATAGTGGCACTTTTGGGTTGAAGAATGCCAGCATGAGGGAGGACACTGAGTCACTCTAGTGTTCTCCCAGATCTAACTCAAAGCCCATGACTGAGGCTATTTTGCATACAGACCCAAGCTGGAATCCAAGCTAGAACATAGTCACCCTCCACATCTCCTCAGTGACACAAGTGAGTGCTATGGAGAGTCAAATACTTCAGTTCAATATGTAATATTAGGTAAAAGGAGAAAACTTCAAAAATAGGAGTGTAAAGTTGCTGATCTCAAATTAATGCACTTAAATAAAGGGCCTGATTTGCAAAATTGGCAGCAGCCTTTGTCAGTCTTATTTCTTTTAAAAGTCCTTCATTATACTGTTGTTATTATTATGACACCTCCTTAAACATTTTGCATTAAAGTGCAAACTTCTGACATGGAAAACAAGAACAAAAAAGTTGGTAGAAGCTATTCATTTCATATTCATAATGACAAGCTGATATTTCTTGAGTGTATGTAATATATTGCCAGGGATTGCAGTAATTCATCATTTGCTGTATCGTTTTACTCTCCTAAAGAAATGAGTACTTTCTGCTGCCAGGCTTTCCATGCTATGCAGTCAGTGTTGTCTGCTGTCCACATGCTTTCACCACTCTTTGCATGACAAATTCAGAGTGCACCAGAGCCAGGAAACGCTGTGCATCTGGGACAGCCTGCTCTTAGCACATCACACTGCCCAGCACTGCTCCAGGGACCAGAGCAGGGTGGAGGCTGGTGTTTGGGTATGGCAGATCAACATGAATGTACATTTTGAGCCCTTCAAAGGGGGAAGGACTTTCTTAATGTGGGACATGATTCAAGTCTGAGACTTGGCCAAGCAACTGGATGCTGTTTGTCAATGTGACATGCTGAACTTTGCACAGCCCTGTGCTGTGAGCCCTTCTGCTTTGGTCTGGTCTTTACACCCTCAGATTGGCATGAGTAGGTCTTTTTTGCACCATAGTTTTAGAGGCTGCCTTTGCTAGTGAGATTAAACTCGGCTGTCCAGAAGTTATGTGTATGGGTAAGACAGTATCCAAAGCTTCCTCTGTAAGAAACAGAAAAATGCTAGACACTGCCAAATGGTTATTAATCCCATCTATTTCAAAAACCCATTTTAGGATGAGATTAAATTCTCCAGAGATTCTAACTCTCTCCGACCACTGCAAGGCTCTAAATTACTAACCTGGCCAACATCCTTAATTCTTAGATTGCCAGACTCAAAGATAATATATTCTATAATGTATTTCTTTAAATTCAATTCTAAATCTCCCCATGAAACTTGCATGAACTGACCTGCTTGAAGACAGGAGGTCAAAGGGGAACACTGTGCCCAGAATTTTGATTTTACATCTTATGGATGATACCAATGACATGCCAGTCCCTCCCAGAGAGGAAACATCCAAATAAATCTCTTTCCTGCAAGCATATAGTTTAGGTGGGTCAATATACTATAGTACACTCAGGAAACAACTAGCCTGAGCTAACATTTCTCCAGTTGAGAGGCTGCTCAATTATGGTAGTTAATACTTGATCGTATCAGGAGAAATATTCTCACAATCAAATAGTTAAATAGCTTTCATTAGTCATTTAAATTTACAGAGCCCATTAAAAAGTGATACTTTTCAGCTTATGCTTCAGACCCATTGTTTTGCTAGCATTAATTATTCACCAGGCCTTTGATATAATTAAAATGCATAAATTAGAATGTGGATGCAATAGTATTAATTATGCAGAGATGTCTTCCCTGAAAGTTAAGTGTTGGAGGCAACATATTTTTATTCTAAACTGGTAAAAATGTAAGTTTTGCACTCACTGGAAGCCAGCCAAAGCATAACTGTTCTGGGGGAGGGATTGTGCTTGCTTTTTTTTTTTCTTGGTCTGAACTGTCAATTAAATGTTTACAACCTGCTCCATCTTTGCTTCTGCTGAAGGAGAAGTCTAATTGTTTGGGGTGAACGCACCACGTTACTGTCTGTAAAGCACAACTGAAACTGCCGCTCATGAGCATTCCAAACTGCCAACTTCATCTTTCTCAACAGAAATTAATACAGTTCCCTTCACATAAAGATGTTTTAAAGTAGCAACAAGGCAGCTCCCAGGTGCATCCTAAGATAATCACAACTACCTCCCCTGCCTTATTGCTTAATTATGCTTGTCTACCATGGCAAAAGATATAACTTCCTGCTTGCTTATTGATCAGATGCAGGGAAATTGAATGCCACATCACATACTTTAGAAAGGTCATGGATTTTTCTTTCCCTACAAAGACATAAGAACTTCCTGCACTACTGTAAATTGTGCATAGTCAAATGAATTTTTGCATCAGACTTCTAATATGATCCCACTAGGATTATGTAGACGAGTGGTCAATTCCGGCACCATAAATGTGATCACATGAAGGAAAAGCTATAGAATTACACCTGTAGAAAACATCTGCGATCATGAAAGCCTGATTACACCAATGCAGACACAGGCAAGCAGGAAAGATGCACCAATGCATTTTGAACTGTGGATCTTCAATGGTAATGAATATCAGCATCACAGTCTCATAAACTTCATTCTGGATCATACCCTCTGTAGTAATGGCACATAGCCTGGGTAGACATTTATACTTCTAAGACAATATAAGTCAGCAGCTCTGTCTTTGAGTCATGGACAGCAGTGGTGTAAGCTGATGTCAAGGATGATGCCATCCTTGTAGGTAAGAACTCCTAGAAACTGTGGGCTGACCAAAGTCTGTGGTGCTGGATGCAGACAGTGTGTTGTATAAGGATAAACAAGTGCAGAACCTGTGTCTGAATGCATTTTTTCTAGAAGCCTGCAAAACAGTTCTGTATTATAGATTGCAATTGCATTCACATCAATTTGACCCACAGAAGCACATAACTGTAATAATTGTTTATATATTGGATTAATTTTTAAAAAATACTTCTATTGCATTTTAGGCTAGAAGTGCTTTCACTTAGCAGCTACTTTTGCAGTATGCTTCTTATTGTGAAAATGCAATTAATGGTGGCTGACATTTCATTTTCTAATATAGGGAAAATCAATGAAAAATCCCATGTAACTGAGTTTCTTGAATGTTGCCACTGACATCTAGTCAATTAGAAATCATTTATTAAATCCAGAGTCTGTAATAGATATTTAATAGACTGCATGGCCATTAAAGGATGCTGATCTAGACAAAACAATACCACATTTCTTGTCTCAGTAACTGATAGTAAATATATCTGCTATGGTCAAATGGACTAAGGTGAAAAGTAGGTCACTTGATACAATAAAACTTTCAGATGCAATTTTCTACAAACCCATGGATTTCTATAAATATGCTGGAGTAAATGCATGGTGCCTGTAATAGAACATGAGAAAAATATAGCATCATTAGTCCACTTTTGATTACCTGTTTCTAAATTGGAATGCAAAATTAGTGACAGAAGAGCTAACTCACATTAATGCAGAGCTCAGTAAGTGACAGACTGCTCCCTCTTCGGGGACATAAGCAATCGGAGTTTGGTAACTTAAATATAATTTTTGAACCAGATTAGATATGAATGCAAGTATTAAATACTTATGCAACTGCTGAGGTGCCTCTTGGGGATTCTCAGATCGGAGGTTAAAGGAGAAATAGGACAAATATAAGCACATGAATTAGCTACAGATTACAGTCTACATCTAAGACTTTTAAACATATTTTCATTAGTGATTTAGATGACAAAATGAATTGTGATTATGTATGAAATCTATTATACTAATTAACAGCACAGGGCATACAAATGCTTTAGGGACTAGGATAAAGATTCAAAATTACTGTAATAATCTTCAGATATGGTCTCAAATCAGCAAGATAAAATTCAGTAAGATGTGTGTCAAGTGCTGCACTTTGGAGGGGGAAATCACATTCATCAATACGAGACTGGGAATAGCTGAGTAAATTCAAATACAAGGAAAAAGGTGCAAAAGTTAGAGTAGAAAAGAAATTAAATGAAAGCCAACAATGAAAGTCAAGGCAAATCACATTCTGACATGTTAATAGTAATGTTATAAGTAAGATGCTGAGGGTAATTATTCCACTTGATTCAGTATTGGTGAAATGTCAGCTGTAAAATACTATTTGGTACATCTACACTAGCAAATATCTTGGCTTCTAGAATCTGGCCCTCTATCATTCCCACTCCATGTGTGATAGTTCATTCTCAGGTTTTTTCATTTCAGAATTCCCTTTGAGATAAAAACTATTTCAGTTCCAGCATAACATTCAATGCAGGGACCACACTCTACAGATGTTGCAGTGTGCCCTGATTCCTGCCACGGCGTCCTGGACCCACCTGCTCAGGGGGCCCCGGTGGTTTGGCCCTTCTGGGTCTCAAGCTGCCCACCCAAACATGGCTGCCCTGAGGCAGCTGGGCGGGAAAAGCCGTTCGCTGTGGCGGGAAAGACGTGACACCCTGCGCGTACGCAATGGCCGCCGCACTCCCCGTCTCCCTGTTATGTTGTCCCTCACTACTGGCCCACGTTCGCCCTCCCCGCCTACCCCTTCTCCTATTCGTGGCTGTGTAATGTTCCCCGCCTCTGTACCTCCCTGTAATGGTACTGTTATTGGTTGTCTCGGGTCTGCTCCGCCTCTGTCACCGGAGTATAAAACCTCCTGCACAGAGCGCTGCAGGGCTCTTCCTTGGTCCCCTTTCCCTCTGTTAATAAATCCCGTTCCTGCTCCCCCAAGAAGAGTCCCTCACCTCCTTCCTTTCTCCTCCTCGCCCTTTCCATCAGTGGTCAAGGCGAGCCCTGCTAGAGACCTCGCCCATCCTCCCGCCGACGATCAGCCTCCGTCCTCCTCTGCAGCTGCGGGGCAGAATTGCTCAGTGCTCAGTCCAGCCAAGCTAGCCTTTTAGAGAGCACCGCAGCATACAGGCAGCAAAGATGAGACACTGCCAACCTCTCCATGGCCTGTAGAGTCTTAGGAAACCCCAAATGATTTTTCTTAAGGAAAGTAACACTTCCATGCCATAAAAACACATGCAGCATCATGCCACGGAAGAACTACCCCAGTAGTGGTTTAATGTAGCCCTTACACTTCTTCATACAGACTGAAATAAAAAACCCCATAATAATTACAGCTAACAGTACCAGAAAGACTTAAAGACACTATGGGCAAGGATGGACATATGGACAGTTTGCCCTGGGGTGTATGTGCTTTTTGGGGAAGACCAAAGTGTAGATGTAGCCTTTGAGACAGTTTGCTTCCCACAGTTCGAGAAAGGCATAGATGTTCTTGGGAGATCTTTGAGCAGAAGAGAGGGATAAGGCGTTTAGAAGTAAGTTACATGCCCAAATCAGGCAAACTAGATCTCAATCTGTAATTCATATTTTCATTGGATGATTAATGTGAGCACTTTTAAATGACATTTTTGAGGGAAATATATAGAACTGCCCAGGTTGGTACAGAGCATCTCTGGGTAGTCAGGACCTGTGTACAGATTTGTAGAAACAGCAATTTTAGAACCTTCATTCTAAATGCTCGTTCACCACGTCTTCCTCATTCACCAGTTTCAGGCATACCTGCACATAATTTTTATGTCCTTTTATATTTTCTTCTGCAGCTAGAGTGAGATAGATTTTAAAAGACCCTTAAAACTCAGCAGGCAGGTGATAGAATGCAGGAAGTAATCAAAGTACTTGTGTGCAGTGTGGAACTTGAGTACCACAAAAATGTCCTGTTATTAGGATATGTAACTGAACATCAGGTTGGTTGAAATTAATGAACTTTCCCCCCTGAAATCTCTCTCTTTTTTTTTTCCTCCCTGAAGAAGACTGTTCTCTTACCTAAAGACTTTCCTAGGGAAGTTTAGCTGTGGAGATAGAATAAAAAGCAAGTGATTTGTTCAGCTGCAATAGCTGGCAGTACAGAACATTTTCATTTATCTCACATATATTCTGCCATTCTCCACCTTGAAAACTCTATGCATAGTTTCTGCCACTGTGAGATCTACAGTGAGGAATTACAGAGTTATCTATTGCAAAGGACTTTTCCTTCAAAGGCAGTAAATGCTGTCATTCTCAGATGACTCATAGAAGGCAACACCTAACTTCTGCAAATAAATACATCTTCATATTTCTCACACTCGGCCAATTACTACAACATTTTCAATTATATGCACACCCATTTGCCACTAGAATGCTGAGAAGTGCAATGCTTTTAGCAGCTCTACCTCTCAGAGTACAAATCCGCTGGGACTAATAGGACATGTAAACAAATTCCTAATCTATTTGCTATCAAAATCATCACTGCTGATTGTAACAAAACTTATAGGACAAAAGAATTCAAAGAACACAAGTAGATCTATTCAGAAAATCTTTTCTAAGACACATTGCTGCTTCTGGTAACTTTACAAAAGAATTGAACTTCAAGATTTTCTATACACATTTTCAACATTATAAATAGAGAATATGACCACTAAAACTCGTTGTTGTGCATATAGGGGGCATTTTTCAAACATCCCAATGGGATTCAACATTTTTCTCCTCATTTTCAGAAACTGGTGGAAATGAGGGAGCTGCATATATTGGATTTTCTGTCAATGGGATCAAGAGTTGACCTGCAAAGGTAATTAGGTACGTAACTGTAAGTTACATACAAAATTGTATGTATTCAGTTTGATTTATAGAGAACTATATAATTAATCAAATTTGAGAGTTTAGATCATTTCATATTGCAAAGGGATATATCTAAAAGGAAGTATGTGCTGGGTTTTGCTGGGATAGAGTTAATTTTCTTCGTAGTAAATTAGTTTTAAACTGGGGTTAAACCATGACAAAGTAATTATCAAAATATAGTTTATTTAACTGAGGAAAAACTGCCTGGAATTGCATGCAGTCCAGAAATAAGAGTTCTGGGATAAACAGCCAGCTTAAAGAGGTTACTAAAAATAGAGTGGAAATAACATAAATGGAAAGAAAGTTCAATTTGAGAAAATCAATGGATAAAATGGAGATGAGTGATGAGTAGTGTCCCCACAGGTCCATATTAGGACCAGTGCTGTTCAATAACATTATCAATGGCATAGTGGGATCAAGTGCACCTACAGAGTTTGGAAGATGACAAGAAGCTGAGTGGTGTGGTTGACATGCCTGAGGGATGGGATGCCATCCAAAGAGAACTGGAAAAGCTCAACAAGTGGATGCATGTGAACCTCATGAGGTTCAACAATGCCAAATGTAAGGTCCTGCACCTGAGTCAGGGCAACTCCCAGTTGTAAAAGAAGGTGATAAAGGATCTGGTCCCATATATTAACCCACTAGTGAGATGCAGATTAAAAAAAATAATAAATTGAATACAGCAAATACACAATTGCCAAATAGACTGGGAAATATACTCAGGCATAAAGACCAAATGATATATATAAAGCCTCCAGTATATTTAGGCTGGAATCCATAAAGTTTCTCACCAACAATGGAAAAGACTTAAGGACAATTTTCACATTGAAGTTGCAGGTGTCATTTTAAGATGAAGCATGATATATTTATGAGGGGGAATATACCATGCAATTTAGTTGACTAAATTTGATTTGAAGATTTAGGAAAATCTTCATGATTAATGTGAAATTAATGATTAATGTGATGCTGCTTGATTTTTATCTCTGAACTTCATTGTTAATCTATGCCCTATATTAATGCTAGCATTAGCATTTGACTTATTGCTTTGAAAGAATTTCCAAGCATAAAGTCATTAAAGAACAATTTCAAAATACAAACTCTGTTGTTAAAGGAAAAAAAAAAAGTTGTTGCTATTCAGTATCTAGAGCAACAGCCCTAAGAAGATGAAGAAATATGGCTCAAGGACAGCCTGAGACTGGAAACAGATGTGGTTTTCTTACAGTTGGGTTATATTCTAGGCATTTAAAAGCAAATTCTAAGAGCTTCATGCACAAGATTAAAAAGATGAAAAATTATAGAGAATCTCAGTATATTTCCAGCTACTCTGCAGATATGGTGAGCGGTGTAACCGCTCTAAATCTACGCCCTACTAAAGGGTTCACTGAATTTACACGTCAATATGACTGTGGAAAACTGTAGATAGAATAGAAATGGTTGTTTTAAGTTGGACAGAAGAACTGTTCCTGTTAAGGAGAAAAAGAAAAAAACCCATCATTCACTTTTTCCTTATAGTCCTGCTTTTCTGCACAAATGCGAGTCCTTCAGTGAATCTGATTGTGACATTTTTGTCTGCCTTCTATTCAAAGTCAATTCCTTCAATTTGTTCACTGATTCATACTGCTTTTTCTCTCCTCCTCTCAGGTGATCATTTCTTTTACTTCTTTTCTGATGAGTGAGGTATTATCAATTAATCTGAAGAGTTAGTCCTCCATTTATGTCTTACCATTCTCGCTTTTCCACTTGTGATTTTTAGAATACAATCCATGTTCTAGCACTGCATTTAATGGATTGTGTGACGTATTTCTTTGTCTGTCACCTCTTTTCAGATTAAACGTACTTGACATTTTTTAAGATCTTTGTACATTTTGGCCTAAAGGCTTCTTCTATAGAACATACTGCAATTTAACTTATATGTAGTGTCTTTCATATTTGAGCTAGCTAAAAGCACTTTGCAATAATGATATTGATCATGCCGTAGTTGTGTAGGAAATACAGCATTTGATATGGGCATAATAATAGTTATCACACAACTCATATATGGCTGTTAGAACCATTTTTATTAAGTGCCTTTTTCACAAAATACAGGCTAATCATATCAGATAGCATTTTATAGTCTTTAATACCAACAGCATTAAACATTTAAATCTCTCTCTTTTAATATTGTTGGACTCTTTCTTTGCAGATACCTCAATATTAAAACCAGTTCATGCAGGCTTATTCAATATCATAAATGATGCAATATGTCTAATATCAGTGGGTTTCTTTGCTCATAACAACAGAGAATAATTTTTAATTTTATGATAAAATATTAATAAACTATTACTAAATCCAGATTGGTCAATTTATTTCTTATATTATGTACATTTGCAGTCTACTTCAGAAAATGTCTTACAGGGTAAGCGTAATCATACATTTGAATTGTATTTATACCATTCACCTTCTCTTAAAACTCACTCATAAAATACTGCATCATTGTTGCATTGTGTAGCATTTGAGGACAAGTTTTTAACCAGAAATCTGGACATTTCTGCAAATTAGCTTTTCATATATTCTTTTTTTTAATTTTTTTTTTTTAACAGAAGCCCAGAACAGTGACTTGTGAAAGCTTTGGTTTTTCTCAGCACTTGAGGTTATCCAAGGGAAAAAGAAAGAATTCCAAATTGCTCTATGAAGTCCAAAGCGAAAAAAATGTTTATTTACACATGCACATGTCCCTCTACCTCTGCAGCTCCCCAAATGCATTCATGTGAGTTGTAAAATTCTATACACTTTTTTTTGTTAACTCTGCATTTTTATACAAACTACAATTCCATTACCTGACCTGAAGTGAAAAAGAGTCTTTTCATTTAGAAGAAAGCATAATATTTGCATTCTGATTAGAAAAAATGCATGGGAGGGAGAGACAGAGAGTGAGATAGAAAAGATAGAGTGTGACAGGAAGGACAGGACAGAGGGAGGAAGGAAGGAAGGAAGGAAGGAAGGAAGGAAGACTTTTTCTACCTCTGTTTTAGCCAAGTGCTTATGGCTTGAAACTCACCCTGCAGCACACATGGCAATAAAATTAGCTGATTTTTAAATACAACTGGACACTCAACTTGTAGATTAATGGCACCATTATGGCAATTTCCAAAGTAAAACTCTCTGCCATCCCATGTTCTTTAGCCATGATGCAGGAATAATGCCTGGTAGCAGCCCAGGTATCCAAGTGCCAAGTGGTTTTCTTCACAGTTTTCATGCTCAGTGTACAACAGCTCCAGGGGTACACAACAGAATCTTTACATCCCACGGTATCCTGCTCGATTTACAGATGATCCTGCATGACTTTGCGTCTTTGTTCTCTTGCCTTCTATTTTTTCTGGTCCTTCCTTTCCTTTAGGTTACAACCCATGGCAGAGACAGAATCCTGGTCCTTCCTGCCAGTTTCTGTGTTTACCAGGCTGTGTAATTGGTAGTGATGTTCATTAATCAGCTGTGGGTCTGCAATATTTTTGATTACTTACTCATAGAAAAAGAAAAATTTAGCCAGGATGTATCTCTAGAGCAAATTCCTGGCCTTCATGAGGATGTGGAGAAACCCCCATACTCACAACCAGTTGTGACACCTTGTGCCATTTACCAACTTCTCTGTCTCTGCTATCACCCAGGTTAAGGACATGTTGCAAAAGGGCATGAAGGGCTATCAAAAAATGTTGGCCTAAAATGCTCCACCCTATCCTCACATCTTGGTGAAATGCCTTCTCAGAAGTTGCGTAACAAACCACAGCTGTAGCTGCCTCCACCTCCAGCCCAGGCTCTAGCACGGCTCAGCATGGCTGGACTCAGTGGAAGCTTTGCTACTGATCCTAATGAGACCATAAGATCCAGCTGTAACAAGCATAATAAATGGGGAAAAAAAAAAAAAAAAAAAAAAAAACCAAAAAGGAAGATACAATTAAATCCAGGGGGATTTACCAAGATTATTCAAATTAATAAAAGGGAGGGTGAGCACATTCTTTCAGAGGCAGATTTGAAAAAATAAACAAAAACCAAGGTGTGGAAAAGGAAAATACCTGTTTATAATCAAAGACTGCATTCTTTTTCTGCTGTGGTACAGTATTTTGTGAGCAAAATACTAATATGTTACCAAATTGACAGCAAACATTTATTGTGCTCTTGAATTCATCATATATGATTGCTGGTATTAGGAACAGAACTGTATAATACAACATGTAATTTAAAATAAAATGTCAGTATCTGGGACACAAAAGATCTTAAACAGATACTTTGTTGAACAAATAAAAGATGATCCATCCTCATCTTCCCTCAAATGAATAAACTATATAACATAGAGCTAATTCTGTCACAAGTACTTGGCTGGGAATATGTTACCCAGACGTAATGAGCACTTCTAGTGCTGCTGTGGAGACCTGAGGCTTCCTGAGACAACAACTCAAGCAGCTGATTGCTGCTTGATGCTGTAAAATGAGGCCTCCTGGGGTGTCCATTAATCCCATGAATTTACTGAACACAGGGCAATGTAGAGGTGCTTCATTTCAGAAAAAGGAGGCAGGCTAGCATCTCTCAATTTGAAAGAATATTTCTGGCTTCACCATCACCTATTATAAATACAAATGGGGAGTTCTCAACTCTAAGAGTACCATCATTAAATTTCTTGCTTTACTGTGTCACGTTTCTAAAAAATGAGTCTTAAAGAAATGACTGAATTTATATTCATCACAGATGCCCTGGATTGTTCTTTATTTTTTAACTGTGATTATGTATTGAATATTTAATTATTTTAATGCAACACAAGTAAATAGAAGTAGTTCCTAACTTTGATTTTTATAACCTGGTAGTCCAACCATTTGTGTCATGAAACAATGCACAATTTTATTAGGTAACAGTGCATTTCCTTAATGAATATGAATACAAGTGTGTGAGCTCTCTAACTCTTGATCTAATTAAAATAGATGACTCAATGAATTGATGATGAGACGTTTCCTTCCAGTATTTAAAACCTACATAGTAAACTGTCTGCTCTTAAATAAAATGCAACGAACAAAAAACATGATCACAATGCCAGTGGTTTGTCACTGGCTTCACTAGAAAGATGCTTGGTTACATAACTGTATGTATGAAAGCAGAAGCAAAAGAACAGTGTTTTCATGTGCACACTCTTAGTCATATGGTTTATTTTTTGGTAGTCCTGAAAAGAGCAGGGAGCTGGACTTGATCATCCTTCTAGGCCCTTCAAAATTGAGATATTATATGGCTTTATGATTCTTGCAGCAGCGCAGTCCTCTAGTGCATTGAGAATGCACTGAATTGCCCAAGAGGGTCTGGGGACCACACTCAGTGTTTTGTGTAATGTCATGCATGTACCTGTAATCAATCTGAATTCAATTAATAAACTATTGGGTAACTCAGACTGAGCTGGTACTTAGAATACGAATGAAAAGTTTAACAAAGAATTAATGTGGATAGGCAGAAAAAAACCCAACAACTTTTCATAGCAAGTATATTAGTAAGCCTAGGGGAGTTATTTTATTTGGTGTTTTTCTTATAATTACTTCCCTTCTGCACAAACTTTCTACTGCCTACAGTTTCTAAATCTCGTTATTTTGTATCCATTCCATTGACCTTCACTGCTTATATTTTGGTTTAAAGCAACCTATTCCAGTGAATTTGCATTGCTGGTGATTTTGGTCTACTGCACTTAACTTTCGTCCCTGAAAAGCTTTTCTCTACACTGTCAATATACTGTCTGGAAGACCCAACAGAAAATTAGCCTTTACAAGATTTGATGTATTAATGTGTAGCTGGATTGTTCTGAGCTGGCTCACACTGGTATCAACAGCTGTCTGAAGGGACAAATCTCTCACTAGTGCAAGTATTCACAACCATGTCCCACACAAGTGGGGAATAACACAAGTGCACTGCAGAAATGTACTGGAAATAATATTTTTGTCAGGTCTCATTGCCTGTATTTAGACATAGTCTCCACCATTTTTAATACAAGTACTATGCCATCTGAAATTTCTAAAGATGTTCTGACTCAATTCATCAGGGCTGTGACTAGTTCATTCAGGAGGTTAAGTCTGTAGTAATTTAAAAGCAAACAGGCCTTCATTTGCATCATGACCGGTGTGACCAAATGAGACCTAAACTTCATAAAGGCAGTTACTCCTAGCCTGAAAATTTTCTTTTTCCCCATTTGAGAGGAACACAGCTCTTAAACACTGGATGCTCAACCATATTTAGTGACCTCTATAAAGAAAATTCCAGTTATTAATTCAGTACAAGAGATTTTCATATATTCCAAATACCTACCCTGTTCTGGAAGAATAACTGTGCCAAGTTTTACTGGAATTGCTCTATATGTTTAACAGAGAGAAATAAAAAAACCAGCTATGTCCATATGTGATGTGTATGGTCATCTCTGTCTTCATCTCTAAGACAATTTTTCATATGGTTGCATTAACTTATATTTAATATTCAAAACATCATTCTGAAGCTTGACTGCCTTCCACACTGAGTACAGTGCCAGGACTTTGGCCTCATCATGCTCAGCTTTACAGCACTGGACTTGCATGCACCTTCCTGGAAACAGCCTGAGGGCTGCAGCAGCCATCAAAGCTGCCTCTTGTGAGCCCAGTGTAAACCCAGCACATTAAATGACATATCATCTGGATATAAAGGCCCAAGAGAAGAAATGGGCCTTCATGGACTGGGATGCCTTCCTAAAGTTAAATAGCTAAGCAATTCCTTGCAAACTTGGCCTCCCTTTCATGTCTTGCCCCCTACAAGGTGCATTTTCTGTTCAACTTGGGAACATGGTACTGCATTTATTCATGTCCATTTTCTAATCACCAGGAGGACAGAGGAGTTCAGTACAGCACTGTACGTTCCCAGCACCATGGAGAAAGTGAAAGCAAGCTCTGAATGACAGGAACAAGATTTGCCTGTAGGTTTGCAGTTGTGCCAGAAATAGCACCCCGTGTTCCACCCTTGGCCCAATGAACTGCATGACTATGTCTTCAATAATTTTAGTGAGTGAAGATATCTAGAAAGCATGGAAAAATGTGACAAAAAGGATGATTGGAAAATAAAAGAAGAAATGACAAAGCACTGGAGGAAATGTACAAGGGAAAACATAGTCATGGAAGATAATGGAAAAAAAAACCTTCCCACTAATTACCTAAGTGAAAAGAAACCTCAGCATAGTCATGTACATCCTTCAACCTTTGTCTGTTTAGTGTCTGTAGCATAGTGTGCATAACATAACCACAAAACTGTTTTATAGTTCCATCTAATATATATATTACATACTTCATATTATTGTACTATTACAACAGTAGTAAAATAGTGATGTAAATATGCTCTATATAATATCAAATTAATTTTAATTTTGCATTACTAGGTTCTCAATAATGTTATTAATATTTTAAATTGATAGATGATATTATTGTATATAAGTTATAAGAACTTGGCATCACTAAATCTAAATAATACTTCAATATTATACTCTGCCACAAGGAGAAATAGTGCTATTACTATCCCTGCTACCAAACTGACTCTCCTAATAACCTGTATTTTCACAAATCGCTTCAAGCAAACATGTGGTGCCATCACTTCTTGAATAGTATTAATATCTTGAAATTTGCAGCAGAGTGCAGATTTTATGGGAATGAGTATTTGAAATTACTTAAATGTACAAAATTCTTGTATTCATAATTTTTTATTTTATGGTTAATGCTGAAAAACAGCTTTTTTCAGTTAGTTTCATTTTTACTGAAGATGCCACAAAAGAGGAGGCTACTTACCATAATGAGATTTTAGGACAAGTTAATTTTTTAATAATACTCACATTTGTCCCTAGTTTCTCTGTTTCAGATTTTAGCTCAGTCTAATAATAAATATAACAATTTTGGCTGCTACTCAAGATAAAACATGCAGAGGCCAATGAACTAAAGTATTTTTTGCAGTAGATACTTTTAAAAAATTTCTATTCGTAAAACTCATAGTTAAATCTTGACAATCCTTATCACAACTGTTCAAGATGTACTGTTCTAAAACAAGCTCTTGCTTGGTTATGCATGCATAATAAACCCTCTTACTGAATTTGTTTCTCCTTACCACTTCTTCATTTGCAAATGTAATACATGCTTGCATGCAGAATAGGATAATGAAATTAATGTCATGCTTATATTTCCAATAAACAAAAAAGTAGTCAGCATACAATAAGATAATGGAAAATTAAAGTGACAAACCAAACAAGATATTCATACAACAGGCTCAAACCCAGCCATTTCAGGCATTATTTAATTCAGAAATTATACTCCTGCCCAGAAAATTTATCATCTATCAAACAAACAAACAAAAAAATCTGGGTTTTTTTAAACTCTAATTGCTCACCAAGACATTTTCTGAAGTTACTTCATTTCTGCTCAGATCCTGAATTTGATAATTAGTTCTATTGCCCTGAAATGTAATGATGTGACACTGGCATCTAATTTTGGAATAAATTCAACCCTGCGGAGAAAACCTACTTATGATTCTCCGCCCCGCCTTGAGCAAAATTTAGGAGCTTGACTAGTGTTCTGCACTGGGTTGAATTCCATTTACAATGAGTGCCAATATGCAGAATTAAAAAGTTTTTTAAAGTTACTGGAGGAAAGGCAAAGGTTGCAGCTTTAAGTGGAATTTAAGCTTATTTTCCCCTTTGTTTCCAAGCTCAAGGAAAACAGCCACAAGAGAATTCTGAAATTCTCATGCACAACAGTGGCTTCCATGCTTGCATTCATCTTGGTTTCATTGAAATAAGGCTTCTTTCTTCTAATCCCTTAAATTGTTGAGGGCATTTGGGATTGGTTGGACTCTAGGATTGTAAAAGCTGCTCATGTGCTCTTATCAGATTGTGGAACCTTGTGTTTAAGTACAGTGTCATCATTGCTCTGGTATAACACCATCTGTAGTTCAGCCAGGGCACCTCATACATGAGATTTGAGCATGTGAAGGCAAAAGGAAATTAATTGCAGTGCAGGCTTGAGAAACTTAAAACATCCAAAAAATATCTATATTTGAGGCTATGTGTTTTATTTATTTTTTTAATCTATTTATACTAACAATAAAAAAAAACCCAGATGTCAAGCAGGGGTTCTTCAGGGAATGTGGCTGCCTCTGCCCTAGTATTTTGGATCAGAGCAGTAGCAAGCTGCTGAAGCAAACTCAAAAGCCATCTCCTCTTCCGGCACATTGGCTTGGTTCAGGAAGCAGCTTTGGTGTGTGCAGCTGGCTTTCTTCCAAGGAAAACTGCAGCATAAGAACTGCCCAGGGTATGTGCTAAATGCACCTCAACCACCGATAAAAACATAAAAGTGTAGACTAATGCCTTATTCTGTAAACACTTTTGAGCCACATGTGCAGGGGGGACCACTAGTAATCAGCCTAAATCTTGTCCAAAGGGAAGTATCTGCACAAGGTTGATGTAGGTGTCTCAAAACCAACTGTTTCATTTCACAGATCCACTCCTGCTAAATGGAATTACTTGTTCATGTAGACAAGGCTTGGCTACATGTCAGTCAGAAGAGCTTATGATCCCCTTTTGTAACTTCCCCTACCAGATTCTCTACCACATTTGGCCCTGATTCACCTGAAATCAGTAGAGCCCAAAGGTTTTGCTACATACCAGTAGGCCATTTGTAAACATACTGTATTGTACAGCCCTTCCTTGGCTGACAGCTGGGTTGTTAGACTTGTCTCTACCTTTCTGGATTAGAGGGTTTTATGTTAAAAATAGGAACAATAGCTTGCTGAGTTATGTTAATAAAAACTCACTCCGTGGCCCACCCATCAACCTGCACTCAGCCTGTCATCAAGAAGATGGGGTCAAACACTAGGGTTGCTCTGTGTAGAAGTGAAGGACAGTCCATTACCAGCCTGTAGCTTTAAAATAGCAGAGAAAAGAATGCAAGCCCCCAAAGTGAATTTTTCCCCTCTTGCACTCAAGAAAAGTGTCATTGCTAACTTACACAATAAGGTCACTATGTTTAGGGACTGATTTTTCTTTTCCATCAAGGAGACACAAATATAGCTTAGGTTCTATAAACTGAACATTTTGATAACACTGCAGGCAGGTCAATTGAAGTGGAACTGGTACAGAAACATTATCAAGCATCATTTCAATAGCGTGTGGCTGTCTTCCAGGGGTGCAAATATCATTACAATATAGCAAAGCAGTCTACGAACTGGATTAGCTGAACAGTCGTTATCAGCACTCAGGAAAATAATATCAGTGACTGACTTCACCTGCTTGAGTGGTTTAAATGTCCTGCCTTTCCATACTGATAACATTTGGCACCACTCGCAGGCTGAAGAGAGCATGATTTTGTCTGATGTAATTATAGAACCATAGCAATTTTTGATAGAGAAGAAAAGACATATAGTCTAGGTCATCTTGTCCATCTCTCTGTAACTACATGAAAGTTGCCTGGCCATGTGCCTGAAGTGTATTAGAATAATACCCGCTTTTTTGCTCCTCTGTGGTTTTTATTGGATTTATTGGGTGGATTTTCAGATTCAGAGCAGCTGAGTTCCCAATAGCAATGTTACTGGAGTCTTTATATAGGGAAAATACTAGTAATTTCTTTTGGCAGAGAAGAATAAGTCAGATGTTATTTTTAGAAATGTTCGAAAGATTTTCCTTGGGGTTTAATCTCCCCAGAACAGGATGTCTGCATGGGGAAGGACACTTTGCCTTGGTATGGACAAGTGCTTTCCTGCAGTCGAAAGCTGGCAACCTGGCTTGGAGGCAGTCAGGAAATTTGTACTGCCAGGTGGATTTTGAAGTGATTCAGGCGGATTTTGAAGTGATTCAATACAAAGAGCCATTCGGAGGCAGAATCCTCATTAACCAAATTATGCTTCCTGTCCTTAGTTTGCTTTACAGTATACAAAGTTAGTACATGCTAGATGTGCTGTATGATAGCATCATTGTATCACAGAATGTTTTGGGTTGGCAGTGACCTTAGAGATCATACTGTTCCAACTCCCTGCTATGGGCAGGGACACCTTCCACTAGTCCAGGCTGCTCGAAGTCCCATCCAACCTCCACTCTTTCAGGGATAGGCATCAACAACTCCTCAAGACAACCTGTTCCAGGGTTTCACCATCCTCATCAATAAAAAATTTCTCCCTGTTTTCTAATTTGAACGTATCCTCTTTCAGTTTAAAGCCCCTTTTCCTACCACTACATGCTTTCTTGTAGCCCCCTTTAGGTACTGGAAGGTGCTATAAGGTGTCCCTGGAGCCTTCTCCAGGCTGAACAACCCCAACTCCCTCACTGTCTTCACAGAAGTGCCAGTGCTCTGACCATCTCTGTGTCCCTCTTCTGGACTCACTCCAACAGTCCATGTCCTTTTCATGTGCTCTATATACAACACTAACTTATAGAAAATGAAAACTTTTTGTTGTTTCCCATTCACCCCTGTAATGTTTTCTTGCTTGGAGCAGTGCTGTAGTACACATTTGATTGGTAGTATAACACTTGTTTTACCCTAGTTATAGGAATGAATTTTCACCAGCTGTAGTTTTGCCCAGGGTGAATTCTGATGTAAATAATGATGGACCACACATACCATGGGTAGGTGATACAGCACAGACTTGACGTAGTTATAAGAACACCTACCTATTTATAAAAAATCTACCAATAAAATGCCATTACCAGCTTTGAATTGTATCCTTAGATTTTTCTGAGGCCACAGAGAAGCATACTACAGTACATTATCAGTCTGTAGCTGCCTGCTATTTGCACAGCAGTAAGCTTGCATGGTTCCATTAGCTTGCTCAGTTTAGGAACAAAAAGATCCAACTACAGATTCAATACCAGGGCAAGAAAAGCTAGAAAACAGATGCTGACCTCTGGCACCCACGAAACATTTCCACACTCACTTTTCCATTATCCTGGAGGGTGTTCTCATTACCAGCTCCAAGAAAAGTTCTCCTAAGAGCAGTGACGCAGAGAGCACTGTAAGAATGATTGCTCCCATGGACTGCCAAAGCATTACATGCAGCTGAGTAACAGAAGATGACTTTAACAAGATAGTCATACTGAGCACAAACTTGTGTAGTCACTAGTGCAGGCCTTTGGAAAAATATTAATTTCATGACTATGACACCTAAGGACAGGTATCTAAAGGTTCACTGTCCAGACTCTCCTATGGCAGTGAGGTGGGTTCTGGGGTTTGGTCCTGCTGCCCACACACATTCACTGCTACCTGATATGTGCTTAGTCCTGCTCTGTCAGAGCATCAGTCTGCTTTAGAACCTCTCTCCCACCTGTGCAGTAGCTTTTACCTTAGATGCTCTCAACGGTAAATGCATCTAACATCTTGTCAGCAGAGCCTGGACTGTGAGAAGTCCTGCACTCAGGATTCACTTCAGAGCAGCATGAGCTTTTCTCTAGACTATATGGCCTGTGTTGGTCAAAGGCTTAATGTGAGATTTTGAGTTCCTTTTGAGATTCCTGAGGTACCACTGCATCCACACAGGGTTGTTTGATGCACTGGACTCCACTCAAGACTCACACCTTTCTGGAAGAGCCACCTGGGAAGCAGATGGAATATCCTTGGGCACTGGAAAATGCTACCAGATAAGGAAGCTCAGGCAGCTGAATCCTGTCGATTGCCCATTTCTAGGGAAGAGATGTTTCCAGATGTTTCAGCCTGGAGATGAATATAATTTAGGAATGTGGATCCAGTGCTTACAGAAAAGGGAAAAATTGAAACCTTTTCAAATTTTTTCTGCTGGCACTTGTAGCTGACAAGGGAAAGAGGCCAAGCCCATCAGTTTAGCACATGAATTTGGATACCTTTCTATTTTTTGACTCTCAAACTTTAAAAACTTCAAACTCTCCTCTGTGTTAAGCTGCAGGTGCCTGTATTCCTAGGAAAGCATGTTAGTAAAAACTTGTTCTTGCACTATCCTTTTAACTTCTCTGAGTATCCAGTGAATAGAGAAAAAAAACAAGATCATTTTTATTTTTTTTTAATCCTAATTTTTAAGTCATTTATTAGTTTGAATTTTCCAGCACCAGTAGAGACCAAGCATCTCTTCTCAGGTGGGCTGTCCCTTGACAGCCCTTCTCCCTAGGGACAATGGAACTGTCAACCAAACAATGAGTGAGGGACAACACTTATTCTGCAGCTGGTCCACCACATGTAATTCTCTTTTATATTGGATTAAATAGAGAGTGACCAGTGTGACCCCATCAGTGTTCAAACAATGTGAAAACCTGGTTCTGCAAGATATTTTTCACCAAAAAGTAAGGAAGCCTAGAACTCCTCCTGTTAATACAGGGGGAGTAGGTGCTTGTAGTGTGCTATCACTATTCCAGTAAAGTAAATGGTACTAAAAAGGGACTCTTCAGAAATTTTTGTCTGTAAGGATAAATTTGTTTGTGTGGCTGAACTCTAGCCATGGGATATTTTGGTTAAAAGAAGATAATGGACTTTTAACAAATGATAGTTTTTGCTGATATTTCATGGAGGTCTGTTGGACTGTTTGAGGGACGGCAGAGTTCAGTGTGTGCTATATAATCACACAGCACACCTGCAATTTTTCCCTATGAATACTTGCAAGCAGTGCAGAAATGAAAAGAGTGATTACACTTTGGGCAGGCAATTTTGAGTTACTATGTACAATAGTCTGGATAAAATCAATTTCATATGTATTACTCCTGAAGGAGTCTACATGGACTGCTGAAGTCCTAGCCACCTTGACTGCTCAAAACAACATGGTCAAATTTCCTTTTATAATAATAAGAAAGAATAAGGAATGCATCAGTTTGATTTTTTTAAAAATTCTGTTCTCATTCAAATAGTGTTTAATATTTTGTCCAAATACATTCTAAAAGGGTTTATCTTTTTTCATAAAGATTGACATACAACACAAAAAGAGGAGTCTACTTTTGAAAATGTAAAATATTGAGAAAATAGATAGATAGATTTAATACTGTAGAGATTAATACTAGATATGCTGTCTCTAGTGTTCTTCAACTTTATGTAACTGCGTTCTGAATAAAAATAACCTCTCCTTCCTAGAACCTCTGCCCAAAAGCAAATGTTCTGTTCCATGGAGTCAAAAACAGTCTGAGAAGCTGAAGATTTCTTCATCCCATGCTTCAGTAGGGGTATATATTCAGAATTCAAGCTTGCAAGCTGTGAAGTAACGCTGGCTTCAGCATTTCCAAAATTGGTTCTCCAAAATGCTTTAAACACAGAAAAATCTTTTGTCTGAGTCTTTCTGTGGTCTATGGCAAACACAGTTCTAACTTTTACAATAATTCATTAGTGGGCCTGCCTCATTTCTCATATCTTCAGAAATACTACATATACTCATTTGTGGATGGATTATGTAAAACACCAAAAATTAATACCAAGAGGCAAGAAAAAAATTCAGTGTAAAAAGTTCTATTGGGAACAAAAAAAGGCTAAATGCCACATCTTGGGAAAAAAGTACAGTTAGCAAATAGAGGGCAATACAATCATAAAATAGCTAGAGATTTGCTAAATCTGGAGAGAACACAAATAATCTGATTTTTAAAAGGGAGTGACTGAAATGTACTGAAAGGACCAAAGAAATGGACTGTTACTGACTCAGTCAATTTATTAAACTTCTAAATATTTTCATGCTTTTTAATTTAATCCTTTGTGATCTAGGGACATTCAAGCATTTTTTCTACCTTTCTCATGAGGTTCCATTTTTCCTTCCAGATGATTCCAAGACAGGAATATTCTGCCACATCATGACTGAGACAATTCTTCTTCAGATGCTTCTTACAAGCGTTTCCTTACTCTTTGGTTCCAATTTTTATACTTTCACAGCTCTCTTTAGTCAAACTGGGCAAACAACTTTGTGTAAGTATAAGTTTATTTTCAACAGCAGACTGCAAAACTGGCATGCAGCTAGGGAGAGCCCTTTAAAGAACCCATTTCACTTTCGGGTTTGTAAATCTAGCAAAGTAGACTTAATTGTAAAAACATGAGAGGAGAATTTATCTAGACTGCTCGCAGTGTGTTCCCTCTCTCCCTTACATCACTGGATTGAGCATTACACTGGTGGCAGTTAGAGGGAGGAAGACTCACTGGTCTTGCTGGTAAAAGGTTCTTGTTCTCGTAGAACTGCACTTGCTACTGCATAATTACATGAAGATCATTTTAATATAAAGGTGGCAATCAAAAATCCGCATTTCAGAACACAAAAAGTTCTGTTACGTGGGATTTGGTCCCAGAATTACTATGAATGTTTCTGACACCGTCTTTATCTGCTTCACTGCTTATGATGCAGAGAAAGAAGGACAGATGAGAAAGGACAATGGAGAGACAGGACCAGTAAACTGAATGATTCCATGTTGCTATATTTTTCAAAATAAGACTGCCCCTTCTGCACACTAGCTGATTTCTGTTGGTTTTAGTATAAAACACATGATAACGTGCAGTTAATGCTATTGTTTCTTTCTCTAGTACGTTAGAAAATACTAAAAGTACTTGAATCAGCACATACAGAGACACTGAAGTACTTGTCTCCTCATGCATTTTAGACAGGGTTTGAGGTGATAAACTTTACAAAACTTACAGCATTTCGTATCTCCATCTTTTTTTTTCTGTTTAGCAATATTTGCCTTTTAAAAAATACATTGCCAAAGCACATTTTTTCCTGTCTGTTCCCTCTTGCCTACCAAATTCACAAGACACACATCTGAACTTTGATGAATGACCAAGCACGAGACCTTTAAGTATAAAATAATTTCCAAAGCCAAACTGTGACCTACAACAGTGCTCCATGCAGCAGTTGCCAGCATGCCAGAGGAACCAGCTCTTAATACGTCCTGGAGAAGAATAAAGAGTGGGTGCACACACACTTTCAGAGTGGTCCTATCATGTTACTAATGCATTTGTGTCCCCTACATTTTGTGGGCTACAAAAAGTGAGCCCTATTTTAGTGGTTTTCTCTAGCATCAAGAAAATACCAAGCCTACTGTAATGCTCCACTGCTCTTACACACATAAGCACTGCAATTTATAGTTCATTAGAAGTTTTTGGAGATTTAAGGAATCTCAGATCTGAGTCAATTCTAGAAAAATGCTCATTAATAAACATCACTTCTTCATTAACACTTCTAGTCTGCTCTAGGAGCACATCAAACACATCAGTACGATCAAAATGGCACAGTGGAAGTTCTTACACGTGAAAACATTGGACAACACTGTGTGATGCTGCTGCTGTGTAAGGACAAAATCAAACCAGCAGCAGTGCAAAGCCTTTTTCCAGTCAGTTAAAAGATATAAAGCAAATGGCTGTGTTCAGAAATGGATGAAGCCTCATGATTATATGGCCATGTTGGCTCTTTGAATCTTTTTGGTTTTACCTGTTCAATACTTGCACATTCAGGTGCCACTGCTGTACCCAATACAGAAAATTATATAGGTCTCTATACCTTCACAGCCAAATCTTGTTCAAGTATCTACCAGCAGCAAAAAAATGCTGCCATAGAAACCATCTTTTCTGCTGCCTTAGCAATCCCCCACCCAGCTATTTGCCATACTAATATTACAAAGAATATGCAGAAGTGTATATTTTTGCCACAGTCTGTGTTTATTTATAATTAGATGAATGTTAAGAACTATGTATGAAGGCAACGAAGTCAAATCAATAAGTGATACTAAATGGCAAGTAAGATGTTGATCTATATGACTATATAATCAAATTTATTATGCCAGCATTTTTTGTTTGTGTAATTCAATATTTTTAATGAAGTAAAATGTGAGATTTTAGTCTAGTATATCCTTCTGTAATTTGGCCTGTATTTCATAACTTCCTTTTTCTTCTGGAGATTTAACATCAAACTTATAAATACAAGGTAAAAGAACTAGTAAATTTTAAATAATAGTTGATTTTCCACGCCACTGTTCATGTCCACTTCTTGTCTCCTCAATACCACAGCCATTGTCTCTTCACAGTGTATACCCAAACCCCACAGCACCAGCACAGCCAGATGATGGCAGAGCACCAAGGAGGGGTCCCTGTGCAGCTCTTCTGGACTCCACACTCTCTACAAAGTGCTAAGCAGGGAGAATCTGATCATGGTACTAAGTATGGTGTCCTTGTCTTGAAGTACATCCAGTCTTGGATATGACCTTTGTGTGTAGCAATTCCCTCCTGCCAGTCAGGAATTTTGGCTCTTCTAGCAGCTGCAAACCACAGTGACACTGTTTGGATGGGCTGGAGCATGTCTCGTGCTGCATCTGTGTTGGCAGGCAGCAGCTCCCTAACTTGACTAATACAGCTGCCTGCAATTTTGCTACTGTGGACGTACAGTGAACTACACCAGGTCTTCAAAAGGTACATTTTATTCTCCTCTATGGCGAACAGCAAGTCCACAGACCTCGCCTGCTTCTTCCTAGAACCTCAGACACATTAAACTTAGGTAAAGTTACATATTCTGTTCACACCAGAGCCAAGCATGTCTTCATCACCTTTGTTAAATTCCTTATTTCACCTTCCTTCCTTGCTCAGCTGTGAAAAATAACTACACAAGATAATATTAATTTAATTTGCTTTTCATTTTAAAATGAGGAAAAAAACTACCTAAAACAAATTCCAATGCTTTCACTATTTGAACTACTGCTGATAATGCCAGTTAAAGAATGTAAGTCACTTATTAATCTTAAATAACTTGACATTTCAGTTTTATTAATCAAAGTCTTGTCAATTAAATAATATTTCATCATACTTTACAGATTTCAGTAGCACAGAGAACTCCTAAAAGAGCCATGAAGTTCAGACTCAGAGAATGGCAATTTGCAAAATGGACAGCGCTATTTCAGCCACTGATGCTTTATTTATATTTGTTCAATTGTACACTGTACAATTTTAACAGAGAAGAATTTTAACCAAGAAATAAAAAATATTTAAGCTGTTTTAACATTTTACAGACATCTAATCTTATACCTCTAACTATTTTACCTCTGTCATTAATAAAGACTAAAGAATTCAGGGAAAAATAAAAGGAAGAAAGGCAACAGAATGACGTCTGTTCATGATTTTATTAGAGATTAATGGTCTGTCTCTGTTGTACTAAAGCCATTGGTAGTGAAGCAGGTAATTTCTCATATTCTATTTGATATTAGACATTCCATGCTAATCTACTGTTTTACTTACAGAGATAAAATCAGAAGCTCACCCTGCAGGAGCAATGCTTATAGTTTTCTGAAGGGTCTCTATTGTATTCCCCTTTTTCAGATGTGCATGGCTTTGTGTGTCAAAATTGTCCAACACATAGGAGAGGTGTGTTTTAGAAATTCAGCCCCAAGTTTTTAATGCCTCAGATCCCTTTCTCTAACAGCTTTGAATTACCTTGTGTCATTTGTGTTGCAAGATGTTCTTGAGGGTATAACTGATTAAATGGTACAAAATCTAGCTGTGATGGAGCAGCTTCAAATTCAAGGCCATTAAATGGATTCTCAGACTGTCAGGCTTCCTATAAAGAACCTCTGAAGGCCAGAACAGATATTCAATAAGTTTTAAAGAAACTTTAGTGTTTTCACTCTTGGCTTATAATGAAGCTATTGGAGTTGGCCCAGTTAATCATCCTACAATTATGTAACTATTTCTCTATTTCCCCAAAACAAATTTCAGACCATGGTAACTCACTAGTGATTATACAAGTCACGAGCAAGCTGAAATGCTTTCAAGGTGTTGGTTTTGTAGAAGATTTCCTCTTTCAGTAATTAAAAGACAAGAAATAATTATAACTATGTGGCAATAAACACATTTTTTTGAATGTGTTTGAACATAGTGTCTGTCCAGTTGAATGAACTTCATGTGTGTTGCTACTATCAAAGCTCAGCACAGCTTATGTTTGTGTTAGATATTGTCTCTCAGAAGATCTCATTCTTCCTTCCTTTAGGCCCACATTCTGACCTCATCGATGTGTATCTCTCAGGTACCCGGATTTCAAAATAGCTTCACACTTATTTCAGGATCTCCCATGTGTTGGGAAATGGTTACCTATGAGCATCCAGCCTGTCATGATGTCGCTCGCCTTGGGAAGCCTCTCCTTTGCTGCAATGCAAAAATAGATGTTTCGGCTACTGATGTGGTACTACCTCACTCTCCTCTCCCCGTGCCTCCCCTTTCTTTTAACTCTTTTCCTTTTTCTGTCTGTCTATCTATCTATCTATTTATCTATCTATCTATCTATCTATCTATCTATCTATCTATCTATCTAATCTATCTATCTGTCTATCTATGCTGTCCTTTGTATTTTAATTTAAATTATAGCAAATCCAGGGCAGACATCTTCTGGCGGTTTGCATGTTACTTGCCACAGAAGGCTCCAGCTTTGAGCCTAGTAGTCCCAGATGGCACTGTAATAAAAACAATAAAGATAATCTCATAATTCCCCAGGGCATCAGCCACAAATTCCTCGTGCATGGTGTACTCTCTTCCTCAGCATTGATCAGACTTTTCTGTCAAGAGAAATGCTCTGAGGAGACCAGGAATTTTCAACATTTTTACGCCTTTTCCTGAATCTACTCTTTGCATAATAAGTGACAGACGAGGGTGGCTATCCACAAATTTACATATCCAGACACACACACAGATATATATGCACACATTTTCTGAGCCTTGGGAGTTATGACAATTTACTGCTCCAGCCAAGGTATTCAGCTTCTGCACCACTTCAGACATTTCCCTATGACAGTATAATATGAGTACCCACAAATGTCTACCTACTACTTTCATAGCCAGTAGGAAACTGCTGAGTCCTGAAACTACCCCTCAATACACCTATAGATGCATGGTGAAAATTCATTCAACACATTGCTTTACTATAAGTGAATTGTAATTAGTGGATAGATCTACTCACCCTGATTCAAAATGCAAAAATGCATTTGGCCATAGACTGGACTATGCACTTTAGACTGCCTTTACAGTCAGTGGAGAAATAATTCTCCCCTGAGCAAGGGTTCTTGTGAAATAGGGGTCCTAAAATAAATGAGATAAACTGTTCCTAATGCTCAGGGCTTGGGATGAAAAAACCCTGATTTTAGATGACTAAAGTTAAATAACATTGACCAATTCTGGGATTGTTGTTTGTCTGGTTTTGTCTCTCCCCTGAAGATGTGTAAGACTTTGTGCCACTATTTCCTGAATGTCAAGTTGTGAGGGTGGCCTGTGGGGAGATTATGACTTTTTGTTTACCATGCTCTATGGGGAAATTGTGACTTTTTGTTTACCACTGCATGGCTAGGTTTTATAGATGGTTATCAAACCTGCTTTCTCAGTCAGTTTATTTTATTTTTTTTAATCCTGGCAGAGTCTTTTAATTATATCTTATCCCTAGAGCTCAGTAAACATTCATATTCCTAATACTCTTACAACCAGTTTTGCAGTCTAACAAGTATTTAATTTTGATCCTCTGTAAAGAATTTTATTTCCTTCTTCCTATGTGATAACAAATTTAATTTTTACCCCCAAGTTTTCTACCTCTCTTTCTGGATGGTTATGTTGTAAAACATAGGTCATCTCAGCATTTGTCTCCACACCTTGATGTCCATAAATGTTGAATATCAGGGCTGGAAAAACATTAATAATGGATAAGAATTTAATACTTCATGGAGAACAGGTTGAAACACGTAATTTGGAAACTTAATGGTCTTTGTAGGTCAAGACTGAGACAAAGCACACTGAAGGTCCCTGTTTATTGTGGTACATTGCCAGCACCTTCACAGATGAGGTCACAGGTTGCAGTGTTAAGGAAGGAGGACCAAAGCCATTCAGGAGAGTATGGCTCTGGACTGGATATCAAGCAGGGTGCATAAGCACCATCCTGAATTACAGAATTCAACTTTCCTGTGAATTCATTTATTCTCAAATTAATCAGAGAGAAGGAGAAAAGTTTTGGAAGATAGGTCTATGAGTTCTAGTTCTTTGATTAAAGAAAACAAAACATTGATAGATACTATTAAATAGTGGTTTTATTGCAAAGATATTCCTTGAAATGGCCTGTATGATATGAAGAAGATTATCAATAATAAGAGAGAAATATAGCTTTTTTTTTTTTTAAATTGCAGTTGTTCAAAATAAGCTGTTTGATCATCCCTTATCATTCTGGAGCAAACAGAAGATGGTTGCAGTGACAAACTCATTTACGACCTCTAAAATTCCAGGCATATTTATTTCCACTAATAATGAGCTTGTCAGCTGGGTACTCTGCAGCAGTTACAGGTAAATGCCCCTTTTCTATTGAAAATTCTAATCAATATTTGCATATTTAAGAAAAAGGTGCATGAAAGTTTAGAAAATGATGAGCAAGATGGCAAAAAACATAACTCTAATATGTTAGCAAAGCAATAAGTTCCCTAGCAGAATGAATAGCTTCTCTGAAATCAACTGAAACTCACTGTAACAATTTTTAATACCTCAGTATACCCAGTGGTTTTAGGAAAATTTGAGAAGAGACTGATTCCAGTACCCTGCTTTAAATAAATATTTAATCCATGACAATAACTGCAGATATTTTTTCTCTGTGGAAATTCTCAAAGGAGAAGAATGATACATCGATTCTCTTTTTCATTACAAAATGTAGTTTGTCAATTGCCATAGCCTGAAGTTTCAATTTCATGTTTTTGGATTTAGAAGTGTTTTGTGTTCCTGACATTATTAATTTATTAAGATTTTGCAACTTCTCACGAAAAGTGTTTACAAAACTGGAAATACTCTAACTTTCTATTTCCTTACATAATCTGTACTGTGTGCAACTGCCAAATCAAATTAGATGAGCAAATATTTTAGTTCTAAGCACTAAATGACACATTAAAGTGCAAGTCAAACAGTAAATAAAAATAGACATTTTTTTACCAGTTTGTAGTGCCAGACTTTAATGACATCATAAACCCATTGCTCATCCTGCATGCAGCTGCCATACCAGAATAAAATGCAGTCTTATAAGAAATAAGTATTTTGGGAGGTTTTTTTACAGGAAAGGGCAGAAATTATGAAAAAATCACAAACTTTTGCCAAAAGAATGACACTGATTTTACTTTTCATTTTATGGTTATTTCCAGAAGGCACGATTGCTAATTAGATCAACATTAAATTGAATATCAGTGTTTCCTTCCCTGGGCATCCAAAGCGCTACTATTAGCATAATTCAAATTATTAATTATTTTATTATTTATATTGCAAGAGTACTCAAGAGTCCTTATGAAAATCTGGCATAAACACAGATGAGCAGAGTGCTCTTGCACAAGAAAACTTAGGTAAGTTTTATGAAGAAACAATAATGACTATGGAGACTTGTTCCTAGAATCTGAGAAACACAATGACTTTCTTGGTTTTTCTCTAGTCTTAAACTTGTGTCCAAGTGTAGTCAGCTAAAGTTCAGTCCAGCTTATCATTCTTACTTATTTGTCTTGCAAAGACTACCTTTGGCATAGCTAGGGTTAAAATAATAACAGCAAACGTCAAAGTTAAACTGAAAGACTTTTAAAAATTTGGATCCTGTGGCAGATGAAAGAATTCTGTCTTATGTTCATTCAGGCAAATAAAATTTTTCAGGATAACTAAGGGAAGATAAATTTGGTCTATGCAAAGAGTAAATTTCAGTGAAATTTGACATAAGAGAAATATGATATGATAATTATTACTATCTTCATTAAATAATTCTAGAAGACACTGACCACGGAAATACATTCTTTTCTGAGATGAGTAGGGTGATTTTGTCTCTCCTATCACTAAGAAATTGATTGCACTCTTAGAACAAAAGCTATGATCTTAATTGATTATTATTTTAATATAAGGTACAGCTCAGTCTTAAAATACTTAGCAAAGTTTTATTTTTCATTGACAAGAAACTTTTTGAGGGTATCCAACACTAAGTTTATAACTGGTTAAATAAGTCACTCACCTATGAAGATGGATTAGTAGAGTACACTAAGCAATTTAATATTATTTATGTATTGCACTTTTCATAAAAATCTGCTGTTTAATACACAAGTAACCATCACATTTTTTCATGTCTCTACCTAATTCGTAACACCCCTAGTGCTTTCTTTAGCCCAAAATGTGAACCAAAAATCTCTTCATTTCTTTTCCAGTGATTGCTGAAACCAGTTCTAATCTTGTCTTCCTCAGATTTTTAAAGTGAAAAATAAGATCAAAAATAGAGCCATCACCCAATGGAGAGGGACTGGAGGTGAAGGAAGGAAGAACTGCTAATGTTCTCGAAATGTCCTTCTGTAATAAATCTAAAGCACCTTAGCAAGGTGGCATATTACACTACCAGGGCAGTTCAGAGATTTGCACTACCTAATTACAAGATCTTTCCTTGTTGGGTGAGGGCATCCAGGATGGTCAAGATGGACCTCTTTCCCTGTTGGGAGAGGTGAAGGGCCTTGGCTTAGTCACCCTTTAGGGAGCTAGCAGCAGTACTTTGCAAAGGCCTGATCAAGAAGATGGATCTGGGTTCTTCACAGAAGTGCATGGCGGGAGGATGAAAGGCAGTGGGCACAAGCTGAAAGCAGGAAACTGAAATGTAATGAAAAGCTTTTTCCCAACAGAAAGAAAAAAGCAGTGGCACAGGTTGTCCAGAGAGGCTGATCTATATCTTTGATATTTTCAATACCAGAATGGATAAGCCCTGGACAAGCTGGTCTGAACTCACATCTGACCCTGCCTGAGCAGGAGATTGGACCAGAGACCTCCTGAGGCCTCTTGCAGACTGAATTATCTTGTGGGTCTATGGTTCTGTGATGTCAGCCTTCACATGCAGGTATTAGAAACAATATGAAATTTATCAAATATAGAACACCTTAAAATTCAGATAAATACTTCAGTCCTACCTATCTTGTACAGACTTGTTTAACAGCCACTTCAGAGCATCTTGGGCTTAGTTTCTCTGCCTAACATGGCTGTGGCACTACATAGATGTATTATGTAGACTTAACTATTATCTGACATTCTTATACATTCAATGACACATTATTCTTAATACAAAAGGCAGTTAAACTTCAAAGAAAATGATTTACAAAAGAGGAAAAAATATAGTTAGCTAGATATATGGGTCAGTAAAAGAAAGTTTATATCACTTAGAAGCACGGGCTCTATATAACATGGATGTTTGTGTTCTTTATGGCCTACATATAGTTAATTTTGTTTGGGTATCTTAGCTAAGTATTTGCATATTTTGCAAATGCATATTTGCATATTTCAGATTTTTTAAAGTGCTGGTTTTATATAATAATTTCTTTTTATGTATTTTAAACTACATTTCTATACCACTGTTTCTTCTAGATTTAAAATATGGATTTTATCTCTTCCATTTAAATTATTCTAAGAGCTAAGGAAGACATTATTGCAGTATTGCTTTAAGCATTTGCTTGCTAACAGAAGGCTGTAAGAGGCCAACATGCATTTGGTACAATTGTGAGATACTTATAGAATGCATCTGTCTCAGCTATTAACCATGTGAGACTGGTTCAGCAGAGATTGCTGAAAAGGGGCATATTGATTGCTTAGCTCTGTTCTCAAAGAAGTACAACGCACCATATTATAATGGATGCAGATTACAGTGATTGTCGTTGAACAAGAATCTTTTGAGAGGTTCTATTTACTACAAATGCCTTAACAAAAGCAATTTGAATGAGCCAAAACACAAGTATTTTCCCTAAATTGCTTTCGGTGTTCCTGTTTTTAATAGATTTTATTTCAGAAAGTTCTGACCAGTGGGGTGGTGATGACTTCTGTACAGAATGGTAACTATGTTTTTGTGTGATAAAGCCACAAACAATGTATTAAAATTAATTGACAATATAATTAAATATTTTTTCAATAGCTCCTCCTTAACCATCCCACATTTCAATGAGATTATTTTGATAACATCTTTAAAAATATGATTTTATTTAAGGAAGCACTAAACCACATAATTTTGTAACGTAATTAAACTGTAAATGTTAATGTAAAACTAATTATAACAGGCCCAACTTTTTATCAAGCATTGGGAACAGGACAGTTCTAAATATATTTAACATTTGGGTTTGTACTTTGAACACTTCTAACTTATCAGAATATAATATGAAATATTCTGTACCTCAGCCTCATTACACTGGGGTTTCAGAACTCATGACTAGCTCCACATGAGTTTCCATGCCTATGTAGCAAAAAAAAAAGTTATTTTTTTAAAATTAAAATGAGGAAACTATCAAGAAAAAATAGTATCTTTTCCATTGTATATTTTCCATGTCCACACATGCAAAAATTTGCCTTTATCTGAGAAATGTTTGGTTGACTTGACACACTTTCCTAAAAATCTTGATAAAAAGTAATTAACCAAGCTAATGTGTTAAATTCATTGTCTTCTCTAACAAGAGCTGTAGCAAAGGAAACAAGATGGGGTCCCTACAGAAATCCTATGGATAGGAGCACCAAGAAAAAAATATATTTCACCAATCCTTCTCCCTTTGCACTGGCAACCACAAAGAAGAAATGCTAATCTGTAGTGATAGCATAAACAGGACAAGGTAATTTTTGCTCCTGGAAAGTAAAAAAGAAAAATAGGAGAAAAGCTGAGGAGATGAACATCTTTCCACAGTGGCTTTTTTTACATTAATTTGCTAAGAATTGAAGCTGGATCGTGGGGTTTTTGGCACAACCTAACAGCCTTGTTGAATTCTGGAACAATACCAGTACTCCTTCAGCTTTCTGGAATATCCCTCATCACTCAGTATTTACTGAAATGTTTCAGAGGTCCAGCAAGACTGAAGACTTTTAGCAATGAGTGGGCTAGGTCTGATGGTTTGAAAAATACAGCTTTGTGTTTAGATTAATGATTGGTAAAAGAACAGAAAGAATTCCTTTTCTCACTTTCATGAGCTTCATACTCAACATATTACTTTTACTGAAATACACATTGATTATATTTGGCTTCTTTGCATCATTTTTAAATATATAAATTTAAAATATATTCAAAATGTGATTTTTGTGTACTTATATGGTGTACAATTTTGACAAAATTTATTTTATTTATAATGTACTTTTTGAAGCCCATAGGCCTTAGAATAACAGACTGCCTTTTACTCTGCTTCTTTTATCTTTCTTTAAATACTGTGTATTTTATACTCCCATATTTATTTGTTAATTTTGATGTCCTCTCTTTTCCATTTTCTCCCTACTGCTTTTCATTGACAATTGCTGTCTTTTCTATTGCCACTGAGCTGCAAAGGACTTTTAGAAAAAGATAGCTCAATAAAGCAATGCAGTTTTCTACCTATTAGAGAAATCCCTTTTCATACCCACTTTCACTCAACAGTTTCCACATACCATTTTGCTGGTATTCAAAACTTTTTCTTAATTTTCTTTGGGTGTTGGAAGCTTTTCTGAAGCACAAAATACAGCTTTACCTGGTTGGAATGATCTTTATTTTCCTCTTCTGACCATAATCATATCATCATCATCACCATCATCATCACCATCGTCATCATCATCATCATCGATGTCTAGGCTGCCACTAAGTTCCATGAAGGGATTAGTTAATTTTTGTTCATTAAGATACTGAAGTGAATTTTAAAATTTTAACAGCAAAGTGCACTCATATAGCATATCTTGTAAGGTTGAAAGAAAAATGTTTTTCTTTCTTGTCTCCTCTAAAAAAGAAACAAATCAATTTCATCATATTAGTTATGATAAAATGTGGGCCAAGGACCAGCTCTGAGTCGGCACAGAATACTGTGTGTATTGTACCTATTTTTAGTTGAATATTATTCATTGAATACATTATTTAGAAAATGTTGCTGGTTTTCAATGAATAATTTATTCAGTTTTGTTTCTATCTTAGACCAGCTTTAATTATAACCCACAGTGCAGTGCTGAAGCAAAGAGAGATGAAAAAAGATAAGCCCAGCTATTGCTAGGATATCTAGAGACTTAGGGCATTAAATATCATCTGTCTAAGCTGAAATTGAAATCCTGATATTTTCAACTTGCATATATTCTCTCTTGTCACTTTTAAGCATTTTTGGTTTAGTTTCTTTCTCCTTTTTCCCCCTGCCTCCCTGTTTTCTGTCAATTTTTGCCTCCAATTTTTCCTAAATCTCTCTTCTGTCTTTCCTGCCTCTTTTGTATTTCACCACTCACCTACCCCTGTCAACAAGCCCCCATTTTTGATATAGAGTAGGGTAGTCCAGCAGACCTCTTGAGAGTAAATGAATCCTTCATAAAGCACTTCTAAATTTATTAATTTTTCTCTGCTGATTCAGCTCAGTGGAGTAAATCTACAGGAAAACATTTCTGGGAGACATTTTATTTCCTTGTAGGCTTCTGGTAAATGAAAACAGTTCTATGACCAGTGTATTTTAATAGTTCCCATATGAAACCATCATCTGCTCTTGTCCATCATTTAACTCAGACTAGAAAAATGCCATAGTAAATTGACTGAGTTAGTCTGGCAACATCCACGAATGCAAATTCATAGAGGAAAGAAATGCAAATCAATACAGATCCATGTGCCAAACTTTAGGCAAGCTGTAAAGACAACTATTCTGAAGCAAGTAAGTATAGAAAACAGGACAGGCTGATTCCATCCACGTCAAGCAGTAATCTGTGTAACTGCTGACATATTGGCATTGGAAAATAGCTTAGATAGTTGGTGTAATATCAGAAATCATTAAAAATTACCAGAGAATAGGAATGCCTGTGAACCAGAAGAAAGTCTTGATTCATCAGAGTGCTCTTAAATGGACTTCTGGGCAATATCCTAATGCTGATGTGAGCCATTCTGCTGCAGTCACCCAAAACCAGAAACCCAAAGAAAACACCGTGGGCAACAAGCGTAGTGTTTTGAAGATATTCATATTTGAAAAGTTTTCAAATGTGGACAGGTGGCTACTATAAAAAACTTCTGCATATCTTGTTCCTGGACTCAATGGATCAGAATTTGTAAAGTGACATTTCTCTGTGCTGGAAACATTTCACGCTGGATTGTTCTTATGCAGGAATAATATAGGAGAACTGGAGTGGAATGCCTACCTAGCTCAGGTTCCTGGGCACTGTAAGAATGCTAATGCTAATGCTAATGCTAATGCTAATGCTAATGCTAATGCTAATGCTAATGCTAATGCTAATAATAATAATAATAATAATAATAATAATAATAATAATATTAATAACATAAAAACTAGACAGCCAAAAGGGTGTTCTCTGGTGGTTCGAAGAGAAAAACATAGAGGTGGCTCTTCTGGAGACTCTGTTAAATTCCAGATGCAACTGTATTTAAATATTCTAACCAGTGACAACGTACCAGCAGGAGCACATGATTTGCCAGTATCTTAACATCTGCAATTTAATGCATTGGAAAGCAAAAGAACAAGTGTCGCAGTCAGGTATCTTTTATATGTTTAAAGTCTGCCAATAATGTAGCATATGAAAGTGTGCCTTAAAGAAAAACTTGATTGATTAAAATAAACAAATGTTTAATTCCCTCTCTCTGATTAAACAGCTAATTGCAAGAGCACTGAGCATAAAGAACATACATGTAGATATGAATATATACATATTGAGAGACACAGCACTTTCTTGTACAACACTTATAAATAGATTCAAGAAACTCAAGATATGTAAGAAACCCTCTCCAAGAAAAGGGTGTTTAACACTACAAACTCTGACTACCCTAGAATATAAGATTTTTTTTTTTTTTCTAGAAAGCAGTTTTTAAAAAATCCTCTGCATTTCTATTTCTTGTCCCAAAAACCTGGACTCCTGATACAGCATATTGCTAGCATATCTCTGTTCCTTCATCAACATCTTTTTGACAATAAATATAAGTACTAATATTCTTGGAAGACTTCACCCCATTTTAGAAAGTCTCCACAGAGATGGGAAAATTGAAATAGTTACACAGAATTTAAAATAAAAATGTATGAGTTTGGGCAGCTATTTTCCACATATCTTCCTTATTTCCTCACTTGTTGGCAAGGTTATCATATAAGCCATGCTCTAGTAACTTTACAAAAATAAATCATAAAATGTTGCCTATTTTAATTATGACATCTCTTCTGCAGCAGAGTATTGTACAGGTCAATAATAGCAGCATGGCTTGGTGTCACCACTGGGTTTGTATCACAAATATAATCATCAATAATTTATTAATGGATTCTCTACATTAATTTGCTTCTCTCAACCTAAAACCAAGACAAATACCCTTGTCCAGCCAAGCATGATCCTGTATGCTATCAGCATACTTTATTTAGTACATAGTTGAAAAAGTAATCATGAGCTCCCCAACCCATGCCCCACAATTATATAAAACAGTTTTCCTCTATTAAATGGTATTATCGTTAAAATTATTAGCAATTTATCAGACTCCGCAATAAAGCAGAAAAAATACAGTACCTTGAACACTAGTTTTTTCAAAGATAAGTAAATGAAGCATAAAGGCCTAAATATAAAGCATTCTTAAGCTGTACAGCTGTAGTTGAGAACACCAGATAGAAATAAATCTACTTTAATAGATGTAATATGAGACCTCAGGTAGGTTTTTGAATAATATTTGAGTACCTGTATCATCTGTTAGGAAAACTGCAGTGCAGGCATGTAGCTTTTAAAGAGAGGGCGAAAATCGCAGCTGAAGAGCAGGACAGAAAAAGATAACAGTCCTTTTCTAGCTCTGTCACCAACTGGCTGTTGAATTTTATAGGTAGATTAAGTCGTGGAAGATTAAGACAGGAGCTTTGCTTAGAGTACCTACCAGGCAAGAGAAAGCAAAATACAGCGCTCCATTTACAACAATGCACTGTGTAAAACCAGAAAAGCTGATTGGCAAAGCAATCATCTTTAAAATGTCCCTGAAGATTATAAATAAAACACGATTATATTTTATACTGGAGCTCCGTGGTATGACGACAACCCATTAACTCAATCAGAATAACGACAGGAGGGCCATCAGAATGATAAAGCCATTCTAATGAAATGCAGACAAAGATTAAAAAGAATTAAAAGTGACAAGTAAAATCCATTAAAGGACAGCCTTTAGCTACTGTAATCAAAGGATTATTACTTTTCTTGTCAATTAACAGCTGTGTGTCTGTTTCTTCACGCAACACAAAAGACTATGCCAAGTGTCAAAAAATCATTATTAATAGGAGGCCTTTATTTTTATTTATTTGGTTTGTGCAAGTACATTGCAAGATCTCCAAATGAATCATGTACACAATTTTAGAAGCCATAACACACAATTAACGACAGCATTCTGTGCTATTATTGCCCTTAAAACTGAGTCTTACTGAAGGAAGAAAGCAGTTACAAATGGAATCAATTTCAAGTGGAATAATCAATGCCTTTAATTTATGTAAAACATTAGAAACATACACATGCAGAAATACTCAGTGTTTTTCACTCCTTAACATTATTTTACCTACACTTTGCCACAATATTTCACGTGCCAGGACATTCCACCAATGCTGGATTCTGCAAACTGCATAGACAAAATAATTTTCTGTTCATTGACCTTGAAAATAATTAAGAGTAAAAGATAAAACTTAAAAAAGTTTAAGAGGAAATTAAATTCCTGAACACAACAGACAAACTTTCACTTTTGTTTGGAAAAAGACAGTGTCATCCACAACCCAGCACAGATTCCTTTGCATAAACATAGAAAATTTAATAACAAAGTCTTCTACAATTAATATTAGACAATTAATACAATTAATAACACTAATAATGCTACCAGATGAGGCCAGAGAAGAGATCACAGTAAAAATGCTTTTCTTCTTTTTTTATGTATTTATAATATGCAGCCATCATCTGCATTTTTTCCATTGTCTTTAGCAAATTGCCTCTGCTTTGTGCTGCTTCCAAGTTGCTCTAAGTACTTTCAGAACAGGAAAAATTATGTTGCAGTTCCATACCTAAATGCCTATGTCCTTTTCTCAGATAGATTACGGAATTTTTTAGTAATTTATCCAGATTTTTTCCAGCACTACAACTTTAAATAGATGAATAAATGGCCAAGCTGATTAATCTTCCACTAAATCTGCATTTCTGAAACAAGCAAAATAGTTTGCAATATTTTGTAGCGATTAAGAGAGAAAATTAAGACACCATAACATTTCAATTACATCCACTTCAATCTACCATGATGAAACAAGAGTAATCATGAACGAAACATCACCCCAACCCACATCTGCACTCTCTAAAATGTCAGGGTACTTTGTTCTCCCAGCACTTATCAAAGAACACAAGTTTCTTGAGGGCTGATAGACTACATCAAGAATTATGCATAATCACATCAATTGCAAGATATATAGTTGCTCCTGTGAGAGGCATCTGAAAAAATAAATATTTTCGTTTGATGCAAATAGGCTTACTAAAGGGAAGATAGCAATGGCATTTTCACCACACAAGGATTTTTTTTGGTCAAACAGCATTACCTAAGGAATACTATGTTTTCAGTGTTAAAAACTGTGTTCCTGAGATCCAGTACAGGTAAGAACCCTAATCTTTTCTTACTAAATCCTATGAATATGTTTCAGATTCACATGTATGCAGATTATCAATGAGTCACAAAATGAAATTTTAAGTAAATCAATAGTTCAGATGCTTCATTTGTCCTGTATATTTGTAATTTAAAGAACTATTGAAAGGAACTGTGTATTGTATTGAAACAGGTGATGGAATATACTTTACTTTATATAAGATTTAAATGCAGCATGGGAATTTGTCAGTTCAGAATTATAGGAAAAAATACCTGCATGACACTAGAAATAATAAATTATTTTTTGCTGAAACACTTAATAAAATATTTTCTATATCATAGGGGAAAAAAAAGCTTTTTAAATACCTATCATCTCCCAGCAAGCAAAAAGAAAAAAATCCGACATTTCTATGAATTGTTACTTTCTCCCACTTCACCTAAGAAGCAAAGGGAAAGCAGGAGTGATGTAAACTCAGGTAGATTCCTGAGGGAGTTCTGTCTTTTATTCTCACTTTAATCGCATCATCTGTGTCTAATACGCTCAGTAGGCAATGTCATATTTTTTCCTGTTTTCCTATACATTATGTCCCAAATTCTCCTTTCCTGGGTTGTTCAAAGTGTTCTGCTTGCTCTCTTCTTGGACAGGAGTTATTTTCTGTGGCTCATGGATTTCACCATATAATGCCATGACCTTTGGAAAGCTTTTTTTCCCTCTTTGAGTCTATTCTCACAGCTGCTTTAGAGAGGTCTGTTCATAGTCTTTTCAGGCTGCCTAGAGGAGCTTGTTCATCAGCATTCAAATCTCTGGAGACAAACACAGTGGCACAGTTCTGGTAAGAAACACATCTCTTAGCTGTGTGACATGTTTCCCAGACAAATACTACAGAGAGTTTCCCATACACTACACAGAGCAAGTAGATAGGACAGAATCAAAGAGGTGTGTTCCAGTAGCTTCTGGAGATACTTTTGTAGACTGAAACACTTTTTTGCTTCTCTTTCTCATATCTAGGTATGTCAACTTTCCCTAGCATGTAGCACTTTCTTTCTAAACAATGGCAAGGATAAGTGTTCTCTGACAGTTATAAAATGATGTGTGGTTGTACTAAAGTGTGGGATATAATGTGAGAATGTGAATAACACAGATATGAATAAAGTTTAACTATGCCTTGTTGCTGCAAAATATTGACATTATTTTCCATTTTGTAGGACAAGCCTGGCTACTAGTTCCAAAGTTATTCATATCAGAACATTTTGCACTATTCCATCTGTAATTTCTCATTCCTAATCCTAAAAGAAACTGTTTGAATAGCATATAGACAAGAGCAATATCTAAGAACTGAAGGCAAAGAGGATTTATAGTTCCAGTCTTCCAGTGATGGAAGTTACTTGGTATTTGCCAGAACTGCAATGGCAATAAGACCAGATTGTAGTTGTGAATTATTTTCTATGAAGCCTGAAGAATTGGAAATGTCTTCAAATGACACTGGTAAGGGTTCAGTCTCACAAGGAACACAATTTAATTTCAGGTTTTTTCCTTTATTGTTTTCTGGAATTCTCTTAATAACCATCACCTAATATGGATGGATGGATTTGTTGACCTTCCATCACATCAGTTTCCATGCAACAAAACATACTCTATTGTTTAATATAGAGTTGCATGACATTTTTTACTCTACAAGAAACCTGACTAATGTCAGTGACAGATCTTTTTAGATTTATGGATTTATTGTGCCAGGTGGTTTTTTTGACAGACAATTTCCTCCTTGTCTTTGTTTTACCTCACAAGGATTAAAGTTTCTATTTATACAGGGGCTTTTATAGATTATGTTTTTTCTTACTTACTAAGATTGTGTGCCATTTTGTAGGTCAGATGCCTACTGAATCCTAGCTGAACTCTTGGAGAAACCTGGTCTCAGACACTACCACATGATATTTACTGGGTGGTCTTCCTTTGTGTATTTCAACACATTTTCTCTTTCTCTAGCAGAAAAAATAAATAAGGGCCTGCAATAGCAGAGGAAAAAAGCTTGACACTTAACTGATGGTTTATAAATATAATGAAAGGTTTAAATTTGTGCTGAAAAGCTGTATCAATAATTGTTTATCCATTCATCATTGTCCACTCAAATTGTCCCTCTTCGGCACTTCAAACGTATCTTAAATACAAAGACAAACATTCTTATTCTAATTAGCAAGGCAATCTACAGAGCAATCTACATGTAAAGTGCTGAAGGGTGTACTTCTCTAACAGCAATCAGATTGTAGCCGGTCTATATGTACATTTATGCAAGAAGTGTCTTGAATTATAAAGTTGAACTCCTGTGAAAGGGACTTGCTCTTACTTTCAGCCACCTGCTGCTTGGAAAGGAGTTGGGGACACCAGCAGCAATCAGGCTGTCGGGTGATTTCCCCACACTAGACAAGTTTGCTGAATACTGCAGAATCTGTTTTCCTCCAAGCAATGAGGACCCTGCAGGCAGCAGTCCCTCACACAGATGAAACTGTTGGTTGATGACTGGACTGTGTGGATGTGAGAATGAAATCCTTTACTAGGAGCACCCTTACTACCTTCTGCCAAACCACCTGACAGTGCTAATTGTCATCCACCTCTCAGATTCTTTTCTTTTGAAGTGTCATATTTTTTACACGGAAGGTGAGAAATTAAACCTCAACCTGTCTTTCACAAATTTTAAGTGTCCAATTTTGCTTGAGAAGATATTTTTTCCTGCTGTTTCACTGCAACTGAAAGTGAAACAGGTGTCCAAGGTCCACACACAGCTGGTACAGAAGCAAATATCTTTAAAGGCTTTGGATCCATTCAGTATCTAGCTAAGTGGCTGAAGTATGTTTACAAAATGTTTACAAATTTTTTAATCTTCATATTGAACAGGAAAAATTGTGAGTGAGGATGGTCCCAAATTTTCTTGAAGAAACTGAAGTATGATCTGCAATTCCTTCCTTTTCTATTCTTTAATTTCAATATTCCTACAGTGCTTGTGACCTCCCATGGTGTACCAAGAACACACTGCAATGCAATGTTGAAATGCAGACACCATATCCCAAACACAAGACAGAAACTAACACAGATACATGCAAGAAGAGCTGTTTTAGCTTGTCCTGACAGTCAGAAGTATTGTCTGTCTAAAAGTCTCAATGCAGCACATATGTTTAGTTTTATCACACAACCGCACAGAGAAAAATATTTCAGTACATTCAAGTTCCTTGCTGAACTCTATAGTGCAACAGCCTGTCGAGGCTGAGATGACTGAGGTCCCAAACACAGTAACGTGTTCATCATATATGGTCCATAATGTTCTGAGATAGATGAACCTTTTCAGCACATTGTTTGGGGCTGTGATTTGTCTCCCTTACAATGCAATTTTTTGGAAAGATGAGTCATTCTCAAGCAAATGAAATGCTTTGCACACCATTTCACTTCTGTCATGCATTATTAAAGGCCGACATATCTTTATCCATACATTTTGTGTAATTCAGCCATTCCTTATGTTCCTTTCCATAAAACACACTTGCACTATTGCAGCCATCATAATCCCATAAATTGTGATACTGATGAAAGGGTCAGCACATAACAGGCAATGAGGATAAGCTTAATGTTCAGCAAGATGCATGATTTTTCTGACCTAATATTACTCCACAAAAGTGTAGATACTCAGGCTATTATTTATTAGTGCTCCCTTTACAGTTAACAAAAAACATTCACTTGAGTGCTAAGACTGATTTTTCATATGATTAGTAAGAAGACTTTCTTGAGTGCTCTCTCACCATTAAATATAGTCATGGCAGGAGAGATGCCTAAAGAAAACTTTTCGATGGCTAAAGCCAGATTACACAAATCCTCCCCTACATGCATGCATGAACATCTCAAGACATGTACTTGTACACTGGAAGAACTTTCACCTCACATTTGAAAGTTATCAATAAAATTATGTTGCCTAACACTTTCAGTTGGCCCACGAATCATTTTTGGCATACTGATCAGTCAGCTTCTTGGAAAGACTAAGTTTTAAGCTGGCAGAAAGCATGTTCATATTATTCCAACTTCAATTTGATGGCCTTCCATAGGCAATTTTTCTACTTAGCTTGACCATGCTTACTGAACTGTGTGTCTCTGAACTTTCTGATAATGATTTTAACAGCTTTTGAAACACTGAATATTTTCTGGCTGGAATAGCCGCTATAGCGTGAGAACACCCTAACACTGACTTTTACGTCTCATCTTGCATTTTTCAAGTTGTGCACATAGAATTGCTGCCAATTTCCCAGAATGCACAAACCCCAAATATTCTTGCTGGATATCTAATATCAAGTCTTATTTCAGAATAAGGAGGTTACTTTTCTCAGCTCTCATCAGACTCAGTGGTATAATACAGAAGAGAAGGCTGACAAGAAATAACAAAAGATTCAGCAATGGCCTGACAAATGCCAATCACATCAGCAATTTTGGACCATGCTTCCAAAGAGACTCGGGAGCTAAATGCATCAAGAGCATATTTTTGACTAACATAATGTTGCCTTATTGTTTTGTTGACAGGAAAATTTTCTGGCAGCTCTTTGGCATAAAAAGCTTTACTCCTTATGTCTCTCTGAAGGTTCACTTGCAGCAGCTCCTCCTTCCCTGTGGTTCATAGTTAGCCAAGGTAAAAGTGGTGACGAGGATTTATTCCCAGAGGAGGGAAAGGCAGCACACTGTTTTATGCCAAAGTAAACTTCAAATTAAACTGCATTATTAAAGATCATACCTTTGCAGATGGTTACAGAAATGTTAAGCTGAAACAGACATGAGTGGGAAGGAAGCAGGTCAATATGGTTGTACTGAAAGGATTCACATGGCTGGAGAGAGGGTATTAGGGAAATCTCAGGGTGCTCATGAGCTGGGAATGTTGGGGATCAGCAGCTATGAGTGCTTTTCTGAAGGGGCAAAGCAGGACTCCACAGCTTGGACCCATCCCATCCCCAGAAAGGAGCAGGGTAGCCTCAGCTCCAGGCACTGGGCACTGAGCTGGGAATGGGCCGAGCTGGGATGTGGGCTCACAGGCAGCCCAGGGCAGAGCTGTGAGGAACTGGAGCCCAGAGCTGCTACAGGGTGGCTCCGGCAGGGACTGATGTTTCTGGGGGTGATATGAGCCCCAGCAGGAGCTGGGCAGGAACATCAGGCCTCTTGATGCCCTCCAGACTGGGACAGGATGGACCAATTGAAAACCCAGCTTTGTCAGATATTTTCACTGAACATTTTAGCACAACAGGTAACAGCGTGATAAGGAAATTTGGAAGCTTATCATTCACATATTACAGGTACAAACACATATGCATATCATATGAAATATAAATCCAGATGGTACAGTTGGACCATCCTGAGGATAGGAAAGCTGGAAACAGGATGAAAAACAAAAGCTGCTATGCTACAAAGCAGTTTGTTATCAGCAGAGGAAGAAAAAGGCCAGAATTTAATAATAGTCATAAATTATGTTTGTCGCCAGTTTGGATATGATAACATAAAAAAATGTAACACCGAAAAGTTTTCAAATTTTCAGCTGACCTAGTCAAGTATTATATCACTGCACGATGGTGAGCCCACCTGGACCTGAAGCCAGGCTCTACTTGCCTCAAGGCACCTCACTTTAATGACAGAATTAAAGTTTGCCATTTCAGTTGCCACAAGGAAGAAAATGACAGCCATTATGGCTTCTTTCTGTTTTATATCCTTAAGGGAAGGTAAGAACTATTTGAACTGAAGGACAGTGCTAGAAGACTTCTAAATGAGTGGACTAATAAAAGCCTAATGCCTAATAAAACGGTTGTAGGGGAAAAAGAAAGTTAGATATTGATGCTAAAATACTTACTTTAGAATAAAAAAAAAGAAGAAGAAATTAACTAATAGCAGTGAGAGAACAAAATTCATATCTTTTTTAAGTTATAAACTCCATCCCAAACACAATGATGTCCAATAACTAGAATTTAAAGTGAGGAAATTCAAAACATAACTTTCTTTAAAAAGAACTTAAAAGTATCAAGTTGGAACTGTTAATTTGTGCAGGAGTACATTCAATTGCCAATTGCAACACAAGAGAAAACATTTATGTGCATTTTTCAGAGAGATATATATTGCCTTTAAAAAAAGATTAACAGGCTGGTAGATAACTCATTCAGCTCTCACACTGATGAAACTGTAAGTAATAAGATGATATATGGTACCTACGCCACTGAATGCCAACACAATAACATTTTCATATCTTGAAGTTTTTGTCTATATTTTTAAAAGAAACATTAGAAGCTCTTCAGAATGTTATAAATGTTCTACTCTTTGCCCACAGGTTTTGGGTGGCCTAATTTGAAAATTGATGTAACAGATAGTAATACCAGAACACAGTCTTTCTAGATGCTGGCTTTCTGAGAAGTGTGAGTTGTTCTCAGATTGCTTTGACATCAGTGTTAGCAGAAATATGCTTTCAGATGATACCTGAAAAATAAAAAATTAGTAACATTGTTGAAGAAATTGTGCATGAACAGGGTCATTAGTACATTTAAATGACTCTGGAACTTTGTAATACATTAGATGCCCCATAAAGAAGTAATAGGACATGTACCAGAACAGAATAAAATTATTTATCTTGTCCACATCTGTTTTTCAAAGACAAGAGCAGCTACGCCTGAAATATTTTTTTCTAATACAATTACAAAAAACATCAATATTGCTCATTGCACCTCTTTCAACAAGCTTATTCCAAGTGGTTACTCGTTTTAGAATGCTTTTCCCTTTTATTTTATTTGTGGTAATTTAAGCTTATCTTTCTTATATAGAAACATGTACAAATACATTTTTTACTTTCCTCCCTACTGCAGCCTTCAAAAGATTTTCACAGTATTCACAATATTTAAAGAAATATATTTATCTTCTCTTCTAATGAAAAAAAGGAACAAAACCAAATTGTTGACCCCATGTAGATTCCCACAACTCTTATTCTTACATGTGTACTATCATTTTGTTGCAAACGGTCCAACAACTTACTGTAGACTGAAAGCAACTTACTTGGTTTTAATTTAAAAAGCATAAGAATTTCCAGCTGACCATAGCAACCTAGAAAAATATTTCCTCACCTATGGGCTCCAATATAATTTTGACACATCTTAGTACAATACTCTGAGCTCTGTCATATCAGCAGCAATAGTGTGGCCAGCAGGACCAGGGCAGCAATTTCCCACTGTACAGGGCACTGGTGAGGCTGCATGCTCAGTCGAGTCATGTTCAGTTTTGAGCCCCTTGATGCCTTAGGTTTTAACATTTATATTTTTCAAATCCTGTACTGCCTAGTGTGTAACTCTGAGGTTTCTTTTGGCCTGTTAGCCACTGTTCTCTTGTGCTAGTTAGACATAACAAGCTTCTTTAAGTTTCCACTTCAGGGACACCAGGCCCCAAAATGTGTAAACTCAAAGCCTCTAAAGGGGGGACAAACTTGGGGTAATTACATAATAAACTGAGGTTATAGTTGGAGAATTAACCCTGATATGCAGATGAACCAAACTTATAAAACTGAAGAACCTGTGACCCAGGGTCCATCTTGGGTGTAGCCTTTTTGACTGCCTAGGGTGTACCTTCAATGGCCCTTCAAATAAACACCTGCTTTTATTCTCTTATTCTTGTCTAGTCTCTGTTTTCACTTGGCCACCCTCAGGCATCACCCTCATTACAAGAAAGACATTGAGGTGCTGGAGTGTGTCCAGAGAAGGGCAATGAAGATGGGCAACACAAGTCTGGTGAGGAGCTGCTGATGGAGCTGGGGGTGTTCAGCCTGGATGTGTCTCAGGAGGGACTTTATTGCTCTCTCTACAACTATCTGAGAGGAGTCTGGAGCCAGGTGGGGATCAGTCTCTTCTCCCAGGTAACAAGCAACAGGAAGAGAGGAAATGGCCTCAAGTTGCACCAGGGAAGGTTTAGATTGGATATAAGGAAAACTCTTTGCTGAAGGGGTTGTCGAACACTGGTACAATCTTCCTCGGGAAGTGGTGGAGTCACCATCCCTGGAGGTATTTAAAAGATGTGTAGATGCAGCATTGAGGGACAAGGTTTAGTGGTGGATGTAGAAGTGTCAGGTTAATGGTTGGATTAGATGACCTTTAAGGACTTTTCCAAACTAAATGATTCTGTGATTCTCTGATTCAATATTTGAATACTACCATACAGAATCACTTTCGGATCTTGACATCAACTAGAAAAATAAGTATTAATATTTTAAGTTTCAGAAGGTACTTTTTTCCATCATTTTGATTTACACTCATTTTAGGAATATTATAATTCTAGAGTACAGTAAAAGATTTGCATTAGTATAAAGAGATATGACTTTTCATATTGGAGTCCTAGAAAGGTGAAAGGACATCTAAAAGGCAGTCTTAAAACTCATGCCTTTATCTTGATCTATTATCTTGACATGAGCTGAGCACAAAAATGGATGGTATGATCCAAGCAGGGTCAGGGTTTGATTTGACCAGGGCAGGCTGTAGTTCTACTTTTCTTTCTTTCTGCAACTTCTCCAAGACTAAATGATCTTTTATTTTGTTAAAAATAGCCCCATCCCTCTGATTTTAGATGTCTGAGTATTTCTGCTTCTTGTTCTGCCTTGTGCCATTGTGATGTTGCTGGCTTCTCTTACTGTTTGAATTTTAGGAGTTATTTCAGTACGTTCAAATTGTTCAAGACTAGCTTGCTTACAACTGTGTAACATACTTCAGTTTCATATTTAACAAAATACGTAACCCTCAGATTTTCATTTGTCTCAACCCTCTTTATCAATATCTATCTATATCTATCTATCTGTCCATTCTTCCATGATTCCACTGCCCACAGAACATGCTTAACGAATACACTATCTTCTATAGCTGCTCCACTAATTTGCATATTAAGGTTGACTTCTTTGGTTTTGTCTAATAGAAACTATAGAAAAATAACAAAAAAACTGGCATTCTAAAGGTTTAGGCTCTCATGCATAAATTCATTGTGTCTTTTGATCACAATCAGCTCTTTCTGCATATTTTTTTTTCTTTTATTAGAGCAGAGAATAAACAGTGCTCTCACCAGAAAACCTGAGATAGATTTAGGCAGAGTAATAGCAAGATTATGAGTTTTGAAGTCTCAGGAGTATTCCTTACCAAATAAAAATCTGTAACAATTTATACAAAACCAATTCTAAGGTCCTAAGTTAATATTTTCTGGAAATTTGACATTTCTCTTGTTATTTCCAATTTGGAATGGATTTTTTTTACTTTCATCAGGCTTATTTTAACCCAAGCAGTTTTGAAATACTGATAAAATATACAATTGCAGCTTCCCTCTGCTTAAGCTGATGAGTTTTAGCAAGAAATTTGCAATAAGGTTTCTTTCTTGTTTTTCTTAAATAATGGCTCATCAATTGTTCAAACATTACCATTTTAATTCATTAAAATTCACAGGAATTACATACGTGATTAAGTAAATCTTCGTAAGTGCAACAGCAGAATGAAAATATCTCGAAGTCATTAATTACCTGTTTATTCTTAAAAAGGAATGTTAATAATTTGCTATAATGAAAAAAAGAATGAAAGCATATTTTCCCAAGAATAACTGAGCCACCACCACTTCACAGGACAATGTTGTCAATAAAATGTTTTGGTGGAGTAAATTGCTGAATGAGCTGCACTCATTGTTCCTAGGCCATCTCCAGGATATCTCCTTGGCACCTTTCATTGTGACTTTGCTATGTACCACCTTCAAAAAGTACCTGCAGAGGCCCATGCTCCCACTGCCTTGCAGGACTAAAGCCTCGTTTAAATTTCTGTCTTGGGCTCACAGTAAACTGCAGAGCAGTTTGAGAACGAACAGTACTCGACTTTTTGTGGTAATATTAGGGAAAATGAAAAGTAGCCAGAGATTTTCATGTGGGAGAAGGATTTAACTTCTGCCCATTCTTTCACAGACATGTGGCTCTTCATCTTCTTATCAACACTGGGTAACACAGGCTGCATTTATTAGTGCATAAGACTCCTCTATGCATATCTTTAAAATGACCCTCATTTTACTTTAAGACATTCAATTGTTCCTTGTTTTCCCTATTAGTATGCCCCAGTGCACACTAGCATTCATCACTAGAAATGTCAGACATAACCGAGAATTTCTTCAAAAGCCATTTTTTATTACACACATACAAAGAGCAAAGGAAAAAAAAGAAATTTATATTTTATATAGTTTTAGTTTTCTTCAATGTGTCCTTGATTTATGGTACAGTTGTCCTTGATTCCTTTGTTTGAGTTTTAAATGAATACCTGCTATGTAAAGAGCGCACAATATTATGTCCATGTAGATAGCTACAGATCCTCTCACATGCTACTTAAAAGAGAGTTATGAAACAATGACAAAATGCATTGTCCTTTCACACTGAAAATCTCACTGTATAATCAAAACTGACTTGCTTCATGTATGCAGTGTGCATTTTGTTAATTAGCTTCCTTCTGGCACCTCTGAAGCAAAAATCAATTTTTCACAGGATCATTTTTCCCTCCTTTTAATAAGTAACACTTAATATTCGCTGGTGCTGTGATAAAATATATTTCAAGGTATTTTTATGGAGTACTAAATTAAATGTTTCAATTAGAGCTTCAGTGAGCTGTTCAGCAAAGATTCGAATGAACCTCTGTAAGCCAACCTTAAAAAAAATCCCCAGGCCTATATTTTCATGCACTCTATAAAGATATGTCAGAGTTGCAATTAAAATAATTCATTTTTCTAAATGAGCTGAGAGAGATCACATCTCTTTTGCTCAATTACTCCCATTTCTACTACTTTTTCTCCTATGTTACTGTACCCATACGACTCTGGAGCAAAAAAGTAATGTGAGAGTTTGGAGACTAAGATTGGAAGTTAGGATCTGTGAGCTCCAATTTTGGAATATGAAACAGAAAAGATAATTTTGATTGTTTTGCTGAGTTTTCCCAGTGGGCAAAACCCTTCAACATCCATCATCTGAACATCTATTTAGACTTTCTCTATTAGCATCCTCAGGGTCCCGCCATAAGATACTTAGCCTATTGTTTCTTGCCCTGTCTCTTTTCTTTGGTCTTCAGGCTTGTCATTGTCCCCTTGAAACTGTTTTTATCTGCTGTCATTAGGAATCTTCCACGTCTGTCAAATTAGAGCTGTGAACACTGCAAGTCTTGTGAGAGAGTATTTCTTAATCTTTGCTTAGCAGTGTAGACTGGGAATATTTCTGACATCTTTTTTAGTTCCTTTATTCTCTAGGTTTTTTCTTCTTGGTGGCTAAGGATTGTGAAAAAACAGATGGCTCCTGTGAAAGTCCTAATGGATTTGGTAGGAATACAGCCACAACATTTATTTTATTATACAAGGTATGCAACATACTCTTAATAAAACTGAAAGTAGCTCAAAACATTTTCACTTGTCCCAATCACGACTTTCATGATGCAGTCTCGTAAGTCTTCAGAAAACACAAAGCAGAATCTTTTTTTTTCAAGCAACTTTTTCCTTTGCAAAATTTATTCCCAAATGAGAAAAATTAGCAATGCAAGAAGGAGAAAAACAATATGGGCAGCATTTTTGTGTAAAACATTATGTAATTTTACTGATTTTATATTAGTACTTGGGCAAAACAGAGCCCTTAAGTGTAAGATAAATTTCTGAGATGACTCAGTGTCATGAGTTCAGATCTCTTAAACAGCTATAAGCATCAAACACATCATTCATTGGTAGTATGTGCATTTAACGATGCAAATATTTATCATTTATCAATAATTTTCTGGGGTATTTTTTTGTATTTGATTGGGGCTTTTCTTAACCTGTTTTACATTAATTGCACTTTAGACAAACACTCAGACACACACAGCTAATGGATTCTACAGGACCCTGGAATATATTCATGCTTAAATATCTGCTTTATGGCTGTCGTAAAAAGTCAGAATGGAAGAAGAAAAACAGAGGAAGAAAAAGGGAGAAAGAGAAAAATTACTGTACATTTCCTCTCCCCTTAAAAGGGCACTTTCTAAAGCCGCTATGAAAAAATCAAAAGTATACACAACTTGGATAATCATGAGGTCAATAAAAATTCAGCAACTTTTAGAAGACACTCAAGAGACATTGTAGAACAAGAAATTTTTATGAATGAAATGGTATTGAACAAAATCAGTAGCTTTCATAATGATCTAAGAAAGATTCTTATCTGAACAGATTATAAAGGGAAACAGTCACAAGGACAAAATCTCCTAATAAACACAAAACATAAGCTAAATACAAACAACACACCCAGAATAAACACCAACGTAGTCTTTAGACAAATAAGACTCTACTATGTAATATTTTCTGACACTGACTAATGTTTTCTTTTTGCATGGGTAGCTCATAGGCACTCTCTATGAAATTATTCTGTTTAGAGAGACTCAAGCAGCAAATAAACTTCAGTTGAGTGCACTTAGCTCTCAAGAACCGCACTAGAAATAAAAAACAAACATTATTTAAATATCTAATCAGATAGATATCTAGTATATGTGTACTGCACTGTTAAATTGGCTACATCATACTTATAATATATCTCCTGTTTACCCTGTATGCAAATGTTAATGTGTTATTTTAGTGCACTCATTTAATCTACACAGTACAAAATATGCAGAAGAAACAATTTTCCACTTTGATGAAATGTTGGGTTCAATTCAATTTTTTTTTCTTGTGGTCTAGGCAATTACACCAATCCTGAGAATGTCTTAGTCATTCTCTCTCAACCTTAGCATTTAATTAACAAAAATAATTACATTTATATTATATCAGTATCTATGCTGATAGAAGAGCTGTTGTATTTTCCAATAAAACACTATTTTCATTGGATAGTTTCTAAATAAAATTCTGCTAGCAATATGGCTGAAATCAAATTAATTATAAATGTAACTAAAAGAGTGTCACAAGGTTAGAAACACCAATAAACCATGTGTCACAGCAAACATCACATTAAACATGCTTTCAGGATTTAATTCTGAAGATTTATATGTCACTTGACTTATCTCTCCTGTTTCAATGTCTGCATATATCTCCCAAGACATAAGCATTATAGAAACTGACTATTGCTGCTAAAAACAGTAGAGGATTTTGTTTTGCTAATAGCACAACTGGTTTCCCAAACAGGAAATTAGAAACAGCACCCTTAGGAGTATTTTTGAACTACAGTGAAATGAAATAAAACTCTCTTCATTGCTATTGACAGAACCTAATAAAATGTTTCACACTAAATTGCCTTTGATGCATCTGTACATAAAATTAATTATGGAAATAATATAATATCTTATCTCTATGGATAATTACAACAGTAATCATACTTATGCTGTTTTTTTTTTCCTTTCACAGCTCAGTCTTTTCCAAAAATGGTATGGAATAAAACTTTATGATTTTACCTGCATTGTAACTGCCTGGTCTATCACAGAGGGGCTGATGCCAGGAGACCCCAGTGAAGCCCATCCAGTTTAGTGCTCTGCTCTGGACAGGCTCAGCTGGAGCAGGACATTCAGGGCTGTGTTCAGTCAGGTTTTCAAAGTCCAGGGATGGACATCACTGAGCAACCTGTGTCAGTACTCTGTTACCTACACAGTAGGAAAAGATTGTCCTAATGTTCAGACAGAACCTCCTGTGTTTGAGTTTGTGCCCTTGCCTTTTGTTCTGTCACTGAGCACAAACAGAGAAGATCCTGGCTCCATGCTCTCTGCACTCTCCCTTCAGGTATTTATATACATTGATCAGATTGCCTCTGAGCCTTTTCTTTTCCAGTGTGACAAGTCCCAGCTCTCTCAGCCTTTCCTATCAAGAAAGATATCCAGTCCCTTCAAAATCTTTGTGTCCCTTTGCTGCACTCTTTCCAATATGGCCACATCTCTTTTGTACTGAGGAACCCAGAAGTGGACACTGTACTTCAAGTGTGGTTTCACCAGTGCTGAGGTGAAGGAGGACACAGAGGACCTCAGGATTTTACATGACCACAGTCACTAGGAGCCATGCCCACTCACAGAAAGCCTGTATTTTCCCTAGCCTTCCCTTTGCTTCCAATGTAGCTGGATCTCGTCTGTGACAACTCCCACCAAGATTCAGCTCCAGGTGGGCTCTGCCTTTCCTAACTCCATTCCTGCATGCTCAGACAGCGCCTCTATCTTCCTCCTGATTGCTTTAATCCTACTGCCACCTTTGTATGATTCCTTTTTTTGTTTCAGCTTTGTCAGGAGCTCCTTATTCAAACCTGCAGACTCTCCATAACTTTGCTAGACTTCCTGCTTGATTGTTCTTGAGCTTAGATGGTCTGTTCCGGTCCCTCAGCATCAGAGCAATTCCCAAGCATATGACAGGAAGGCTTGTGTAGGTGGTGTTGCAAACAACACAAAAAAGTTCTGTTCTACATGATCTCATGAAGAACACAACTCTTCATTGCGCTGTGAGATCAGACTGTCCAGGGCAGAAATTATCTGCCCTTTTCTACCACAAAGACCATCTCATATCTCTTCTTCCAGAATTCTCCAACTCAGACACAAATGGTTTTAATATGTTGCCATTCCAGATTCTGTTTGCACATTTTCCTGTGTTTCATGCACTCATTTTAAACAACAGCAAAGAAGAAAAAGGAACAAACAAGATATGTATCTCATGAAATGCATGTCTCGCAATCGTGGAAGTTTTGCCTTCTTCATTCCCCCACCTGCTGCCTTTGTTTATTGCCATCCTTTGCTGTGTTATGTGCAATTTAGATTGCATGCTCCTTGAAGTGAGGAGCTGCCAGATTTTATTTGCCTGCACAATGGTATACACATCTATAGCACCATAGAAATAATTAATAATAACAATTTATGACAGAGTACATTGTTACCAATCATCACATATTGTGTTCACTGTGGTAAAACACAAAAAGCTTTTCTAATGGAAGTGGAATAACATGCCCTATTTCTTGATAGTTTACTTCTTAATATATTATCTGTATAAGCATGAAGGACTCCTGAAGAAGGGCTCATTCTTCCAAAGCTGATCTGTATTTCCAACTTTTAAACTTAAAAAATATTGAGATTTTCTTCAAAATGTGCTTTTTGCTTTATGTCCTGAGACTGACAAACCAATTCTGCTAATGCAAAGATTCTACTGTTATCATTGTGGCACATAACATGGATTTTCTACACAAAATTCTTTATGAAACAGGTCAGGAGAAATGCAGTAATTATTTGATATACGCAGACATAAACCAAAACACAAGAGTCTCTTTTCTTCTGTAGATTAAATTAATTTGCTACAAAAATTAACTAAGTATCTGGTGTACTTCAGCAAAAGAGAAAAGTTACCTTATCCTCTGAGGAACTGATAGAGTTTACTTTTTCCAATATGAACAGAAGATACTGAGTTATTCTTGTAGGTAGGAAACCTTTACATCTACACGCTAAAATTTTTGGTTACCTTAAGTCACTACTCTGGAAAATGACTATATTATGCAATGTATCTGAATCTCCTTTTGCAGTCAATAATTTTATTTGCCCACTAGTCTAGAAAAGAACTGTGTTTAGAATTTGTAATTAAAAACATATTTAAGAAACTACTATGCCAAGGAAGACCTGGCTTGCCAAATCTCAGGGAGGAGTTTGTGGAATGGAAATCACCCCAACACAACCAAAGCTGATATGTTTCTTTCAGAAACACTGTGCAAATACATAAACAGGAAAACCTCTGAACTAAAGAGCTCCAAAATTTTGTAGATGTGCAATCAGCTGTTTAGAAGGAGACTGCATTTTCCCGGAGAACCTGATCAAAAAAATCAAATTGCTAAGAATAGCCTACAAGTACATCTGGAGTTTATTTCCTGTGGAAATATATTGTGCTTTCAGATCAAAAGAAAAGAAGTGTTTTCAGAATCACTTCACAAAGCCTTGTTATCCTGTACCTATACATCTTACTATTATTTTTCATTCCTCCAGAATTAAAAATACAAAAATGTATCACAGGTTCATAACACCACACGAGAAACTCTCTTTGACAAAACAGGTGGGGTATAAACTGTAAGCATTTTTAGAAAAAAATTTTTTTGCATTATTTGTGGTTTTATTATTTGTTTTTACACATGTTTCCATTATGTAGAATTCTATAATTCAGTTTGTACTGATATTTTTGAAGCTGCAGATTCACTGTCTACCAACAGTTTGCTGTTGATCGCACATGGTGTTGTTTCCCTGGCTGGACCTCTCAGGACAATGTCTTCACATATTTCAACACTCTTTGTAATCTCTTGTAACACCAATAAAAATGAATAATACTGCCCTTTATGAAGCACTTTGACTTCTGCCAAGGCATGAAGGTTGCTCTCTACAGAAGTCCCATATACTGCTTGTACACCGCTAAGAGAGATTTATTTTAGCTCCTTTACATGGACTGAATTTCACACCAAATTAACTTTATTAACTCATTACACTAATTTTATCGTGTTCAAATGATATTTAATGTCTCTCTTTCTGTGGCATAGATTGCAACTTAGTCACACAAACTGTGCTCTACTACGTTTCAGTTTTGGTTTGGGCATGAACATATTTGCACTTCAACTGCCCAGCAATTTCTTGCTAGCTGCTAAACAGTATACATAATATAATACATGTCAATCTTTGAGGAAAAAACCCATTAAAAATGTGAAAGGAAACAGTCTCTTCTTCACCAGTACATTTTTATATTTTTTGTACAGCTCCTGTTACTTAATTTTTTCCTTGTTAATTTGATCACTATACGTATCCACAGCTTGAAGTGAGGAAGGGAAATGGCAAGAGACCTGTGTGCAAGCTGCAGTCTTCAAGGACAACCTTAGGAGAAACAGCTATCCTGTTATGCAGGGCAAAGGACTCCCTTCCCCTAACCTTCCTTTCGCTCCTCTGCTCCACTCTGCTCACACTTCCACTCCTGCTCCCTCTCCTCTACCTGTGCGGCCTTTCAGGAACCACAATTTCTTGTTGCTGCTATTTTTCAAATTTTCATTTTTCCAAGACCCGGAGTCTGACACCTCTACGATTTACAGTCTTGATTATCAAAATTTGGTATGTTATTTTCAAATTGAGTGTTGCATTAAAAGTATTTTTAAAAGTGGTTTGTCTTTCTAACTAAATGTAGCAACTTGTGGCATCTTTCAAGCAGGGATTGTATTATTTATTGGGGATACAGGCTGGTGTTTTCTTGATGTTTTACAAAGGAAGAACCGTTCAGAAGTGAGGGGTAATATGTAGGTGTCTTTAAGACCTGAGCACGAATTGCTTGAATACTGAACATATACAAACATGCAAGCACTGTAAAAATGTCTGCTTATAAATTGAAATTTATTTATGACTCAGTTCCAGAAGAATGGGAAAACAGAGTGTCCTCAGAACAAAAATCTGAACCAAAATAATATATGCAATATAAATATCAGATTTGACCCATGCTAGAAAGATCTTTTTGCTGAAGGAGATAGAAACTTAAAAACATCTATGACATTTACATCTCTTTCCTAACTGTAATCTTTGCTGCTATTTGGAGAGAGCCACCTCAGGGCAAAAAACAGAAAGGTGTTCAATCATACAAACATTCACAAACAAGAGAGGATGGGAACTGGGTACTTCACTCAAATTGGAGTAAAGTAACTACAAAAGGACTACCCGTGTTTATGACATTCAGTGTGGTAGGAACATTCTCTGTCACTGAAACTGGCTAGCTTGAATCCACCCATACCCATACTAGCAAATACCTTTTTCTTCAAGACAGAAACAATGTCGTCTCCTCCTTTTAATAACTCTCCAAATGTGCTCAGGAACTGTACAGGAAAATTCAAGCTGGCCTGGGCCCAAATGTGTTCCAGGAATAATTCTAAAATTTAATAGCAGTGATAATTGTGATCCAGTGCCTGTGGCTGTTTCCTGACTCTACTTTCTGTATGGATACAAAAGCAGCCAAAATATCTGGTTTATGTTTCTCAGAGTTTCTGTGCAAATCAGCATAAGGTCTTTTAGATTTGGCAGTACACATAGATTAAGTGACTGGACACCGGCCTTCCAAAAAAAATTTTTATATACATTTCCAAGAATATTATAATAAACAAATGGACTGCTCAATAGAGAACAAAAGTCTAATATTAATAGGTCTGTTTCTTTTATATATTCTCCACGTAATATTTAGAAATAGTCCTTAGACCTGGCAGTCTGCATGTCAGAAACTGCAAAGCACTGCTTCAGAACAAATTGATATTCATATACTGACTGACATAAAGGAAATTATGTGTAGATGATTAAGTGGAAAGCTACTGTACATGTTCAGTCTTTAAGTTTGGTCACCTGAACTACGATTTGATATCGAAGTCATAATTTGGTTATCTCTGCCACATACACCAAATACTTTTTTATGTCTGTGTACAGAGACATAGCATTCATAGCACTTATCTACGCATTTGTTTATTCTTAATAAGCCTCAGCATTTACTTGTGGTATCCCAATATTTGGTTCACTCACTACAGGCAGAGGGCCCCTGCATGGCAGAGACCAGGAGTGCTGATGTCCTACCAACCTCTCTCAGTGTGGGTGTCCAGAACACTGCAGCACAGCACACAAAACAGGAAAAGCCAGGGATTCCATGGTTTACCCAACTGTTTATTGAGCATTAAATTTACTAAGTTTAGTAAGTTTACTGTGGAATGCAGAGTTGCAAAACCTCTGAGCTTACAGAGCTGAGCACAGCACATCACCTGTGTCTGCTTCATGTTGCTGAGCTCCCCAAAAGAAATAGATGCACAAAGGAAAAAGTACCTGTGTGGCTGTTCGAGTTCACAGATCCATAGTGCCACTACCTTTGCTGCAGCTGCCACAGATGAGTGCACTGTCACATTTTGCACTTCAGCTGCAGGATTCTCCAATCAAGAAAATCTATATAAAAGACATTTGCTGACTTTGATTTTTTTCCTTTTAATATCTATAGCAAGATTCATCTTTCTTATTTGGTATTACACAAGCTCTCAGTTACCCAGGAATAGATCTAAAGGGTCAAGTTGTGAGAGATACTAAAATATTAATATCTTGCTTTACAAACACATACACCCTCGGGGTATATCCAAATGTAATAATTTATATTACATCTACATTCACTGACCAAAGAGCTACAAGAAGTAAAACTGTGCTGATTCCATGAACCCCACACTAGCTGATCCAATAGTAGTGGTTACTGCTTTCACAGCCAAAGCAGAACTGGATCTGACATCTCTCCAGCCATATTGCTCATAGTCTGGGGCAAACTTCTTAATTTAGCAGGTGAAATCAACACCTCAAACTTTCTGCTGAAACTTATGGTGGTTTAGCAACACAGCCACTAGCTCACACTTCCCAGTGGGATGGAGGGAGAGAATTGGAAGGGTAAGAGGATAAGAACCCATGGGCTGAGATAAAAAAAGTTTAATAGGGAAAGCAAAACAAGGAATTTCTTCATCACTTCCCATGGGCAGGGAGGTTTTCAGCCATCCCCAGGAAAGCAGGGTCCCATCCCACGTAGTGGTTACTTTGGGAGACAACACCATCACTCCAAACATCCCTCCCCTTCCTTCCAGGTTTATATATTGAACCCGGGGTTTTATGGGTGTCCCAGCTTTGTCCTCTCCCAGCTCCTTCTGCATCCCCAGCCTCCTTGCTGGAGAAGTGGTACAAGGAGCAGAAGAGGTCTTCGTGCCGTGTCAGTACTGCTCAGCAGTAACTAAAATATCCCTGTGTTATCAACACTGTTTTCATCACAAATCAAAAACGCAGACCCGTAGTAGCTACTGTGAAGAAATTTAAATGTGTTGTAGCAAAAACCAGTATACTGATAAACACTTCAACTTCAAAATCCTTTTTTTTATATATTAATGTATGTTTGTGCCTTAAGAAAGGTAAACTACTCTTTGCCAAAACAGACAAGTGAAGAAACACACATGAAACAATTTTCAGTCATGTGAGAGGAGTGGGTGGTCAGTGGTACACACATAGTCCAGCAGTAGTCTTCAGATATGGAAATGGGGTTTCTGAGAAATATCTTGAGCTTAGACAGTCTGCTGAGAAACATTTCAGGAGAGGTTTTTATGGGTGGTGGCTCTCCCACTATGACCCCAAGGCTCCTGAGGCTGTTTTCTGCAGAACCCTTTTCCCCTTGAGCTTCCACCACCTCCCACGAGGGGAGAACCTGTCACAATTCCCCAGCTCTGCAATTCCTTGTCTGGTCACCTTGTCCCTGCTGTCCTACTCACTTTGGCCATGCTCTGGTGGGAATGGCAGACTAAGACTTGTGACCTGCCACTGTCATTAAAGCTTAGAACCTGACCCCTCCTTCTAGTTTACCAAAGGAAATGACTGCCCCCTGAAAGGTTTCTGTACATCTCTGAGGTAGAGGGGCAGCTTGACCTGGGTAAATATTGTCTCCCTTGGAAGAAGCTGGTAGTCTGGACAGAACCAATACTTAGCCCAACACCTTAGGAAATCACTCATTTGCTGTGTCTGGGAAGAAGGGTGGCAGGGGAAGAGACCGAGAAGCAGATACACACTTAAATCATAAGGACACATATTTATTTATGCAGTTGGCAACTGTCCAAATCCACCAGGACTCTGAATGAGTTATGCTCACCAAAGCTTTTGCACAGACCTGTGGATCAGAAATGCTCTAAATGAATTGCCCATTCAGCACTACAACCTCTACATGGCTACTTTCTAGTTAGAAAAGGTGAGTGTGGTAGCATGAATGGACAGAGTCAAACACTGAGCTGTTAAGTCCGTGGCAAGGAAGCATTTGGCACAATCTCAGGACCAGCAGGGCTGCAGTAGTTACCTGGGATCTGTTTCTACACTGTACCAGCAAGCACAGAGGCACATTCAAAAGGCTAGTGTACCTCGAAATGGTGATCAGAGGTTCAGCAGGCCTGCCTTAACTTAACACTTTTCTACCTTACTGTCCCTGCATCATCATAAATGGTTACTTTATCATGCCATGAACTAATTTTGGCATGGTTTCTCTCAACAACTCTTCCATATACCTGGGCAGAAACATTTTGCATGTGCTCTTAAGGATACTGGGCAATTTGGTGTTTATTCACATATGTGTTTACTTTCCTATCCACTCAGAGTGGGCTTGGAAGATACATCCGTCTCAAAACTTATATTATAATCCACCCTCTGATATCACAACATTTAATGTTCTTCCCTTGGATCATAAAGTCTGGTCAGCCTCAGATGGGAAAAAAAGCTTTGGGAGAAAAATACCAGACACAGTTGACAGAAGACAAAGTTGAAAGGAAAGTTGATGGTGGTAAAAATACTGAGAAATACCCTGGGAAGGCGGGAAGTCTCGAGTGCCTGAAAAGTAAAAAATTTGTTCTGAGAAGGAAGGAGAGAATGATATCCGAGAAAAAAATACGGAATGCAAGAAGAGTCAATTATGGGATACTCACAAAGACAGAAAAAAAAGGGGGGGATTATGGCTGAAAGGAACATATTTAGGGATGAATTTGTATAGAAAGTGGGATTAGAACAAGGTTTGCCAATAGCATGCATAAAAAACTCAGGTAAAATAGCACCTTGAGTGGCACACCATTCTGGGACTGATATTATGCAGGATTGTTTTGGCTGTGGTGGAACAGACCCACATTTAGAAGATTACTCGGCTACATCCACACCACTGCTAAAGAGCCGTCTACAGAGGAGGTAAGGGCAGAGTCTGCTCCTTCACCTCCAGCCCCACGGCCGCTTCACAGATTGCCTTCAACAGCCTCCGAGGATGTGCTGTGGTGGGATCTGGGGTGCTGGAGTGTGTGTGTGCACATGGGATACCAACCACACCGGGACACTGCCCAGCAGGGACAGGAAACCGGGCTGCTGCCTGCGGTGTCTGTACAGGTGGGGAATCAGGTGTCAGAGCAGGCCTCAAGAGACAGCAGAAGCAAATTCACCATGGCTCCAGGGTCAGGATATTTGAAAGTTAGCTTTAACTAACCAGCATTTTCCTCCACACTTCTTTTGAGCATTGATTAAAATACTAATGAAGGTAGCATGAACTGTGAGAAAACAGACTGTGTGAAAAGCAAATGTGACTTGAGAAGAGTGCATCAAAGCAAAAAGCTGCACTGATAACCAATCACTCAGACAGCAATACTGTCTCCATAGAGTGTGAGCAGAATAGAAAATTTTATATGTAAAGTTAATTCTGGCTTCATGTCATATCACAAACACGCCTGTTGTCAGTAGTCACAAGTAGTGATAACGAGAGCTTAGATGGTTCTAGCATTTTAATGTCTTACTTTTATATTTACCCGAACAGTGAAGTTTTATGCCAGTTACTAATCACTTCTTAGCCAGCAGCAGCAGACTCCTTATTCCCTGAAGTCTGTTCTCAGTTAATTGCACTCATGAGTATGGCAAATTTAGAATTATTATTCTTCAACAAAGCCTTCCAACTCCCTGGCCAGAAGCTGGTATGACAGTCAGACAATATAAGCCACATTATCACCTCACCTCACATACTGGTCAAATATTTTAATGGTGGTTTCTTAACTATTGGTAACTGACATCTGTCCTGTGAAAAGGTGGGATCAATAAAACATATATATGTATAAATAAATTAAAAAGTAATCTTCTACAAAAGCAGAATGAAAATTGATGCTACAATCTACTTAGCACTTTGTTTTACAGGGTATGCTTTATGAATCCACACAGACAGCACATTCTAGGCGAAGCTGTGCCCAAGCAGGGCAGCTAACAGTAATAACTGATTAACTCCATTTCTTTTGAAGGCAATACATTAGCTCCACGTTTTGGAACTGGCTATTTCCATTAGCCATTGTTGTCATGGATTGTTCTTAAGAGCCAGCCTGAAAAAAATTAGTTCTCGGTTTCAAAGTGTGCCTTTGGGGCCAGATTCACAGTTGGAAGAGCTCTGCTGATTTTTTGTAGGCTTACACTGCTTTGCTCTGGTGTTTACATGAAGTCTCATTCTGATTTAAATGATCTGAAGGAAACAGTGGCAGTCATTACACCAGCAGAATTCTCTTTAGTGCTTTCAGTATTTTTCTGTCAGAGGTTAAATAGCTTTGCTGCTTGACTGAGTTGTAAGAACTGGTTTTGCTTAATTTTTCTTTTTTTTTTTGGTGAAGATAAGTGACAGTGTCTTTTACATCTAAGGCAGAAAAACAAGTTTTAAGAGACCAATTCTAACCCTTAGATAGGGTCTCCCAAGTGACAATCTCTCTGAATGTACTGACAGACCTCACAGCACTGCACTGCATCCCCGTACTTCTGCATTACCACAGATCAGATCCTCCTGCTTGCTGCCTAACAGTGGGAGAGACTCACTTACTGCAGGGCTTGAACAGTAGCACTGAAGTAGATTAAAAGATTCAACTGGTGTTGGCAAACTTTGGCTCAGCACCTGCTCCCATTGCACACTGTGATAAAAGGCGTGAGGGTTGCTTTGCCAGGCTTTATCTCAAGGAAAGATGCTTTTCCTGAAGGGTGTCAGGAACAGCAGCTCTCAGTGTCAATAGTAAATGGGAGCTTGGAGGCTTGTCTAGAAGTGATCAACTTTTAAAAGGTTCACTCAAATTGTAAATAATTCAACTCTAACCTCTTTTCACGAAGACAGGAAGACAGGAGATGGTGGACAGCTCTGTATCAGAGAAGACTTCTATTTCAAAGGCTCCTGTTCAGAAGTGAAACCCAAATAATGTAACCCCAAAAGTATGACTGCACCGATGTAGAAGAAAAAAAAGGTCTGAAAAATGGTAGTAGCCATGGTTACACACACACACACCCCCCATCACAACACAATGGTCCTGTCATCCACTGCATTGAAAAGCTGTTATATCCCCACATAATGCAGGCCTTGGAAGGAAAAACAAGAAGAGGCAAAACACTGCAGCTCTTCAAATCAACAAGGCACCCAGTACCACTTGAAAACTTGAGAGTTTCAACTCTCCGCAGGAGGAGATTGACTGTTCTGCAGGTACACCCACAATTTTAGAAACGCATCTTGGGAAACACAAAGAGTTAATTGCTCGCTTAAGTAACAATTTTGCAAGCTATCATAGGCAAGCAAACTGAGGAAGAAATCCCAGGATTGCCTTTTTTATATCAGGTGACTCCACTAACGAGCAATGCTAAACATTTCTCTTTGGCCTGTATAATGCCTAAAATCTTTGACAGTGTCTGATATTACTGGCTTTCCACAGCTTTACATAATGAACCAGGGCACCTACAGAATATTTCAGAAATGCATGCTGCAACAACTCTCAGGGTGTATACAGTTGCTGAGTACTTTTTAAAGTAACTTTCCCTAGACTTTCAATGAATGCAGATGGGCATACTGCTACCCTCCAAAGCATGAGGTTTGCCTGAGCTGGTCCAGATCCTCCATAGACTGCATGGGTGGTAGGGAAATCCCAGATGGGCATGCTGCTGACCCAAGGGCAGCCAGTCTGGGTCTTTTTCTGTCCCTATTTTATCCCTGAAGGCCATGGCACAGCTGCAGTCTGGCCATCAGGAAGCCAAGCTTTTACCACACACATCCTCTTCTCAGCTGGGCCCTGCTGATGGCTCCTAGCCACAGGAATGCAGCTGTACAGATTTGGGACTGTGCCTGGCTCAGGACTGGGTTTGGAGCATCTGTATATCTGCTTTTGCTCTATAGGGAAGTTTTAACCTTTTCTGCACTTCAGTTAACATTGGTCAAAACACAGATAAAAGAAGTTTCCTGCTTTCCCTGGGTGTTCTCAGTCAAAACACATGAAATCTTGAATGCACTTTCCTCATGAAGCACAGACTGCTGATGGCATGGCTGAGTCAAGAGGAATATTTTAGTGGCATCCTGAAGTAAGCATTCAAACTGGTGTGAGGTATGGAGGTGTGAGGTTTTGCTCATGTGGAAAAGGCAGAAGAGACTGTTTTCCATGGACTGACTCGCTGTCACCAGCAGGAATCTTTTATTTAATTCAGCAGACCTCAGATCACTCAAGAGTCTTAATTAGGAAAGAGAATAATTGGCAAAACCCCCAAGTTTCGCTGTCCTAGTGTGACAGTAGTGCTGCATAATGCAGTCTGTATGCAGAACAGTACAAATCACAAGTTTAGTTCTTGCTGTAATTCTCTGGAGCATAACATGGCATTGGGGTCACAATTATACTTAGAGAGAGCAGTTTTCTGAATGAGATTAGAGAGGAAGCCCTAGAACAAGGCTAAGGGTATTTAGATTCTGCAGTTCAAGAAAAATGACATCTATCATATATGGCTCCTGGGAAAAGAGTAATTGATCAGAAAATGTGTTTTTCTAAAGCTTAGTCTCGCCATGACTTTCTTTACTTTTAAAATATAATCCACTCTTAGAGAGCATCCAGAAAGAAGGAAAGCCAACATTCTCACCAGATAACCAGGATTTTTAATTCTGTGTTTGCTACAGGTCAGGCAATTGATTGGATTTAAGTAATTAGTTGACTTGTGTGCCTAAAGACATTAGGACAAAATCAGAAGTGGTGCAAACACAGATTCAAGGGAGCCAACATTTTTAGATTTTTAAAAATATAAGCCCACAAGAGGAATGCAATAGAAGGAATATAGAAAGGAAATAAACGAAAGAACCCTCCCGGGGAACTGTAAACAGCGTAAATTAAAATAATACTCCCTTCCCACCACCTACTCAAATCTAAACTATCTCATGGATAGTTTGTTGATTGTAACTCCTTAGAGTCACTTACTTGCAGTAGTAATAAATAAATTATCGCTGAATTTGGGTCCATTTTAGATGAGAACATCGGAATGTTCTGTCAAAGTCTAAACTAGTTGCTGTAACACGTTTCCCAATCAGTGCAGGGAAATGATCATCTCTGGCTGATAATTTATCACAACAGTGTGAAAAACCTACTTTAGAAACCCTTTCTGGAGGTGCCTCCTTCTTATAAGTGATGGCTAGCTGCCTCCCCATAGTATCAGAGTCACAACAGGGTCCAGTCTATAAATGGAGTTACCTTTAGATAAAAAACTTTTACAAATAAAAATATCTTTTAATTCTAAATCAGAGAGAAAGGTCAAAGTGTCATCAGTTTTCACAGAATGGGAGCTACAAGAAATTTTCAAGTGTATTTTCAAGTGCAAAATTTCCCCATTTCCCTGTAGGTTCGAGCTCATTGAAGCCTCTTTGCTGTGTGGATCGCAGCTGCCTGCGCTGGATGATGCCATTGCAGTAAAACTCCATTTTCGGTGCATGTTTCAGCTCTAACTAGTTCTACAAGCCGTGGCAATACTTCTGCATCTGCCATCCCTGTAAGCAGGAAATCACGCCCTGCTATGAAGTACCATTATTTTGAGAAGTGGGTGGGACAAGACTTCCAGTGGCCTAAGTGTTTCCAACTCTAGAAACTGTCAAGTGCCAACCAACAGGCTCTTCCTTCACAGCTGCCCTGTAGCAGCAGTGAGAGGGCTCTGTGCGAAATCCTGACCTTGTTAACGACACTGCAATGCCAAGCAGAAATGCATTCTTTGCTTCTTTGGGCTTGGTATAAACATATGTTACCTGGACTTTTGACCAATCCATGGAGTTTTAATTCTGATTTTAATGCTTACCATTAATGACATATATTTGTGTAATAAACATTATTGCAACGAGAAAATTGAGACCTCTGAGGCTAACTCTTTTTCAAACTAGATGTAAGCCTTAATGTGATTGAATTTTTTGCTTTCTGTGGTCTACAGCATAGAATTTCCAGCCAAAGATTCCCTATATAACCTTACTTTTTTCACTGAACTTTTGTACTGCTTAACCAAGAATGAGAATCAGCATTTTTTGCTTTTTGTCCTAATCTGTATCCTATTTTATCCCACTCACCCCATGTTTTTCATATAACATAACTGTTTCTGTCAATGACAGACAAAATAGGACAGGGCAGGAAGGAAGTGTATAATTCAAATATAACCCAAATTCACCAGTAAGAGTGAGACTTTAAGAAAGAATAAAATAATAAAAGATATAATAAAAGAATCCTAGAGAAAATATATTTCAAAAAATTAATGAATTAGCTCTGATTTTATGGGTTGCCCTAAATTTTCAGGGCTAGAGCTGTCAGTACTGAATTTTTCAAGATAAATGAGAGTAAAATGTTACTTTTTTAGCAACAATGACAAGGTTGTTACCAGCATATGAGGGATTGGCAGTCCAGACAACAGTTCAGCTGTACTTGAGGACCTTTGGGATGTTATCCTGGCTGTTGGACATTGTTTAACTGACATTTTCCATGCAATTCTGAAAAACAGTAAAAATGTAGTCTCCAAACTTCAGCTAACACCTCCTGAGCTATTCCCTCATGGAGACCATACATGGCCTCTGACTTCACAGGAGAGCTTTTTTAATGCTCCAGTGACAATTAATAATGGAGAAAAAAAGGTGGGATGAAGGTAACAGCTGCCACTCTGAACTGACATCAGATCAACTGAGCTGGGAGACAGGGCTATGAGCATCACCCATTGTTCCTGCAGACACATTGGTGGGCCTCATGTGTGCCCAGTCTGTGCGCTTCCCTCTACAGAGCCCTGCAGGCGTCCACCATGGAGGTGAGTATCTGGAAAGGCAGATGCCAGAGCACCCAGCCCAGAATGGAAAACTGTTGTGAAGCAGCTCTGGTGAAAAACAGGTGTTTTCTGCAGGAAGCAGCCACTTGGTGTGAGAAATTTCATGAAAGAGACAGTGTTCCACATAAAATGGAGGTGAGACAGCCTGAAATAACTCACTGAAACACATTTGAAAAACCTGACATATTGCCTTTGATGAGGACATCTTTCCCAAGCCATCAGGACATAAATTTATGCACGCTGACAGGGATGAAGAGTATTTAATAATTGTGCAAGAAAAAAAAGATAATCATTTACAGCTTCCAGATGCATGTCCTGTTTTATCCATTTTTACACAGTGAATGGATATAACAACAATGGAGCTAGAGGCATCTAACTCAGCTACCTGAACACCAAGTCCTCATCCCATGAATAAGTAATGAGTGTTACGTACTCACCTGAGTAGGGACAAAGTCCACATTCCCAGCTGTCATAGTAATTCTCGCTTTGCCCTTACATCTTTTACATTAAATGTCTTATTTTGAAATTAAATTTCTACTGTAGATCTGGGGAACGTCTTAGATGACCCTGAACTTGTCTTTTTCTTTCAGCTACATCAGATGGTCTTATAGGAGATATTACCTTTCCCCTCCAAGCTTTTCTTCCACTATTATTCTTAGAACACTGCAACAGCAAAAGCACTAGCACTAGTTTCAATTATTTCAGACAGCATGAAACAGCTTTCACGGGACTAAGAAAGTCTTTACTCAGAGTATCCTATAGTGTGGCCATTATGATGTTCTTTTGGGACATGGGGGAGTGGGTTGAATCCTGTTAAGTAGAGGACACAATTGAATGTGCCTTTCCTGCATCCTGGGTGAGTACTTTAATCATGACTTGCTGGATAAAAGGTTAGGGGAGGATCACCATTGGCTTCTCCAGATGCATTCCGTGAGAAGTGAATAATAGCTCCCTATGTAGCAGAGTTTCAGTTTTGTGAGCCCCACTGGCACTGAAGTTGTAAGTACTGGAGGACAGCTTAAGCCCACCTTTGTTTCCAGCAGTTCCTGCTGGCCAGCTTAAGTAGCTCAGCACAGTTTGCAAATCTCATAATTTGGCAGTTACATCTCCTGAAGCACTGTACTAAAACCAGGCACCAAACGCAGGGCAGCGATCTAAAAATTTAGTCACTGAACAACTATCTGGGAAGCCTGAGACTAAAGTCTCCAAAATTTTTGAGTTATGCATAATTTTCTTGTAAGCTGGTAACCTCAATATCCTACTTCAGTAGTATAACTGATGTTCTGAAATAAAATATGTAACACATGCTCTTTGGTACCTAATAGTACTCTGCATTCTGTTCATTTTTCTGAGTAGTGCTAGTGGATGCAATTCAGACAATTGAAAGCATAGATTCTCCATTGCCATTACAACAAAAGACAACACTTCTGTTCTCAACTCTCTTTAGATATCATTTTTCAGGTAAATCAAAAATCATCTTTACTCAGACTTTTATTTCAGAGATTCTCTGACAGTAACTTAAAATAGAAATTAATTTAATTTACCTGATCTTCATAACTTAAAGAATTTCAGATGGACTTACAGGTCATATGTACGTATTTTAGCATTATGTATTGCATAACTTGTAGGCATGTAAATCAGCACAAAAGTGCAAAATTAACAGCACCAGACATATACATGCCTTTTTCTACCTAGCCACATATTTTCAGCATGCTTTAATCATACAAATGGACAGAGATTTCATGCAATGTCAATCACATAATTAAACATACTGTGTGCTCCAGTAATAAAAGCAAACACTTACAATAGTCCAGTTATGGATAAATGATTTTAAATATTTTGCTCCCAGTTTTGCTCAGAATTGCAGAGAAAACTCTGCAGATGCCAGGGTGTAACCACAGAATTCAGCCTTCTGTTTCTTAAAAGGTAGCAAAGACACATTTCCAAAGCTGCTCTTGTCTTGCTTGATGTTTGAAATGCAATGGAATACATTGAGACATACATTTTTTTAAAAATCTCATGCTTTCATCCAGCCCTGAAATGTATCTGACATGCACTGAAATGTCAGCAGCATTATATGAGATGACTTGATATCACAAGCCATGGTGCCATAATAGTAAACAACCTTGGGAATGGGAACCGGAGCAGCATACATATCTGAAACTGCAGAATGTTCTTTAGCTGCTTGCAGCTAGTTATTTTCTTTGCTGTCATAAAGATGTTCAGCCTAGATAGAACCTCAACTTTTGAATTTACTGATTCTTTTATCTCTCCTACAGTTTTCTATATCAAATTTCTTTATAAATTTAAGTTGCGTGCAGCTATACTTGTTCCACTGGGAGTAAAGACAAAGGAGCTCGAAGTTAGACCATTAGTGTGAAGGGAGACTCAAGAGCTCAGCACCACTCTGTCACAGAACTCTGATGAGGGTGGAAAACTCACTCAGGAGGTTTCTGTTTGCAACTTATATGCAAGTGAAGCTACTGTGAGGTTTGTGAGGTGTTTAGCTAGTACACTAAAAGGGCCTTCTAAATATCATAAATCAAATTTTATTTCTAAATTGAGTCAGGATTTAATTTAGTTACAATTTCATTGATGGATTATATGGTCCAAAGCTGTCTATACCGGAAAATAAGAAAGCAAGTGTTTTATAACAACCCCACTGGAAACATTGCACTGCCACTTTACATCTGTTTCCAAACCTATTGGTCAATTACTCATTGTCACATTGAAACAGCTCAACTAGTAATGGTAAATTAGTGTACATCTTGTCTCATAATATCATAGCCACCTTGGGAGACTGAAAAATACGCATTGCATTTAGATATTTTTATTCTATGTATGTGCAGTCTTTTGATGAAAAGCATCTGAATACAGCCAGCAAGGTGTGACCCTTGAAAATATTATTTTTCAACATTGAAAAAAATGGTTTTGTTTTTCTATCAAAACTGCAGGAGTACTCTGAATTTCATGCTCTATTTTCCCTGAAACTCTGTTAGAATGCTAGATCATTCACATCTGTGGTTAGCAGACCTCAGATTCCCTCATCTACAGAAACGACAAAGCAAAATATTTGTTTTACAAAGAATTCTATGAAAACTGTAACTGTCACTTGCAAGAAATTGATGGATTTCAAAACTATATTCTTAGAAAAAAGGAAAATCAATGACCAAAATTTCTTGCATAATTTCAATTAATCTCTCTATATATCTTTGTATGTGTTTATATATGCATACATATACCCAACTCTAACTGTAATTGTAAGTATAAACATAGACTTTACACATCATTTTGGGAAGGATTCTTCTGTCCCAGCTTTCCTGTCTAAAAGTTTTTATTGAAATCTAATTTAGGCTCTCTGAAAAATGGAAGGAAGCAGTCATTCCCAAAGGATGATCCTTTCCTATGAAGGAAAGTAATCTAAAAAGACCAGATGAAACCACTCTCTGGTTTACCCATTTTCTGTAAAAACTGCAAAGAGTGCTATACATAACTTTAAGTCAACTTTCTTGGGATAACCAAAATAAAATCAATCCTATTCTTTGACTTTCTCTAATTTCCCCTCAGGGTCAAAGTTTCAGAGCCTCAGGTGCTCAAAAGGGGGAATCTAGGCAGCATCAGGGTGGTTGAGGTCAGGATAGGTGCCTAGTGGTGAACAAGATGGGCTTCCCCCAGGTGTCACACTCCACAGGAACATTTCTTCCTGATAGATCAGGATCTTTGGAGGGCAAAACATTCCAGCAGAAAATTTCTGATCAGTTCCAGTCTTCAATGTTCAACAGCACTGATTCTTTTTTTCATTAATTGCAACACATTCTAGATTGAGTAGATGTTTTGATTGAGCCTTATAGATGCCCTAAAGACCATAAAGCAGCTGACCACAATCCTGACATCTTCTCCAGAATCACAGTTAATCGAATTTCGGTATAAGCTGAAAACCTGGTTGACCAATGTTTCCAACCAAAGTGATTCCCCAGCTTGAGGTGTCTGTGTGTAAAAAGCTCAGATGGTTCATTGGCTTTTCTAGCTGTGTTCAGACAGCAAAGGAAAGATGTCACATCAGCATCAGTGGGATTGAGTGATGATACTGAAAAAGGAAAAACTAAATGTAAAGCTACATAGCAAATGTGGGAAGCAACAAGTGTTATAGTTAGACATTATATGAGCAAAGGAAGAAAGAAGCAATGCTGAATGTACACAAACATTAATCTAGATAATCCATCGAAAAGAGACATCAAGACAATTGTTTTAAGGGAACGGAGAAACTGAGTCTCTAAAGAAAGACTGTAAGGGACAGAACTTTCCTCTGAATCAGCAGTTGCTCGCACGCTGATGACAGCTGCATTTATTGTTAAACACTATAGGTTCTAAGTTTAATATTTCTTAATCTCCTTGATGCCCTCTGGTTCCCTTTATTACTCTGCAAAACACATAACTAGCATTCCCAGATGAAAAAAAAAGTGAGCTGAAGTACTGATTTTTCAGTTTCCTGTTCCTCTAGTAATGAGCAAAATTCATCATAGGAATAATTAGTAGAAATTATTCCTATTGTGTTGTGAAACCAAGTGACATTTCATTGTTTATCTGGAGGCTTAATGATGATTTCTGGTGATAATTACTGAGCTTTCAAAGTTATTGTTCATATGCACCAGATTTCTCTGTTTATCGAAACCCAGAAAATATGTGGCTATATAAAAATATTTTAAATAGGTCTCAACTGTTGAGCTGTCCTGAATGGAAAAGCAGTTTTCATTTGTATTTATATATATATATATTTTATGTTTCCATCCCTCAAATCTTTCTCTTGAAAGCTGGATGTAAGAATTAAAGCTGAGAGTTTACAAATGGGCCTTGATGATGTACATCATGAAAAATGGTAATGAACAACCACAAGAACAGCAATAGCTAAGGAAAAAAAGTCAAACAGGAAATGTTTAAATTCTCACTCACTTCTAAACTTTTTCTGATTTAGTCACACACATCTGCAGTACCAAAACAGTAACAGGTAAATCTTATTTCATGAGTTCCTGTAGCACAGATGGTGCAGAAATCCTTGAGACAGGACTGATGAAGCCAACTGTCAAACTGCTGCAGCGTGTTAAGTTCAGGTGCAATGCAACTTCCACGGGAATCTGCGGAGTACTACACTGTGCCCTGCAGATGTACCAGCTTGCCAACCACTACACATCTTAGCCGCTTCTAAGGTCAAATGGTGAGAAGTTTGATTATCCAAATGTTGGAATCATGCTCCTAGAGGGACAATTATGGAGGCAAAATGGAGACCATTAAAAGTCCACCTCTGCTGGACCTGCTCCAAGATCTCCATTTTTCCCTTGTACTGATGAGCCCAGAACTGGACACAGCACTCCAGATGTGGCCTCACCAGGGCTGAGCAGAGGGGCAGGGTCACTTCCCTTGACCTGCTGGCAATGCTCTTCCTAATGCACCCCAGGATACCCCTGGCCTGCAAGGCCACAAGGGCACTGCTGGCCCATGGACAGCTTGTTGTCCAGCAGGACCCCCAGGTCCTTCTCCTCAGAGCTATTTTCAAGCAGGTCAGTCCCCTGCTTGTCCTGCTGCATGGGGTTATTCCTCCTCAGGTGCAGGACCCTGCATTTGCCTTTGCTGAATTTCAGACAGTTCCTCACTGCCAATCCCTCCATCCTGTCAAGGTCCCCCTGAAGGGCTGCACAGTACTCTGGGACATTGGCCACTCCTCTCAGCTTTGTGTCATCAGTGAACTTGCTGAGGAGCCATCTGCCCCTTCATCCAAGTAACTGATGAACAAATTAAACAGTTCTGGGCCCAGTATTGAACCTTGGGGGACACCACTAGTGACAGGCCTCCAACTGGACCCTGTGCCACTGATTACAACCCTCTGGGATCTGCCACTCAGCCAGTTCTCAATCCACCTCGACACCCACTCACCCAGTCCACACTTCCCAAATTTGCCTATGGAAGGCAATGAGTTTGCCTGTGGAGGGATGTTGTGAGAGAGTATTGAAAACCTTGCGGAAGTTGAGGTAAACAATATCCACTGCTCTTCCCTCACCCATCCAGGTAGTTGTTTCATTGTAGAAGACGATCAAGTTGATCACGCATGATTCACCATTAGTGGTACCATGCTGACTTCTCCTGATCACATTCTTATCATCCATGTGGATAGAGACAGCCTCCAGAATGAGATGCTCGATCACTTTTCTGGGCATTGAGGTGAGGCTGACTGGGTGGTAGTTCCACGAGTCATCCTTTTTTGCAGTTTCTGAAGACTGAGGTGAATTTTGCTTTCTCCCAGTTCTTAGACACTTGTCGTGATTGTGACTGGCCTCACTATAGTGTCTGCCAACTCTCTCAGCACTCATGGATGTATCCCATCAGGGCCCATAGTACAGGTAAATCACATCAGTTAAATTTATTGCAAGAACATCACATTCTTCATCGGTTCCAGTAAAAGCTCATGTTCTAGGGACAGTCCTGTATGAATTATTCATCTAAATATCCCAACAATCAAAGGAAGTGCTAATCACACTTTTTTGAAATCTGCATCAAGTGGACATATTTTCTGTCTACACAGAGTATGGCAAGTGATGCGATACAGCATGCAAGTAGTCAGTAAACTGAGACCAGGCTTTAAACTTCTGAATAAAATTTTTAAATTATTTTAGTTTGAATTTTAGAATTTAAGACAGCACAAGGACATTTTGACGTGCCTAACTTCACAGACATAGCTAGATGTTTATCATTAGAGTGAAGGCACGTCAGTTATGGGGATCCTGAAATAGCTCTGTTTATGTTCCTGTTTATGCATTATTCAGATCCCAAAACCCATTTTAGCAGAAAATTAACACCAAGTTGAAAAATCATTAAGGAGAACACCTAGCACTAGGAACTGGGACTGTCACCTGACTGAACGGACACAGGTCCCTGGTTAAAATCAATACCTCTTACACACTCATCTGTTCATTTCTGAAATAATTCATATTCTCTGCCTCTGTGGATTGGTGACCGTGCTCATCAGGAGGAAGCACTAGCAAACTTCCTGGTGAAACCAGAAATTGGACATCCTTATATCTCATTTTAGACAAGCTTCTTGCTTTGAGTCTCCATTTAAGAGCACATGACCTGGCAGCTATGGTTGTAGTAAAAACGTTCAAAGTACAAAGAAATTCGCTCACACAGAGATCCAACAGCATCCTTGTTCTAAACAATCATATTCCAATAAACTGTAATTACTAAAAACCAATGCAATAAGGGCAAGTACTCTTAAGCCATTCAAGTATATTGAACTTGACTCACATGATCAGGAGCTTACTGTTAACTATAACATCATCTGCCTTACTTTTAATTTTCATTTGATGTGTCTTAAAATGAGGCAAAAAGACAAGAGCTGCTTTAAAGCCAGTAATTGTTTCTTGATGTTAGGCCCACTACCAAATTAGCCTCAAACAGAGAACTTTGATGAGATTTACCCAACTATTAAGACTATTAGTTGAAACATGAAATTTATTTATTTTGCCTATTACATTAACCTTCTCCTTTACATTCAGTGGTTTCTTACATAGGGCAAAGTAAAGGCAACTTGATATTTAAACATGGCAAAAATGAGTATAAGACATCTTGTTATAAGCCACATGTTACTATAATAACAAGTTGACAAAGACTTCTTAAAGATGTTCAGTGCTAGAAACAAAATGGAATATTTTTAACAGCATCATAGTGGAAAATGAATTTGATGGCACTGAGAGAGAAAATGTAATTAGTAATAAGCAGGATTTATTTGGAAAGTTTATGAGATATATGACCTGCAATGCAAAGATATGTGAACAGAAAAGAAATGTTCGTGCGACTGTAAGGCAAGGCAGAATTAAATTAATTTTTTCTGCCCATTTATCTAAGGCTTTCATAATTAGATTGATATATTAACATCAAGGAGGAAAGCTTCTATCTTGAATGTGGAAGAATTCCTGTAACTAGAGAAGAGAGCTGGTATTATTAACAGGGAATTATTTCATTAAAATAGAAAGCTAATTTAAATACATACTGCTTTTGCACAAAAAAAAACTAGGAGTAGAATATGAACAATAATTTCATACATACTAAAGCTGTAGGTGTTTTGACAGGATAAAGCACCTGCTCTTCACCAGCAAAAACTGTATCTTCAATTTCAGTATAAGATCCATACAGCTGCTGTCCTTGTATTTCTATCAGAAAGATTTCTCTATACAAATATGTAAATTCATGAATCCAAAATGTATTTACAGTTGATTTCTTATGTGTACAAAAGACATCCTTGAAATGTCAGCTCCTCCACCTTCTATTTCTGTTTCCACAAACAACCTCTCAAAAAATCCACTGATCCAATAACATAGGTCAAAACATAAAACTGCAGATTCATTTCAGTTTTTTGAGTACCTAGAGAGAACTTTTTTCCTCCTTATGAAAAATATCTGAGGGGAAATATTGCTTGTGAACAAATGTGCTCTAACCTCTGCATCCAGAGGGAGGGGACTCCAATTTTGGCCGGACCGATGAAGGGGAAGTAGTCGCCGTAGTGATGCCAGTGTGAATATGTGTGTCCCAAGCTCCTCTGTTCCCTGCACCACTCCCGTGCACACACACACACACGGACAGCCACAGAGGGACCAGCTCATGCTCTGAGCACCATCTGCAGGTGAGGGCACAAGCGGCAGGGGCAGCTGTTAAACCCGATGAAGTGCTGGTCTCTGGGTGCCCTGGTGACAAGGGAGACTCGCAGAGCTCTGCACATCAGATTCAGACCAGAAGCTGCCAGCTGCACCATGCTGCTCCATGATATCAGCAACACAGGAGCTACAATATATTCACAAAAGACATCTTCTACTCCACCATTAGCCTATTCATGCGGAAGCTGAGTACCAAGAGGGAAAAGCACTCTCTTTGACAGGAAAAGAGGTTTTTTCTCATTTTCTCAAGCATCACTCAGAGACAGTGTTTCTAAGGTTTCTGAGTATGATGAAGGTTATTGATACTCACTGTACCATTTGGAATTACCAAATGTCACTATTCAGAATTTTTCCCATGTTCTCCTTTCCTTACTGCAGTCTATGATTAACACATGGTGTTTTGAGAGAATACCCAGCCTACACTTACTGTTTTGCTTTCATATTTTTCTCCTTGTTTATCTTGTTGTATTCCTGAAATTGCTTTGCTATTTGGGGACTTAGAAAAATCTGGTTCTATGGAGGTATTTTAAAAACAGCTTAACTGGGCTTCCTGGCCCTCTGACAGACAGAGTGAACTCAGACACAATGTGTTTTTCAGTGACTCACTGTTGGTATTCCAGTGGTCATCTTAAAATACCAATAAGGTTGTGGGTCGTGTCCTCCCAGTTGACCTACCAGCAGGCTTGTGCTGGGAACACACAGCAGCAATTTTGCCATCAGGGATGTCATGCCATTCCTTAAAATACGCTCCTAGGGATCTAAACTAATGCTTTTGGGTGCCCTTAGCACACACCTTACACCATCAATGCTGTAGTCTCCCATTTGTAAACCCATGTCAGCATTCACTTATAAGAAACACACATTAAGGTGAGGAAAGAAGAAAAAGATCTTGCTGACAGTGGCAGAGCTTAGAATTGTGTCAGAGCTCTGAAACCAGGAAAAACCACATGAATGTTCAGTCACATTTTCAAATAATCTGCTTTCGACCTTGTTTAACTTTGCATGAACGTTTGGAAAAAACGCAACACCATATTTTACTATTATCAATATTAATGTAAAGCAAGTACTAAGTTTTTATGCTCAAATATTTATAGAAAGTGGATTTTATGTTTGTTTTCCATAAACATTAGTATCAGAGTCCTGGTTGTTTACATTAGTGCTGCACTATCAAGAATGAGAAACAACGCCATGTGTCTTGTGCAACCATCACAGTTAAACAATACAGACAATACTCCAGAAGAGATCTATAGAGCAAATGAATCATAGAATAACAGAACAAATCTGCAGAAATAGTCAACTTATATAGGCTTTCTGTCAATGGAGAAAAAAGCAAAATGTATCAGATTCAATATAAGTATGAATTATTCAGCCAGCTCTTTTTGCAGACTTGCCTTTCAGCATTATTATTTTTCACATTAGACTATACTAAATCACTTTGTGCAAGTTAGGAAGCATCTGATCTATTATTTTTATAAATTATTTTAACACAGTGATAGTGCTGAGGGCTTCTGTTCTTGTGCTACTAGTTAAGAAAAATATTTCTCCTGCTGAGGCAGTAAAGAAAGTCAACTAAATATGAGGTGACAGGAACATCATTGTCTCCATTTTACCGAAGGTAAAAGAAACTTTTTTAAAAATCAACCGTTACCATGTTTTTAGATGGCATGGTTGTAGATCTAAAGATCTAACCAAGTCTCCTACTCCTAAGGAGTATTATTACTAATACTATTATTACTAATTATTACTAATTACTATTACTAATAAGATGCATGTAGACAGATTCCATTTTCCTATATATATATATGTTTTATAGCAATTTCTTAAGATCCATTTAATCTTTTCCACAGAAGCTTCTTGAAATCACAGGCATTGAATAAAATTCCTCAAAATCATGCTGCTTCCTCTAGAGGTCACACTTTTTAAAACAAGTGCCTCCATTTCCTTCCAGTATCTATGAGGAATATTCGCCCTCATCTCTGCAACAGGCTGATTGGTGTGCAGCCTGGTGGGGTTGCAGAGCTCCTTTCCAAAGCCAGGAGGATGCACGGGCAGGACACTTTTTTGGCTGTGACCACACAGATTTTGAGCCCTGCTCATTGGACTTGCACTGTCACAAGCACCCCTGAAACCAGATCCAGGCAACACAGGTGATGCACTCCAGCTCCAAGTGAAGCACCAACGGACCTGCAGAGGCTTCAGAAGAGTGACAGAGAGCAGCAAAAGCAGTACTGAACAGGGAGAAGGAAGCTGGAATTAGAGTAGCCAAATCTGTACCCTCATTCATATTTGTCCTTCAAAAGCTAGTTGTGGAGTAACTTCCTTATTGCCTCATCAGCAGCTTCATTGAGATTCTGTTAAAAATCTCCTTTTGAACAGTGTTGTCACAGGTTAAAAACCATCATCACATGATAGTGTTGGCACAGTCACTTTATCTCAGCTAGATGGTTATGACTTTGGACAGTATTTCCCACAAGATGTTTCTTGTTCCACTTTTGCACTATCCCCAAATCACATTCAATTTCAACTTTTCAAAAACAGGGTTATTTTTAAATCTTAACTTTATACTGATAGCAAAGACTACATATTCAATGAAGGATTTTAAAATCTCACTATACAGCCTTGTGGACCCTTTATTGCTAAGACCATTCCTGTTAAGATTCAGGAAGAAGCAGTGACTGGCCCCTGGATCTGTTTGACCTTTACAGTATGGGACGGCATTTCTAACCAGAGAGGGGAGTTATTTTGGTAGCAGATCAGAATCCCAATTTACAAGGACCGTGCTGCAGTCAAATGCCTTCTCACACCAGTGAATTCCATTGTATTTGCATAGTGCTTATTTTTACCTGCTGTCATTGCAGTTATTACTAGAGACAACATAGGTTCAAAGTGTCCCTTGCACTTAAGCAAAAATAAAGGTTTCCTGGGATTCCCGGCACTAGGAGTTTTGTATTTAATTTTTTTCCAGGTATTAGTGTATTCTTAATCAATCATCCCTAATTAGTCCTGCTGATATCACAGGCTAGTAAAAGTCACCCTTCTCATATCAAACTTCCACAGTCCCTACATCTTTGTAAATTCTGACTTTTAAAGAAAGGGTATTTTTTACATGTAACCCACTTCTCATTTGGCAGTTCATTTTATTTTAATGGACTTCACATTTCTCAGCTTCCTAATTTCCACCCATAATTAGTATATTATCCAAGTAACAGAGCACTCTACTGAAAACAGTTATTATAAAGGCTGCTGAAATGCAGGAAGATTGGTAGCCATTGCTGAAAGCTGCCTGACAAGAACAAAAAGGGGGGGTAGTAAATAATATGGAGATTCAATCAAATAGACAGCATTAAACATTCACTGAGCAAACTGACCACTATTCAACAAATACCTTATTTATCTGCAATTAAATAAAGTGAGAATTAATCATTTTTCCTTTGTGTCTGAAAATATAATTAGAGACCCATAGCTGCTGCACCAGCTGCTCAGCTAGCAGGTTAGGAAGGTGAAACAAAGTTGCTGGGCATGGCTGGAGGCAGCACTGACCTATATGTGGGGCTGTGCTCTCCCCCAAGTGTGCTGTACAGGGTTAGGTACATGCCATTTCCACACAGGCTTATCAGGAAAACATGAATTAAACCTCTCAGCATCCCTTCCCCTACCTGGGCACAATACTGCTACTCCCATGTACGTCCCTGAGGAGCAGTGGCTGCTGTGGCTGCTGTGACCATCAGGGCACAGCAGCCCCTGGCCCCTGCACTGTGACCTTCCTCACAGCTGCTGCCAGCCCTGCCAGCTCAGGGGAAAGTTTGCCCTCCAAGTCCAACCCCTGCACCGTGTCTTTGCTTGCGGACACATGGTGCCCTTTTTTCCCTGTTTGTTTTTCCTCTGCAATCTTTTCAAGATTTCAGTGCTAAGCAGTGGTTGCTTTTAGTCACAAAATGCATTAGCAGCTCTGTACGGATCACAGTGGAAATGATTTTGTAGCAAATGACAGTCATGAGGGAGGCATAAGGAATTATTTTGGGGAAATAACTGTCATAAGGGAGTCACTTGTGCTATTGCTCAAGTGTTTTTAGTACTCAGGAGCAGGCAATGTGAGGCAAAAGCTTTTTTTGCACTGGATGCAATACTATAAGGGACAGAAACAGCTACTGAATATACTAAGGCAGGTCATCTATCCTTCTCTCGCTATGTAGTAACTACTGTGTTATACATGCCAATTAATGTAATCAGTTCACATGAAGTCTGAGCTCCTACACCACTGAAGCCTTTGACAGGAACATATGTAACGTGGAAGGTTACCTGCTACCTACTCCAGATGGAAGATGAAGAAAGCCTTGGGGTGGGCAGGGGAAGGGGGGTTGAGGGGCAGGGGGCTGGGTGGGCGAGGAATGCCACGGAGAAGCACTTCCCACTGTCAAACAGGGCTGCTGCTGAAACACTCCAAATGCAAGCTCAGTATTGAAAATACCCTATACTTTGCGACTTCCCACCCCTGCTACATTCCTAAAACCTTAGAAGTACCCACATCTGCTCCCCATATGTTTAAAAGGAAGGCCTGAGATGTGCTGTGGTGCTTGCATGAAGGAACTGACTTTACAGGACACACAGAGCTTCAGAGCTCCCTGTAAAGGCAGAGCCAAGAGCCACCCATGTTCTGAGGGAGGGTCATGGAGTGCTGGGGTCTGAGCTCACAGCTGGGCTGAGAGATGGCAAGGGGCATTTCCACCTTGCTGGCATGGAACCAGCCTTCAGAGAGCCTTCTGCTGTGGCACTCAAGCCTGGCAGGGAGAACCTTTAATCAAAGGGAACAGGTGTTGTTTCAAAGATAAATGGCTTTGAGAAGTAGGACTCTCTTTTGCAGTCAGTAGGCATTTAGTGCTACTCTATAAGATGCTACTTCTTTCCATGGGTTGCATTTTGAAGCAAAATGTAAATACAGTTTCCTCCTGAAACGGGTACCTGTTTGGTATTCCCTAAGCGACTGTGAAGTCCTTTTCACAGGAGATATTGCTCAGAAAAGATTTATGAAATGTGGCAGGGCAACATCAAGGCCTCAGAACCATTAATTTAAAATGCCTTTCCCCTTCATCCTCCCGTGTAAATTGCTGAGCAATCATGATTTCTTCTTACCTTCTGCTCTCTGTGATACAGCTCGTGTCATGCCAGGATCACAGTTCCATGACATTAATTATACACAGCCAAGATACACTTTTTATTTTGTGCCCCAAATGGAAAATAGTGCAAAGGAGCACAGGAGACACTGGCTGTGCTTAGGGAATTTCATTTCAGCTCTGTACCTTTTACAAAAAAAAAGAATAAAACCTATGGCTTGAGAGATCTTTCATTTTGAAAGTAGTAAAGGGGTCACTGCTACATTCAGAGCTGCTTACAGTGGAATGGCTTGAAATACAGAATAATAATATCAGGAGAAAATTTCTTGGGCCTGCTTACTTTTGTGTAAGTGAAGGTAGATGACACGGCCAAGATAACAATCTGACCCTAACCTACCGCCCTCAGTGCAGCAAAATAGAATCATGTAACTCAGATGTAACAGAGCCAGAACATCAGGTCAGTGAGTCTGTCTCTTCCTGAGGCAGGACTGTGGCATCTGGTACATCCTGCAGAGTGCACAACTTGCATCCTTTTAACTACAAATTTATATTACCAGGCTTTACCTGTACATTGGCAAAAAATATCACAATGCATTAGTCTAAATTTAAATCTGTTGTGTAGAAAGAGACCTTTACAGGGCCAAATTCAGATGCTCACCCAGAGCAGGATGGATGTGGCATGGAGAGCAGCTAACTAGGCACACAGGCACAGGACTGTGTATACACTTTCTCTCTCCAGTAATGATCTCTCCAGCCCAAGAGCAGCACCTCCTGAGAAGTCTTCACTGGATCAGCATGGGAGCAGTTTTCAAGATCTACTGTGGTCCCTGAGACAGCTTTGCCTAGGATACAGCTTACAAGAAGCTTATCCAAATACCTTGAGGATG
>VXBT01001127.1:477863-577227 GCA_013400235.1 Oriolus oriolus | reverse complement strand
AAAAAAAAAAAAAAGCAAGCAAGTTAAATCTGCCTGATGTGGTGGCTCAGCAGAGGGGAGCACAGACTCTACTGAATTATAAGTGTCACGGTTGACTTACCAAGCCACTGTCTAGATCTGGGAAGTAAAGCAGTGGCTAGCACTGGCAGAGCTCCATTATCTACTGATGCATCTGCTGTGCTCCATCAGAGCTGGAGACTCAGCCCCATCCATGGCCACGAGCACCTCTGAAGAACAATGACTTCCATATAAGCCCTAGCTGTATCCCCCAGGATAGTAAATACAAGGCTTTTCATTTTAGATTAACAACAGGCTATTAGAGCCTTGGGGAAAAAAACCCCAACCTCAGCAGAAAAATAAAGTACAAAAATTTAATGCAGGAACTGACTGGGAGCAGACAAACGCTGTTGTTGCCAGGTTGACCAGCACTGAGAGTGGCCACCAAGCAAGGCAGCCACTGAACATCACCGACATGGGACCAGGACCAGCTGCGGCTCACAGACCTTGCTGAGGTCTCTGCCTGCAAAGAAGCTGGGGGATGAGGGTGAACAGTGGGGCTTACGGTGAGCTGAAAGCTCTGCTTTGAGCAGCTGCTGCCATATAACCACACTGATACAGGCAACTTCCTCCAAGGTGGTCCTAACTTCAGTCTCTGCTCCAGCTGCACCTGAAGCACTGCTCTGGACCCTAGGACAATGGAGGAGAGAGGAAAAGGGTCTGTGGCCGTAGTGTGTGATGCAGGAGTGTGCAGACAATGTGTTTGTTCAAAAGGAGAAAAAAGAACAGGAATCCCCCCTGCTCTCTGTCCTCCAGTCAGCCTACAAACAAGGGTGAAAAACAAAGGAAATTTTCTAAGATTTGGCTCTTCTTATGGATGTTTTGCCAAACGAATTGCTGAGATACTTCTAGTGCCTTTGCAAGTGAACAGCAAGGCCTTTACAATTTCCTGGGGGCTTTTCCATTATTCTTTTCTTCAGCTGTACCTGCACACAGTAGCATTAGGGGAGATGCTGCTGGTCTAACAGCAGAAATGTTGCTGCTTAACCTCTGCCTGCCCTGTCTCCACACAAGAAGGCATGCTGAAGAGACTGATAAGTGAACTGCCTGCCTCTTGGCCTCCCCATCCTACAGCACCATGGAGACCAGGTGCATGGAGGTTACTGAACAGTAGGAAAGATATTTTTGTCATCTAACTTGAAGCATTTTCTCACCTTCCTCTTCACACAGAAATAGCAGCAGGTAGAAGAAGAGCATTTGTTAAAATGAGGGTAAAACTTTTTAGGGACTTGAGTGCCTAAAAGAGACCAGCCTTTTATATGCCAAATTTGATACCCTGTGACAGATATAAAACACTACAGATTAGCATTTTAAATCTAGGAGTCACTTTCTGCACAACTGAAAACTGAGCTACACCACAGAGCATCTCTCAAGCTCTCAGGCAGTTCTGTAGCAACTTGATATGTTCAAAATGCGGTGCAGAAGGGCCACATTTTGCAGAAGGGCCCAGCTATTACAGTTTTTTAACCTGCAAATTAGTTTCAACCTGTGAAAGAAAATCTTCAAGATACACCCTCTATTAATTCAACAAGAATTTTTGCACCATTTTCTTGAATGATAGTCTGCCCAGTTTTATTTACTGAGCAGAATTTAACCTAGTGGCCAGAGTTATTTTTGATTATTTTACTGCCGTATTTTTCAAAGATGGTTTGGAACGTACCAAAGCTGGCATTCATCTGAAATTATTGGAACAAATGTTTTTGTGCTTTATAGCACAGATGTGAGATAATATTCTTCAAACCCAGTTTCCTAAAATTAGGGTTCTGTTTTTTTATGTACCTTTGCTTTCCAGGGTTTCACAACCCCTATAATGAATAGGTTTGCAATGACTTGGAAAGTCAAACCAGTTTTGTTTAATTTTCTTAACAGTTACTTTTGAATCTAACCTTAGGTATAAGCTGTGAACATACTGTCTCCCAGAAAATGTCTGAGATTTTCAAAAATGTTCAGGGTTAGGTTAAATCTACACCACTGTTTAGTGAAAACATTAAGTGCATATTGATTTCCATAGTTATGGATAAACTGATACGGAGCACTTGCAAGAATCTCATCTTCATCACTTATAGGTTGTAACTCTGACTTTAACCCCATTATTGAAATGGAAAATCAAGCTTCTCCCAGAAATTTCAAGACTGGACATGCACAACTCTTTTTCAAACTAACAGATTAAGTGGCTGAAACAGAGACATAGAGAGCAGCACAAGTGGCAGCACGTGTAGTGCCTGAGGATGCAGGGTGAGTACCTCAGACTGTGGAAGACTCTCTTGGGCAGCTCAGAGGGCCATGAGCCGAAGGAAGTGCAGGGGCTTGGGGACCATCAGGCACCCTTTGGTTCAGAGCATGAAGCCACCCCTTTACTGCTGCTTCTCTACTGAGTGCCAGGTTGCACTTGCCTTTCTGGAGTAAAGCTTATAAATTCCGGCCTGTGAAGGCTGTTTTGGTGGTGCCCCATCCATCATTATTTCCATGATTTATAAGTGGCTGTCAGTGATACGGGCAGTGTGCTATGAGGAGCTCTGTACCATGGACGGGACCTTGTCAGCGAGAGCAATAGCTTCCTCCTGACGGTTCTTTCATTTAACCAGATTTCCACCACCATCTACATCCTAAATTAACACTTGTTTCCCAAGACTGTTCACTACAGCACACCACAGCTCCTACTGGCTAGGGCATTTTATTAGTGCAGGTGAAAACAGACTTCAAATATGAAAAATTACACCTGATCAGTTATGTAATTTCATCATTTGATGCCAAACTTTCACACAGTAGAATAAGTCCCGAGAAGAAAAACAAAAAAAAATCAACATGAGATTAGGTGCTCAAGGTGTCCCTGCTCATTGCAGGTGGGTGTAACTTGATCACCTCTCAAGGTCCCTTCCAACCCAAACTATTCTATGATTCTGTAGTATGCTAATTGAAATGATAGAGATTATAAACTTCCTCTTCGTTCATACCAAGCTTTTCTATTAAAACATAAAGATTATGGGAGACCAACACACAGTGTAATTACATTACATTAAATGATTCAACACATTAAGGTTAGAAGTGTTCTGGAGTTGATATTATTTGGTTTGGTTTTATATTTTGGCTGGAATCAAGTTTTCTTAATGTTTCTGATATAACCATTTTAAGCAAATACTTTGTAAAAAAAATCCTTGATGACTCAAATTAAGGGATATCTCATTAAAGTCACAAGTCATGTTGCAAAGCCACACTGAAATTTATCTGAATGGATGCTTTTTATATGAAAGAGAAAAATTACTGGATTCTACATTCACAGTAAAAGAGAAAACCAAAAGCATCGCATCACAGGATAGCCAAGTTAAATTGGAAAAAAAACAGCTTTCAAAACACAGGAAAAACTCAATTACTTCCTATTCTTTCTCCCTCAGTGCTGTTACACTCTCTTCTAATCTATCCTGTGTTTTTTCTTGTTTGGAACATTTTTAAGCCAGTATCTGGCATACCTGTAGATGGAAAACATTTCATTTGTAAAGTGAAGAATCCAGCTTTGATACAACTTAACCGAGCAACAGAAGTTGATATAATTCCCAGTGAAGACAAATGGAGTACTACCCTGGGCTTATTCTGGTGCTTTAGGCTCTACTCCTCACCATTTCCAGCAGCACACACAGCCCAGAATGACCCATCTCTCCCATGGCCCAGACGTGACTTCTGCATGCAGACAGCAGTGTCAGATTTGCTGACAGAAATCTTCCTCCAGCCTCTGTGTTGGCCAATGTAAAATGAGGTTTCCTAAAATAAATAAGCTCTTCTACTATAATTTTAAGTGCATTTTCACACACCAAAATATCATTGCCCTCTTGACCTCTGTGGCATATCATAAATGTAAGTTTTGCCCTTTAAGCAACTTTTTACTATTTTTCTTCTCTTCCCTTTCTGTACTCCCTCATCAGTTTAGCAGGGACTTGATGTACCTTCTCTTTTTTGCATTCAATATTTGTCTTTCTTCCCACTTCACAAGTGTCACAGCATCTACAGTTCATTGTATTTGATCAAGTTAAATCACATATACATAGTGAAGTCCCTGAAACACACAGGCACTGCAAGATGAATTAAGGAGGTCACACAAGCTCTTAAAATAACATTTTATGAAATCAGCAGAAAAGCCAGTGGTAATAAAAGGCAGTCAAACCACATATTCTGCAGAAAGCGACTGCTATGAGGCAGCAGGCTGACCACTGTTTATTGCCTGACAGCTAAATAAAATGGGATGCAGCTTATTATTTGCTGGCTTTTCTGCCAGTCTGATAAGATGCAATTCACATTTCAAGCGGTGAGGCTGTGATCTCCTTCAACTGTAGCATTCCCTTTGCACTCACTGAACCTGTCCCTCTCCGCCTCACTCCAAACACTCACGTGCTAATGGGAAAATGCTGAGGGCCAATTCCCATACGGGTATCTAGAAACTTGCTACTGATGTTGAGAATAACACTGTTTTCACCAAAGTACCAGATCCTAACCCAGGAAAAAACTGAGGAGTGCTATCCCATCCCTGACTTGTTCTAGTTAATGCTAGAAAGTAAAACCTTTTCAGAGAGTTAAGAGAACAGGGAACCAGAAAGTGCCCCAGCTTACAAATGTGTCAAAACCAAACCCACATTTCTGGCAGAAAGTGCTGCCCTGGGGGCGGAGGTTGCTTCCCATGGTGACTACAGCATCTGCTATGTCTGCAGTATGTGAACAGTAAATGTGAACATTTCCTGAGATTTAGTTCAAGCTCCAGACATCACAAAGCAGACCCAAGTCACTGCACTTTGTACAAGAAAGGATAGGTAGGGTTTATACTGGTGTAAAAGAAGATTGTTAGGAGCAATTTGTCCCTGGTACAATTATTGTGCAGCAGCCAGAAAGAGAGGAGGTGTCCATTTATTTGAGCATGCATTTGTGCTTGTGCAAAGTGGGGCAAGTGCAGAAAGCTGGACTTGCCTCTCCTCAGCCCTAAGCAGGCAAAGGTTTGGAAGTCCAAAAGCTGCAACTCTTCAAAGTACCAGGGGACCTCAGAGGACACAGGACCTCTGGAGCTGGAGAGTCTTGCTTCCCTGCCTCTACACCACCACAGCTCTTCCGCAGGAGATGGAGTGGGGCCAGACTGTGGCCAGCCACATACTTAACTTACTGTTGAATTAGCAGTAAAAAAGTCATCACAACCAAAAAATGACAGGGCTTGAGCCCAAAAGACCAAAAATTCTTTGCACAAAAATGAATACTCAGCAACAACAAACACCGCACTCACATTTAATGGGAAGATTACCCTATATTCAAAGATCAAACTGTATACCAAAATTCCATACACTCAGAAATGGTCGACAAAACGTAACTGTTCTCCCAAGGCACAAATCAGAACTCCCAAATGTAACAAAATGAGCCAAGGTGGAATTGACAGCTACTCATGGAGAATGCAATCCTTCTCACAAAATTCAACAGAGAGGAAATTCAGCTCTTAGGAATAGGTGCTAAATTATAAATAAAAATTTATCATTTATTTGTAGTTCCCCAGCTGATCAACTCCCAGCTGTACACCAACTAAGCATCAGGGGATTAACTCAGCTTTGACATGGAGTAATCAGTCTATTTGGTCTTTGAGCTGCCTCTCACATGCCTCTAACAAAATCCCAATTCCTTAGAAACACATGGTATTATTTCACTATTGCACCAACAAACTCTAAAAATGGTAGTTAAGCCAAACACTGGATGGACTGTGAAAAAACCCTCCTGAATAACAAACAGTATTCTAGTTGGTAAGGAACCAACTAAAAACTGTTTAATAGCATCCCATTAGACACCACAAGGATCTCTAGCATCACTAGTCATATATATACAAGTTAATGATATCTTAATGCGCTGCTCATAACACAAAGAAATTTTTGAGGCTGAATTGCCATAGACTGAAATAGTCAACATTGCTATGGACTACTTGCATGATGGAGAATTAGCCTAGGCAGTGGGAAAATGTCCTAGTTTCCTTGTGTTCATCTGCTTTCACTGAGATACTGTCTGGTTTTCCAGAAGATCAAATGCTTCAGCCAGAGTATTTGATATACATTTCCTAATGTGATAATAATAATAATAATAATAATAATAATAATAATACTGTGGTAATATATTCACAGTGATTTAGAGGAATTGCAAACACAGAACTTCAGTTCTCTGCCACTTACAGGTGACACCAACTTGCATGGGATGAAAATATCAGCTACATATCAGCAGTCAGTGCAGGTTTATGAAATTTTGGGCCACTGCACATAGGTTGACTCTGGTTGTACATTTATACACATAGAGACCCCAACCAGGCACCTTATGGCTCCATCCTCTGACACCAGGACAGACACTTCAATTGAGCTCCTGACACATCATAGTAAACCCATGGCCATCTCAGTCATAGTCTCCAAAGCTAGTGAGAAATAAAACAAAAGAGCCACAGAGGCCAAAGAACAGTCCCATTTGGATTTCTTCCATGTGTAAGTACCAGCTGCTGCAGCAGGGATGTATTAGGATTTTCTGCAGAAAAATAGCTGCTAAAATGTCTCTTGCTTTCCATTCTGGATTTGTACCTGTCAACACAGGCTTGGGTTTTATTTGTTTGCTTTTCTTATATGTGCTGCTACTCTGTCATGCACTGACAGCCTTGCTCAAAAAGTTAATTAAATGTTTAATATATATTACAGCTTCCTTCCATTAGTATTCATTTGTAAAAGCCTGGGTCAACTCACCCATTAAGTTCAGATACGTATAATTTGTTTTTAATGTATGCTCATTATTTGCTATGAAAATATGAAAGAGATTTCTACACAAGCCTTTTATTCAGTATCATTTCATGCATAGCCAAATAGTCAGCACAAATAGCACCGGTTCTATTTTTGAATCTTTGCATCATGAGGGTTAGGGTTGCAGGCACATACATTGCTACAATGCAATCTGAAAACCCATCCAGCAGCAGATCACTCGAAAGCACACATCTCATTGTGAGCTGTCAAATGTGTGCCAAGCGTTGCCTCAAAAATAATTCCTGAGGGGAGATGACTCGCATCTTTGTACTTCGTACTTCCAACCCAGTAATATTTTGTTGAACAATGATAAATATTGAATATGTTCATTAATATTTTGCTATAAAATTACAGGCAGTTATTTAAAGATTAAAATAATTTAGTAATTATAATAATTTAACAATTTAAAGTATATATAATTGCTATTTTGAGAACCAGACAGAAACATTATTCCAGGGAAGAAAAGTATTTCTTCTCACCTATCTTATGCTCTATCTGAATTCAATAATTCCCTAGCAGTGAACATTGGCTAACAGTCCTTTGCCAAGAATAAATCAATGAATCTCCTTAATTAACTAGTAATGCCCAAGGTAAGTTAAGGCTTCTACATCTGCATATTTTAGACAGCGACAGCCAAAGATTAATGTTCTTGTCCTTACCAGCAGCCTCATTCAGAAAAAGAGCATGGTGAATGCTAAACTGAATTTCTCCATCTCCTCATTCACTTCACAACCACTAGGTGGTCAAGGCAGTTTTGCCATAATTTTTCAGACCAAAATTGCAGAGCTCATGAGTCTTCTGCTTTTATAGAACAAACATCAAGCACATAACATGAATGATGGACCTAGAAGCGGTATTCATTTTTTACGAATCCCAAGTTTCCATCCTTGCCAAGCAAGTTCAAGACAATCAATACACAAAGCTTAGTGCGATTTTAGTTATTACTCTGGACAGCAAAGATACAAGAATGAAGAGTGCATTAGTCAGCTTTTTTGTTTGTTTTTTTTTTTTTTTTTCAAAAGAGAAGGGGCTGTTGATTTTTAATTTTGGATAAGAACAATTTTGTGGTCTGAATATACCAACCCCTCCCTTTGCACCTGTCTGAAGTGTTAATCTAAAAAAGAAATTGCTTTGGTAGCTGCAGAAATAACAAGTTTCAAACTGTCAGTGAAAAGGATCATAAAAAACCCTTAGAAATTAAGCAGATAGCTACAAATACTTCTTGGAACTTCTTTTTACCTCTAAGTTCCCAGCAAGCTCAGTCGTCATAGAGGTACCACAATGACCTTGAATTTTACACTCCTTCTTGTCTGGAAGATAAGAGTGATTGAAATAGCCCTATCCAGCTGAATTTCCCAAGAAGAAGAAAACCCAAACAGCTTTTCTAACAGTTGTTTCTGAACAACTTCCTTCATACACATTTTTTTGATTTTTTTTTACTCCTGAATGTATAAAAATTCACTATGTAGACAAAATTAATTCGGAATAAAAGGACATCTTTCTATTTTAAGCAATAAGGAGGTACCCCACACACTAATGTCTTCTTAAAGGGCGATGCCACTGGGTTTTTATCCAGAGGGCCCACAAGATGAATGAATGCCCAGCAGCTCCCCCAAAATTACTTCAGGCTGAGGTGGCTAAACTGGAACATACTCATGTGTTGACAAGGTTACTGGGAGACCATGGCCTGTTTCAAGCTAAACCTAACGCAGCACATGGGGTGAGATGTGGAAGGGTGTTCATGAGAGAAACCAAAGGTGTCTGGAGGAGAGCAGGATGTTCCATGGTCTCTTCTCTCTGCACTGTGAAAATCTCGCTTCCTACTGCAGGAGCTTTTTTCCAGCTGCTTTGTTTGCTCTGTGATTACATGTGTGAGCAACCAGAATTTATGAGTTCACACAGGTCAAGTGAAAGGCTAAAATTTTTCATACCAAGAAAATGACAGGAAAGGGAGTCAAGTGAAAGGTCAAGTCAAAGGCTGTGAGAAGTTAAATACAGATGAGTCAATAGCTCACATGTGGACATATCCCAACAAAAAAATGCTTCTACACTGTAATACCCTCACTAAATTTTTCAGTTCCCTGACTGAAACATTTTAGACCCATTAACATGATTCCTCTAATAGTGCAGACATGCTTTTTATGCAGGGATGCCTCTGGAGATACGATAACTGGAGGAATATTCCTCTCTATCAGGAGAACTGTCAGAAGAAATTACTCTAATACATGTGCACAGAGCTCCTCCAGAAGAGGAAGGCTGCTCCCTCATGGGGAGATGAATGGAACCTCAAGGATGTTGTAGGCTCTGGTTATTCCCTTTTGTTTCTTGCTTGAAGCACTTTTAGATAATGTTAGGAGATTTTAAGCACTAGAAGTAAATGAGAGCTTCCATTTACTTTTCTGGTAATTTAATGTTTGGCAAACTGGAAAATATACAGATTAATAGATCTGCCAGGCTCAGAAACATCTGGTTTAGCAAATTAATGAGTCTGGATGAAAAGGAGGAAAAACTGCAATGCCATGACAAGCTTTTCTTCCCTAGCAGGTTACATACACCTTGACTGAGTGTCCTGTCCTTCCTCTCCAGTGGGGGTTTAGGAGCTCAGCAATGCAAATAAGAGGATTTCTACTGACAGCAATGATTTCTGTGGTCCCTGAATAGATTGTAAGGATTGTACCCTGCTCTAGTGAACTGCTAAGGGAACTTTCCACTGATTTTAATGACAGTTCAGTCATTCTACAGCTAAAAAGGAGGTTAAAAAGCATGGGAAGCAGAAATTCTCTGTGAGAAGGTGTGATGCATAATTCTGGATAAATTGTCCTGATGCTGCCCCAAGCAGATCCAAACAGCTTTAGAAAATTCTGTTTCTTTTGAAGTTAAGACAGAAACAGTCCACCAATGCCTTTTATATTTTGAGTTTGCAACACATGCCTGGAAAAGGGGCGAGCAAAATCCAGAAAGACTGTAACTGTTTTCCTGCTGAACTTTCACAGGTGGACTGATAAAGGCTAGTACAGAGGAAACTGGAAGGACCCTGGAAAATATCACTGTGAAGAACTGCAGACCTGACGTGTTTTTTACACAAATGCACTCTCCTCGTGCTGGTGGGATGCCAATTTCCATCCCACCTCTGGGTCACTAGCTCCTCTGTCTCATGTATTTTCAGGGTAGCTGCGTCTCAGCCTGTTGCCAGCTCTGCCAGACACGCAGGGCAGCAGCTGCTGGTTGCACTGAGGCAGGAGCTCCAAGGGGTGCCCAGCCCAGACATGTGTTCCCACCATGGCCCTGCTGTAGCCAGGTGAGCCAGATCCAGCCTCTGCTGTCACTTAATCCACTGCTGTGCAGTTATGCATGAAGAGAATAAGGGCAAAAAGTCTGAGGGTGGATCAAAACCAGGACCTTCTCTTTCCAAGCTCCAGTGTGACTGCAACAGGCATCTCTGAGAAGGCTGGGTCTGTTACTGCAGAGAAGGTGCAAGAGGAGCACTACACGGGCCTCACACTGGCAGAGCGGGACAATTTGCAACCTGTCATCATCCTCTAAAACACTTAATAAGATGCTTTTGTGTATGATACAAATGTTTTCTGCATCACAGACAGTACATCTCTCCAACTATTCTTTGGAATTGTTGGCATGTTTAAATATTTATTATAAACTAATATGACATCTCAATGAGATAAACAGAGCATTCATCTCATTAACAGACAAGAAGACAGTTACTCAAGCACCTCCCAGAGCCATTAAAAGTTCAAGGTCTGTAAAGTGATCCTCTTCTCCTGCTCATAAGCTTGCAGGTGGTGGAGAGTCAGTGGTTTGCCTTCCGGGAGCAGGAGCAGGTCTGGTCTGCTCACATCCCACCACCTCTACTTAAATTTCCAAACGACCAGAAATATTGGGAAAGATTACTCTGCTTATCACCAGTGACCGAAAATTGCTTTTAGAAACAGAGAATGTATTTAGTGACCTCGTAGAAAAAAAAGAGATAAATCTGATGGGTGGGTTAAGCCTGCACTGTGCAGAGATAGCCTAAGGCAGTGTCTGCACTTTATCAGCCTCCACTGACTCGGTATGTTTATTCTTTTTATCTGTTTGTTTTATAGTAGCTGAGATATTTGTTTATAACAGCAGCATTTTTATATCAAAATGTTAATTTCCATACATAGGACCTGAGCTTTAAATTACAAAAACATAAAGAAGGGAGAAAGCACCCCAAGAAAGACAAACACAAGGAACACATGGAGGTCAGCAGATTGCAATTGTACAGTGATTAACCATGTCCAAGGTGCCCAGGAAAGCAAAGTAAGGCCTCTGTGCCCACACAGACAAATGACTATAGGGGCAAGGTGAAGGCATAATATCCACATTTTATGATCCAAATGGAAAACAAGCCAGACTGAATTTTAGAGATATAAAGGGAGATGCAACAACATAATTTAAAACCCAAGAAAAATAAACTTTATTGGGTCGCATAAATATCAAAGCAGATTGATTGCTGGGGAACTAGAATATTAACAAGCCAAGCAAGTTCAGTGTCTGCTCTAAACAGACATAACAGCAGGTCAGCATGCAAATTCTTTCTATTATTTATACAGTCCCAGACACTTATAGGACATTGCATACTGCATGGAACATCAGCAAAGTCATGGTCATGCAGAAAAAATGAAGAAAAAATACCCTGTTTTCAGAGTAGACCTGAGAAGTGACAACAGAGCATTATCAGTTCGACACAATATGACCGCACATGCTCCAGCTCACCGCTCAAGTTAGTTTGTGTTCAAAGTCTCTACACCAGCTAATTATCCCATTAGGAACCCAGGAAGGAGTGAATGATGGAATAATGACTCCAAAATTTGGGCTATGCAGTGGGAGAATGGGTAACTGAAAAACAGCAATCAAAACCTCAAAAAATGAACAGAACCAAAAGGCCTTTGTCGGGACTTTTTTTCTTCAGCTATTGGTTATTTCTGGTACTGTGCAATTTTCAAAAAAGAGTGTGAAGAAAAAAAAATTGTAGCAACATTCCTAGAAAGTTCAAAGAGCTTAGAAGAATTACAACACTAGAACCAATTTCATGTGAGACTGTGTACCAGTCTTGGACTGAATCAATGAATGTATAACAATCCCATGTGTTTTTTTCTTGTCTCTTCTGAAGATAGCTCTGTATATCTTAATAGTCTGAGACTTTGCAGTGAGTAAAAGTCATTAATAAAGGAAGAATAGCATAGATTTTTTTTGTGCTTATCAAAGCTACTACTAGCATTTCCATTCTGGCAGGTGAGAAAATGTTGAACGATAAATAATTCAATTAATTCATTAATTTATGTATTATGTACGGGAGGTAGCATTATAATGGCATTCACATTTCCCACCAGGATAGAGTCTCTGCAGTTCACATTGCAAGTACACATTTTTTCCTTGCAGTCATAATTTATCTCAAGACTTCTGCCTTCTGACTAATGGGGACAGAATCCTTATTCCCTTCCCTGCTGTCAGCACTCAGCCTTGGAAGGACTGGAACTGCTCTGCTATCCTCACTGCCCAAATAATCCAGCTGTTTACCCAGACTTCATGTTCTTATGGTACACACGGGAAAGGCCCTTACATGAGACTCAAAGTGCTTTAAACCCTGCTCAGCTGGCACAGTGCTGCTGTAGCAGAAGCTAGATCTTGGTAACTTTGAAGCAAACCAAAGGCAAATACCAAAAAAGCCTGAAAACAAGAAAAAAACCTCTCCTATGCCTTTTAAATTATTCAGGAAATAAATCTCAAAATAATTTTCCTTTTCTTCCTGAAAACCCTGAGATCCTTTTTTACATCTCTTTGCTAAAAGTGACCTAAAAAGCTGGACAATGCTTTTACAGGATGACATCACCATCATTCCTTTCAAGTATGGTGCTGATGGCACATGCCCAGCAATCCTTCTGGACTAGACACCTCTTGTACAGTTACCTGTGATGGGCAGGGAATGGACCCACCTAATTCCCTCATTCGCTATGCTACCAACTCTTAAGAATTCCTCAGTGTTGAGAACTTGATGCCAAGTAAAATACAGTGTGTTGAAAGTCTTGTTATCTTTCCAGTAGGAAAGAAAGCCTGAGAATGATAAAGTTAAAAAGGGGGTTTCATGAAAACAAAACCTCTACCTCAAACATATAAATTTTGTTTTATTTAATGAAAGTGGGGCAAAACAAGGGTGGCAGAAGACAGAAGAACTTTAAAGATAATGCTTCTTCCAATGGAAAAAACCCTAGGGGGAGAAATAAACAAAAATTAAAAATTAAAAAAAAAAATATATCTTACATCAACAGAATATTTTCCAGAATAAGCTTCCAGAATAAACTTCCAGGTCAAATTAGGAAGGATCTCCTGCCCTTGATGCTAGGAAGGGCAGTCAGTATCCTCCTGGTAAAGAGCTCCTGAAGTCACAAGGGCAGTAATAACAGCAACAACATTAGGGTCTCACAAAGCAGTAGGAGCCAGCATTCATTGATTTTGGGAGCAATAAGGTTCATTGATTTTACTGCTTGACACAAGTAAAAGCAAAAGAAAAATCCTCTTCAAGGAAGATATGTCGTGTATTTCCTGAATACATTAACAAAAGAGGCCCTTTGGAAGCATATTAAAATTCTACATAAGCCAGAGAAAATCTGACATGTTTTGAGGATGGTGCTGAAGTATCTGAGACATAACCAAGGACGAGTGGCAGCCTCTCAAGGACACTCCTCACCAAGATCACAACTTCCACTACTTTCTTTCTCAGGTGGTTTCAGTGCCTCTACTTGGTATTGGGAAAGGAAGGACAGAAGAGATGGCAGTTTAGTGGTGCAAAAGGGCAAACAGGCGTCATCATCACACAATCTGCTGGATTATCTGTACCTCATCTAATTAAAAGTAGCTCAAATAAGACCAGTATCAGATCCTGTACTGGCTGTGAAAGAAAGCACTTGAAAATCTGCTCTAGGAGGAAGAGTGTAGGAGCATTTTCACTGACATTAAAAGAATGTACCAGTGCATTACTACCACCTTTCTTCTCTTTGCATATCAATCTGCAACTCCTTTTCTCCGAGAGTTAATGTAATCTGACTGAAAACCAAATAAGCAAGTACATTCCATTGTTTTCCTTACCCCACTTAGATAGCATAGATTGCAGTTTGCAGAGTAAAGCATTTCTTGGGTATTATTTACTATTGCTCGATTTACTAGCTAAGAATCTTAAAATATTAACAGAATTATCAGATTACTGTGTTCAATACTCTTGGCAGTTACAGATTCTTGACATTTTCCCTCTTAAAAAAGAAAGAAAAAAGTAATGAAAAGAAATTACATGTCTTTTTCAAAGGCACTCAGGTCTATTCTTTAAACAGGAATTGAACAGCAGCCCTTTGAATAACAGAGAGAAATAACAAAATATTGTTTCTGGTTGACCAGTGAATATAATTTTGATTAGCTGATAATCTTAAAACACAATCAATCCAAAGGAAATATTTTGCTCTACCCATACCACTGCATTTTTGATGTTTGTACTTTCTATTATATGTCAACATTATTCAGCAGTTACTTTGAAAGTATAAATCATTTCCTAACAATATAATTCACTCATTTAATTTAGAAAATATGTTTACAAAATATTTGGGCTGTTCAAATCAAAACAATTTGCAAAAGTGTAGATTTTGAAAACATTTCACACGACCCGAATCTGAATACCTGGAAAAAAGGTGTCTAGTTATGTTCACTCTACACAGTCCTGTTCACTACACTGTCCTTTTCACTTATTACAGGACTGAATCTAAAAAGACTGCAAATCAAATGAACCAGAATAGGATTGTTTTCTTGAGTTAAAAGCTACATTGCAGAATGAAGGGATCATAATTAAGGACCATCAATTATCATTATTATTTCTCCAGAAGAGAGAAAAAAGAGCCTTGCCTTTTCACTGGATAATGTGACCACAAACGAGAAAATTCTGAGATAATTTTCCTAAGAGTTTTCCAACATTATTTGGTCACCTTAGAAGCTGAAAATCATCTTCGGCAACAACACTGCAAAAGAACCTGGAGCTACCTCAGTAGTCACCTTTATAACCACAGTGGGTTACTCTGTTTTATGGGTTTTAGCCTAAGAATTTGGAAGCCTGCTATATTTTTACATAAATCTTACCAAGCCTTAATCTGCCTGACATAGCTAAACAACATAAAAATTAGTAAACACTATTCATAGAGTACTAGATACAAAACGAAAGTCTATTTAGCAAAGGCATGTATGAATTAGAATTATTCAGTCCAATTTCAATTATTCTACTTCTGAAGTGGCTCGAAATACTGGTCAAGACATGTGAAATCAACCAATCATGCAGAAGACAGACACAGACTGGAAAAAAAAAACTTTAACGCTGGAAAAACTTATCAAACTTGTCTGTGTCTTATTCTGTAGCAGATCAGCACTGGAAATAAACACGCACACTGGTCAGCGTAGACAGACTTCCAAATAGTAACCTGGCATTAAAAACTTGAAAATTAGCAATTTTTGGAAAACCTTCTCCTAACAGCAAGAAAAATACTTTCAACATCTTTTCAAGCCTCAAGGTCACAGGTGGAAAAAAACCCACAACTTTGGAGGTTCACAGGCATGAATATCTAGCACTATCAAGTTAGCATTCAAGCACTAATATCCTCCCATATCTAAGTTTGTGGTTACTGGATGGGATTCTGCAGCATTAATATTTGACAGAAAACACTCACATTATTATTACTTTTTGCTACAAATGAAAAAAGGCAGAATCCATACAGCAGCATTGGGTAGCAGTGTGAGGTGAGACAAGAATCCCAAGTGTAAGGTAGAATGCATTTTCATCAAAGACCACAAGGCTGAAATATAAAGGACCACAGCTCACCCTGCACCCCAAGTGCAAATGTCCATAATTGGATATGAAATTGGAATATGGTACAAGAAGCCCTTCCCCACTCAAGCTTTTCATAGCAGGTATAAAAATGCTCCAAACTGAAAGAGGAAATACATCACAATGCTACCAACTCACTGATGAGTACGGGGAAACACCTCCTAAACTCATCTAAAGCTGGCACTGGCCAGAAGAGAAATCTTAAAATTGACATGGGCTCGAAGTCTATTCATTGGCAAGTCTCACACATCTACCACGAAGCTAACGTGTCTGCTCAAAGGATGCTTCATGTTCCTCGTATTCATCATCAGTATGTGCAGTGCAGAACCAAAACTGGACCCCTACCGACCCAGGCTTACCAGCTTCCCAAAACATCACATGATTGATTCATCACAAACGTTAAAGATGAAATGGGTCCATGGGAGAACTGTTCTAAATACCTGACACATGTGCCCCCAAGCATTTCTTCCAGGACCCTACACACCTTGTCTTTGGCACAGGGATTCCAAGCTAGTATCTGAACTAGCACTGAGCACGGGGCCACAGGAGGCAAGCAGTTGCTGTGGCTACTAAATCTGTGAACTGACACATCCCCTCTGCGTGCCTTACAGGTCTGAACAACCCTATGCCCTCCCAACCTTTAGCATGACTGAACTGGATGACTGACCTTCCACCATCCTCATGCCATTAACAGGAATAAGAGAAAATCCAAATACTGGCTGTGAGAGTGGCTGAGATGCAAGGAAAGAGCAGTAGTTGCCTGCCAGTTTCTTACAGATGGCTTTGGAAGTGAAAGCTACTTGGTATAAACGGCTGGTGAGAGATCACCTGTAAATACAACACATTTGCACTCCAAACAAGACAATACTACAGCCATAATGGTGTTAGTTCCTGTGTAAGGGGAATGAGCTGCATGCCTTCACCTAACAGAGATGAGGGGGTGGGCACACTTCTGATGTGAATATATGCACAAATGAGCAGTTTTCAGGTAGCCCTCAGTGTTGTGTTACCTTCTTTCCTCAGCCTGAAGATGCAATATACACTCAATGCAAATTACACGAAAAATGTACCATTTAGGAGTCACAGATTTCCAAACCACTTTGGCAAAGAAAACAGTTTTCTAAATTATAGAGATAGGCTGTGATCTGTATTTGCATAAAAACATGAAAATGTCTACTGTGTGATTCAAATACTTCTAGCACTTTAGCATAATTACTGTGCCTGCTTAAAAATCACCCATGGAGAAATGGATGAGGCCTTAAAATATAGCACAATACAAAATGCATCTTATGGACTGTACAGCTTTTAAAGTGCTCTTGAAACCCAAGAGGTGGCCTGATTTAAGGTATATTCTCAATTTCATCTATATTATAGACTACACCTTCAACCCCAAATAGTAGGACGTCATTAGCCCTCAACCTTTATGAGGTTCATGACCTAGTAGAAGATTTCATACTGTGCATCTGCATTAGAGTTTTCATTCTGCTCAGGAAGGGATTTTGAAACAGATCTCTTGGTCATCGAATGAGCTTTGGTTCACATTATGGTCTCAAAGCACATGGACTTGAAGACACAGTCCAGGAGTGCCTGCATTGTACTCGAAACTCTAGTGGATGAACACGCCCACTGGACCAGACTACGGTTTTCTTCCTTTAAAATTCCTGAATTTTTTGTTGTGTGGATATTGTGTCTGTAGTAGCAGTAGCTCTACTAACTCACTCTCTCTGGTTTCGCTGCTTGCTGATGTAGACACAGTGTAGAGCTGTGCAGATCTTAGATTAGACCCTTAAACCCCAAAGGAAAATAATGATCTATTGGAAAACAGGATTCACCTTCACAGAGAGAAGGTAGCCTTAAGCAAGATCTGACCTTGTGTGTTTTACTTGGCCCTCCAACCTTCATGACATAATGTTCTCACTTCCTGTGCTTTTTCTCCAGTAGCAGCTGTGTTCTACCAAGGGTGTAAATGGCCAGAATGTGAGATGCTTTTGGAAACCAGGACTGGGTGCACTTGTGGAATCAGTATCTCAGACAGATGAAATTGTAAGATTATGTATTTCCATCTTCTTTCCCAATAGATGGAAAATGGACCCCACATTGCCATTCTCATGAAGAGATTAATTTTTTTTTTTCTCCCAAATCCTTATATTCATAGCTTTGACTATATTCATAATTTAAAAGTTCGTCTCTTTTCTGAGCTGCAAGCTGTAGTGCAGAACCCAAAAGCAGGAAGTGAAGGTCTCATTTCTTCAAAGCTATAGGGAAACCTATAGGAAATTGATTTACTCCAGGCTAAGATAATGTACATTTAAAAAAGAGATTAAATGAAAATGGTTCCAGCTTTGGCTGTGATCATAATACATGCATCTGGAAAGTGATTACTGGGAAATAAAAAATTACAATAGCATAGGCAGCAGATTTTTTCTAACTGTATGTACAGACAGCAAAGATGTTATCAAACACATACATCTGCATTCAGCAACTTTCATCTCTCCAAATAAAGGAAAGCAAGGTACTTGTTGGGTGAACAGTGACTGCAGTGTTCTGACTTGATATTAAAACAAAATCACCCACATACATCATTCTGTAAAAATAACAGTAAGTGATAAAAAATAAATGACAGTACAGGTACTGGGACTAAGATGGAAAAGCACCAGTCACCAACCAAAATTGAATGTTGCAAAAGGGATGATACAGAGTGTAGTTTATAATCCCAGGAAGAGATCAGCTTCTCAGTACAGGTCAGGCAGTGTAGTTTGGCATTAAGAAGCATGGAACTACATCAGACAAAAACAGAAGATCAATGTATTCACAGGTGAAAAGGAAAAAAAAAAAAGAAATGTTCCCTAGGAAGTTTCTCCCATTGCTTTACTACTGAGAGAGAAGAACAAGCTCAAATCATAGCCAGTGATGGCTATGAAGGTTTTTCTTTAAGCCAGAGTAGGGAAATGTAATACAATAGAAATAAAATCACGCTCCCCAAGTGGTCCAACAGTCCTTACTCTGTCCTGTCTAGAACAGAAGAAGAAGCAAGGAGGGAAAGCACAGGCAGGAGGGAAGGCTCAGGAGAAGTGTGTAGAAGCGATGTTGGTGTAGGAAGGCAGCACTGTGAGGTGTTTAAACTGCTGGCTCTGGTCCCACTGGCTGGGATCCGTGGGCAGCAAAACCACACCTCTCCTGAGCAAGTCCCTCAGCCACCTTCTCCACCACCTGGGTCTTCTCTCTGGCCAAGCTTCCCCTGGCAGGATAGTACAGGGAGCATGGCCTGATTCCTGGCCAGGCTTCCCCTTCAGCATGCTCAAATGTCCCTGTCATCAGGTTCTGTGTGTAGTCCGGGAGGCAAAGACTGCAATCCATTTCTGAAGAACAGTGGCTGCCCTGTTCCTGCTTCAGTCAGTGCCACTGCAGCTTGGTGGGATGAGTCAAAGGGAGCCCCTGCATCCTCAGCTCTCCCTCTTCTCTAAGCTGTCCAAGATGTGGCACCTGGATTAGAAGTTCTGCTCCTTTCACTTCTCATTTTGATCACAGAGAGAGAACTAGCTCACAGGGATGCTGACGATACTGTAACCTGGCCAAACGGATTACAGAAAAAGGCCAAATATTGACCACTTCTCTTTTCTCTGAGACGAAGCACATACCACTTTCTTGCTACCTCTTTCTTAGTATGCTTTACTTAGTTGTTATATGCAAAAAGCAATATATAAGTCTAACAGTTTAAAATAAATTATAACAATTAAAGCGAAAATTTTCTGAACTTCCCCAATAGAAATGGTCATATATGGCCTATTTTGCAAAGAACCTTTAATATTAAGTCTTTCTCACCAGAGTATATCAAGCAGACATTATCAAATTGGGTGTATTAATCTAAGTAATAACCTCATCTATCTAAATTTCCATGTTCTTATTTATCCTGTTACAATGAGTTCTTTAACTTTTATCTTTCATATTTGAAATTACAGATTATTTTAACAGATATTTTAATATTTAATATAGCAAATAATAATATCATTTTCCTTTGTAATACTGAAATTATTATTTCCTCATAAAATAATGTTGTTCATTCAGTGGTTACTCGCTTGTGAGCAGAAAATGTGAAGCTCAACTCCAACTACCACATGAATGACAGTTCAAGGTATTTAAAAGGTCTGAGCACCGCCAGTCTTTTTGATAAATGAATTTGAGTTAAGGTGAATTAAACTTTCAAGAAACATTTAAAATGCAGTTCTTACTACATTAGAATTCCCATATCTTATTTGCTACTAGACAGTCAGTGAGAAATTGAACAAAAATCAATAGTATGATCCTAAGTACAAAGTGAAAACATACATTGGTATTTTGATATATGGCAGTTTGATATGTGAGCATTGTGCAGCTTTGGACAGAAGATGTTTAAGTGCTATTCAGATATTAGGTCTGTCAATCAAGCTACTTTGACAAGTGACAAATTCTCAGTGGTAATCAGCCAATATCCCAGGAAACAATTGTTTACTTTAGCACTTTATCTAGATAGCTGAACTGGGTTCAGGCAACAACAGCTTTTTGTGAGTGATGCCAGCACAGCTGGTGGAATATTAAGCCTTTACCCTTAAAAAGATTTCCTCATTTGGAAAAAGACTTCATCATCAAGAGACAAAAAATTGTGAGTTGTATGAACTGTTCTAGCAAACGCTTGTTTAAGGATACTGCTGAACAGAATGGTACAGTAAATACCAGACAGAAGAGTGTGCTTCAGGCAAGAGAATAGAGGCCTGTAAATTCTGGAAAAGTGAGGGGGAAAAATGAACACAATATTACTATATGAAATTTTAGCCCCTTTTCAATCCTTAAATTTAGTTTAAAATATCTTAAACTAGCTAATGCACAGACCAAGTTCTATAGTTTAATGTAATTTCATAAATCTTTTTCAGGGGTCAGAATCTCAAAGGCATTGCAGGCAGAAGAATCAACATTCAACAATGAGCATTTTCTTGACAAAACATAATGAAATTACATCAGTCAATGAAAATACATTGAAAACTTGCACAGAGTACTGGAAATAATCTTGAAATAAAAACCGTTAAATAATTCATTATATACATATCATCATGTTGCTGATTATAGGGCATTATTCTAACAGAACATGGGAAGACTTGATTTTTAACACATCTAAAAATATATTCTTCTCAAGTCTTATCCAGGAGACAAATATTTCTTCAAATGATACCAAGAATACAGAATCCATATTTAACATATCAGAATACAAGGAAGTTCTGATCCTCTACCACTAGGATATGGTGCCTACAGGATTGTCTTAAATGTATGGATTATGTTTTGATCTCTGATGTGTTCAGTTCACAGACATGTAGAAAGTATTTGCCCCCTTCATGTCTGCAGAGCAGCTATTTAGTGTATCTGCTGAGCATCAAATCATTCCTGCAGACATCTCTGATATCTGCACACATGTAAAGGTACAGTGGATTTTATTGAACTTGAATTCTTCAATGTCTTCCTCCCGCTCAGGCTGTTAGCTATTTATCTCAGAATTTATGTGAATCAATTGTTTCAATCAAAATCAATTGCTGTACCTTAAGCACGTAAATTGGATCTTTCGGAGGGCAATGGCACAAAAAAGACTCTTTAGGCGGAAAAAGTAAAAAAAATTACATCTCTGTATATCCAGTCATTTTAATGAATTTACATCTGAGATGCAGGAAATAACAAGAGTTGAAGGAGAACACAAAAAGTAAAACAATATTGCAGCATGGTATTATTGAGGACAAATGTTTAGCTACAATGCATGACATAAAAATGAACAATAAAGAGAGGCTTATGATGTTTAAGGCTTAAGGTCAAACCTTTGATATGTGACCTTATTAAGTGTTTTTATACAGAAAAGTGTCTGTAAATGAGGGTTAAAACTTCCTACCCTTTAACTGACTGAGGTGTTTTATGAGGGACAGTAGACAAGTAGTAAGTTATATGAGAAAGAAATGGCAAATTGACTTACAATACATGGGGTACCAGATGAACAGCTGTCCTGGCCCTAAAGCCTTATGAGGAGTAACAGTGGAGATCACAATCTGAAGTGATCACACTGAAATGAAAAAGAAAACACTGCTGGATGGTGCAAGGCACTGACCCCTGCCTCAGTTGCGGAACTCAGCTCTGTATCCTTCAACATCCTCAGCAATATAAACCAGCAAACAAACACTCTTCTTTTTCTATTGCTTTGGTTGGACAAAGCATTCTCCAAGTCCTGGACCAGCCTCCGACGAGAGACACCGAACAAGCAGAACAGCACATCTGAGCATCTGGTCCTCTAATCCAGAGCTGATTTGGGAGGCTTCCTGGGGCTTCATGGGGACTGAACCCCTTGCAGGAGGCTCAGGAGTACCACAGATGATGGAGTGAAGGCAGCTAGAAAGGCAGGAGCACAAGGGCACACTGAAGCAGCAGGGAGGCTCGCATACCACTAACAGCATGAATTCATGGGACAGAAGAACTTTGAGGGGACCAAGTGAAAACAAAGTCAGGACAGAAGAATATAGTGGATTAATGAAAGATCAGGAATGAACTAAGATAAATGGTGGCATAGCAAGAAAAGAAGAACTCATGGGAACTCACTGTGGGTCTGAGAAAATGGACAAGGTAGAAGAGCAGACTAAAGTGAGTTGATAGGCAAACCAGAAGACTGATTTAAAACTGCTGCTAGGAAACCCACAGTAATGTGTGCTGTAGTCTCCGGCAGCTTAGAAAAGATTGCTTAGCAATTACATTAATAATTAATCAGTTCTGTCTCACCAACCCGCCTGCCACTATCTCTGCTATAATCTGCCATCTCGAGTAGCATGGTGCTAGACAGATTGAAACTGTACATATAATGTGACATAAAATCTCTGGCTGGTACTAGCACATTCTACAGCCATTTTTGTGTGGATATGGTGAATATCCGTATCTGTTTAATGTTAGATAAAGCAATCCTTGAATGCACTTTGCAGTTTGCCTGAACTGCATTAATAATTACTCTTCAATTGTGGTTAGTCAGCCATCTGTCTAACAATTTCAAAAGCATTAACCACATTGCTTTTTTTCTGATGTGGAGTAATGTCAAATGCTCTGCTGAAGTCAAGAGATATGTCCTCTTTATTCTTCTTTTCTATGAAGCTTATTATCTCATCAAAGGCAGAAATCAAGTTAGCTTGACATGATTTATTTTTATGAATCCATACTGCCTTTCTGCATTAATCTCTTTTAAAAACTTGCAGACCGTCCACTTCATTGTTTGTTCTATTACTTCAGATACTTCCGGCCTATGACTTACAAGATTTGACATTTTATTAATCTTTTCTGCAGATAAATAGTTTTAATTGTTGTTCTGTTTCACTTCAGATAACCTGTTAATCTTCAAATTGAGTCCTGGCCATTTCTTCTACTATCCAGGTACACCAGATGGATCACAGCCAGGTTTGAGAAATTTCTGGCCATGCTTCAACTGTATCATCATAATGGAAACCTCCAACATAGATTGTCTACCTCTGCTAGAGACAGGTCTGTTCTCTGCTGATTCCTTTACCATGCTGATAGAGAGGGTATCTTGCCATCTGACCAACGATCTCTGACTGTTAAAGGATATATTTTTTCCCAGTGTTCTCATTCTGACGCCATTTAACATGGTTGAGTGAAATTCACTATGGAAAGAGAAATATAATCCAAACAAGGATGTCCAGCAAAGCTCTATTCTCTGAAAAGTCTGGAAGCTGTGGGGCACCTGTAGACACACCTCAACATTTCTTTCACCAAGAGCAGCACTGTCTTACTGCAATTTTCCCACACAAAATGCCTATCTGACCATGGAAGCTCAGGGCTTCACTTCCCATGTCTTGGGAAAAGCCAGGTGCAATTTTACTTAGGTAAAAGGTTAGGATTTAGCTTAGAGTTGCCAGTAATTCTTGACCAGACAGTACCTCTTGGACTTCAGAGAATGAAGCCAGGCAGCTGTGGATATTGAGGAGACAGTAAAACCTGATTTGAATACAGGATAAAATTACTGAAGAAAGTCAAAAGGTAAGATACAACTACATCATCCAAATCTAAGGGGAACTCACATTAATCTGTCATCTCTGTCATATTATTTGTCAACATGGACAAGAGCATGGAAGGAATTTCTGGCAAGTTTTATTTTTACTTGAATGACAGCTAATTTGTCATATAAATTGATCTCTAAGGCTACATGATGTCCAGTGTATAAAAGTCAGTGACTTATTTTAGCTGAAATATATGGCACTTTTAGCGAGACCAGTATATTAATGCCAATATTTTTATTATTCAAGGAACATAGGGCAGAAGAAAAAACATCTAAGCTGACATTTCAGCATTACGGACATATGAATGTGGAACTGTGGCTGTTTGAGAGACAGGCCATAGCAAATAATGGCAGAATGCTAAATTTTATAATAATTTCTCACTGGTGGTGGATTCAGGGCTTCGAAAATGAAATAATCATAATACAAAGACAGATAAAATTCTGTTGTCATTTCTGTGTGGGTTTAGTTGTGAGACTCACTGTATCATTCTCTAGACCTCAGAATTAGAGAAAGCAAATGAGGTCACATGATTGGAAATAATCATAATTATTTTTCTTCATTTTATCACCATTATGTTACTGAATTTATTTAATACACTAGCACTAATTCCTAGTACAATTAGAGCAGTATCTATATAACATTTATTACCCAAACCCATTCATTCTATCAATCTCATATGATAATGTGAAATATGGCAAATTTGTGCATCAAATTCCAGACAAAAGTTGAATGTCATTTGAGGAATTGTGATGCTTTTCTATGTAACCCGACCAAAACTTTGACCTAAGCCACATCTTGTGCACCCTAGTTTCCTAAAAGCTGGGCAGTGTTACAGCACACCTCTAGACATATTTACATGTTGGAGAGACACAGCAATCATCAATACAGTGTAACCAAACCAGTTAAGTTTTCAAGAAGTAATGATTTTCAAAAAGCGTAGCTCTCTATGTTTTATGTGAGCCATATCTGCACATGCATAAAAGGGTCATATCCAGTGACCCACAGCTCCTCTCTGACCTGTATGGCCATTTAATGCTTTTGAAAAGGAAAGGTTACATTTAGGAACATGCCCTCTTACAATTATGTTCACCATATCATGTTAATGTAGCATTTCAGTCACGTAAACACAGCATTCAAAAATGCCACAAATTAAAGATGATTCAGTTTTCCTGTCAGACGTGTTATTCCAGAGATTTTAAACATTTCTTGGTGCACACATACCCTGCCAAGGTATCTGATGTTACTGTCCACCAAGGGAGTCACTACCTTATCTGAATTTCTTAGGAGCCAAAACAATCCCATGCAACCACTGTAGTGCAACTCCAAATTCAAGCTCATAAACTGAGATAAACTCTCCTGCCAATAATTATTAGATTTATCTTGGCAATTGCACAAATTCAGGTCAGCTCAAAGACAGCTTGCATTTGCCCAGAGTACCTTTTATAAACATACTATAAAGAGCCAAAATAATTAACAGCTGCTTTCCAGGGAAAGACATGTGCCTTTTCCCTCATTGCTCCCTGATGAAAATTGTATGATGTTTCATTTTTTCTAGACTAGCCCAATTTAACAAAAAAGGAGTTTAATAGCTCAGTTTATTTTAAAGTACATTGTACTGTTAATTTTAGTGTCACAACTTGGTTTTTTTCCTCATCCACTAAGTATTTAACTTCAAAAATATTCAAGCAGCATCTGTGTTCCCTCATACATTGAGTCTCAGATACTTAGAACAGATCAAAGGGAAAGCTATAGCTTTAAACCTAAAGCAAATTTTCAGGGTAATCTTGTTGCTCTGAAATGGATTTTTTTAAACCTATATCTTGTTGATCTGAAGTGCCATCAGAAATCTCGAATTGCTGCAATATTAGATGAAGTTTTAGAAAAAAAAATCTCTGGTTCCTATATACAGCTCGAAACACAGGAATTTAGGGTAAGGGTCTTTCAAGGAATGTATCTTCTGAGTCTTCCACACAGTTAATAGAGGATGTCTCACATTGAAGTAAAAGCTTCAGTACAGACTGCATGAATATTTTGTGAGGAGAATCAAAAGCTCAAAAAGGGAACTAAGTTATTGAGCATGAAAAATTAACATTCATTTATCGATTTGGGGTTACAGTCCCAAAAATGTGCAATTCAATTGAACAGAACATGTGTTTCTGTGAATAAAATAGGCAGTTACCCATATAATTTACAGTCTGTAATTAGGAATGATGAACAATTACAGGTCTAGAACAGAAAAGGTGACCTTAAAAAATGCAAATCCCTGATCACGCTTCTTTTCCCCCAGTTTGAAACATTTGCAAATAGAGAACTATAGCACGATTGTAGGTTTTCGATACAAAATTAAATTTCTAGGTGAACAAAGGGAAAAAATCTGGAATTTCCTGCAGCATTTCTAAAAGGCAAGGGGTAAGTGACTGTATAATATCCTACTGGCTGTCAAGATACTATTTCGTAAGAATATCAATCATTTTTTTACCTGTGTGGCAACATTCACCCTTTCTCACATCTGGCCTTTAGAAGAATTGCATATCCTGGAAAGATATACAAAAGCTCTTTCATCCATCCATCTAAATCAGCATGGCCCTTATGAAATTTCGGGCATGTTAACTCTATATGAGACAGGTCTGTGTCTGTCAGAGCCACCAGAGAGGTAGTCCCTGTCTCCTACTCCCTTCTGACTGTCTAGATGGCAATCAAAACTGCAAGGCTGGACTTCCAAGTGTTCCCTCGTCATGTATCTTTTTTCTCCGTTATTGTGGAAAAAATGTAAGGCGCTTTTTTTTTTAACAGGTTTTACAGTTTACCTGTTTTCATGGTATTCTAGATACTATGCTGGAAAAAAAATGGTTGCCTGTGAGAAAGATGTATCTTATTTGAATCAGGTGTTTTTCAGAAGCATTTTGCCTGATGAAAGCTCAGTGGTTTAGTTTGCCCTGTTACGTATGCATTGTGTACTTCTGAGATTTCCTCCCCATGCTGCGGTTTCTCAGGTTGCTCACCATCCTCTCTTGCCTCCTGGTGCTTCTCGTAGGTCGTCATTACCCCCATCTTCACATGTCAGATATCCAAGCAGGGCTTGCTCAGGGTTTCTGCTGTGCCTCAAGCTACTGAGTTCTGATCTATTAACAATGTTCCAACTAAGTAAAACACCTTGTAGAACATTTGATCTAACTGATCAAAAGTCATTTACAAGCTCATACCAACGTTCTACAACACTTGACAGGTTGCATTTTCCACGAGATATCTTGAAACATTTAGACAATATTGCAGGAAACTGAATGAATGTCCACAAGTCCTGAGAGCCGTAGTTCCCAATACCATCATCACAGCCTAGTAATGCTCAGCTCCTTTGCAGGACCAGACCCTTTCTAAGAGACTTACTGGCTCTTAACCAGTTGGCCTGGCTGTTAAACATACATAAAACTCTGGAATTCAAAAATTTGCAATGAAAACACACTGAGAATTCATTAGGAAAAGACAAATGAATTTGACATTTGCGTACAATGAAAAGATGTGGCAGTAGCATATCTAAAGAACAAGGAAGAGTCTTAATGAACTACAAACTGAGAGCAGATGACACATTGCCTGACACACTTGAAGCTGGCTTTCATGCACAAATTAAAGGCAGCAGATTAAATACAGGACTGCAATTCACTGGAATTTCAATATCTGTGTGAGGTGCATGATAAATGAGATAATATATGTCTGTGATACAAAGAGGGAAGGCTTGAGGGCCTTGCAGCTGAATAACAAAAAATGGGATTTGGGAAAAAGACATCTGAAGATGAGAGGCCAAATATGACAGGGGATATAAGAGGTAACACTGGAAAAAAAAAATCCCCATTTTCAAGAGTAGAGCTTTGAAAAAGCCTATTCTGATGATAAAAATTTAAAGGCTTCATAAAGACGAGACAAAAGGCGAGGTACAGGGGACAGAGGCAATGTACAGGCAACCATGCAATACACAGATCAAACAGTATCAAATTGATTCAGATTGAAATCTGAAATATGATGTCACTCCAAAGCAAGCTTTTAAGGCAGGGAAGATGAAGTGGCAAGGCAGGGACTGAATATGGCCTTCCAGGAGAGTTGTTGACAATAAGCATCCAGAAGACCTTACAGAGCCAGCAGGATTAATTTATGAAGACAGACTGAATTTGCTAACCTCATAAAGGCTAAGTGACAGCACAGTGGCAGGCTGAGGGTGAGACATTTCCACATATTTAACAGAGTGTAAATGCCACAGGGTAGATCCTGTGCAACCCAACATGAAGTTTGAACTGATGCAAGTGTGAAGAAGTTTTGATTAATGGCAAAAACTTCTGACTGACCTAACATTTTCACAGAAGAAAACAAAACCATTTTCACTTATTCTAATGCTCTATTTTTCTTGACAACTCTACTACTATTACAGAAGAACACAAAATTCTTGCAGTTTCTGTGTTATATGCAAATTTTACAAGCTAACATGCCTTAAACAGGCCACAGAGGCGAGCATTTTTCTCTACAGCTTTACTCAGTCCTGATGTCATGGCACATTTCAGAGGAAAAACCTAGCCTTTAGTGCACTGGATCTTTAGAGGTGAAGCATTTTTAGAAGCATTTGCTGCTGGGAGAGTGAATAGAAGAACTGCTGGAAGTACCACACTCTACAATAAATCTGTTCCTGAGAGCAGACTAGGAAGGCAGTTACGAAAAAAACTGTGAATAGTCTTAATAAAATAAACCAGCTAAGAAGACGTATTTTAACCTTTCCCTACTCCTTCATTTTCCATGTTCAATCTTCTTTTCTGCATCATTTATCTGTTTATCTTTCCTAGTTTTTCTTATCTCATTTTCTTTTATTTTTCTTATTTTCTCTTTTCTCTTGACTGTTTTATGATCTTGTTCTCCATGTCTCTCTAATAGCACTTCTATATTCTTACCCACTTACCTCATTAGCCATTTTCCTATATGCCCTGTGCTCCAACAATTCTCCTCTTGGAGAAATATTTTTTATAAACAAGGCGTTATGAATTTGTTCTTTTCTTTTTTTTTTTTTTATAATGAGTAATATTCAAAGGACTGTACCAAGGTTGTCACAAAATATTTCCATTTACAAACTGGCAAACAGAAGCACAAGGAGACTTGGTTTACAACAAGTAAAACTTGTATCTTCCAAGTAAAATTTATATGCTTTTTACCTTTATTCTGTGTTTCAAGTTCCTCTGCCTCAACAGTAGTTCTTCTTTACTCTCCATATTTTCTATCTCCTTAAAGGCTTTTTCCCTTTCAGCCACCAGAAATATCCTGTTACAAATACACATACATACAAATATATATACAAAAATAGTTATATGTGATACTGCTATATTCCCACACGTAGCTGAACAACCAGAGAACTGTGGTCAGTAAAGCACCAGTTACAAGGAATAATGATGACTGAGACACATTGGAAATCACCAGATATAAGTATTTGGGGACTTGAACTATTTTTGTCCATTATTTCATACAGTGTTCATCACTAGCTCAAGACTTGAGCATTTAGCAATTACATGACACAAGTAATAAGCAGCTGTTCTATGTGTGGTCTTCTTTTTATAAATCTGTTTGGTCCTGGGATATGTTTTTTTCCTCATTTTCATTTAAACAATTATTTTCATCCTATGTGCTTCAACACTGATGTCTTAATTGGAATTTAAAATGTCCTACATCTAATGCCTCTTCTTTAATTTCTTATTAGCAGTTACACAGAAAAGAAGTCATGTTTCATTTGACCTAATTTTCATGGATTTTCTTCCTATCAGAATTTTTTCCCCTCAAAATACTAGTTCTCTGCTATCACAATTTGAAACACTTTCTTTGTACACCTTCTGAATTCTAGTTGTTCTCACAAAGAAATTGTGTCACTGAGTGCCTCATTGCACATGTCAGTCACATGTCAGTGTCACAAATCTTCAAGGGTTGGGATCAGGGAAGTCTGTTAAACATTAATGATTATCCATTCAAATGGGAATAGTTTAAGACAATAACATGATCACTTTGTAACTGAGGTTAGATTTGTCCAACTTTGATCCCAGTGACTGAAACCCACAAGGTTTAAAATCTCTCTCAAAAGCAGACAAGCATTTTAGCACAGACTTGGAAAAGCAGAGTCCCTGAGATACAGGGAACTTGTATAGAAGGAAAGCACATGCAAGCAAGAACAGCTGGTGCACTCCTTCATGACTGGAGTCCTTCTTAAGCCCAGCCAGAAGAGTAAAATAAAGCAGTAAAAAAAGCTGTGACAATGGGCAGTGGTTTTGAGCTGAAAGAGAATAAATTTACATTAGACATAGAGAAGAAATTCTTTACAATATAGGTGGTTGGACACTGGATCAGGTTGCCCAGAGAAGTCATGGATGCCCCATTCCTGGAAGTGTTCAAGGCCAGACTGGATGGGGCTCTGAGCAAACTGGTCAACAGAGAGGTATGTCTGCCTATGGCAGGGGGGTTGGACCAGATGATATTTAGTCATCGAATCACAAAAGATTTTGGGTTGCAAGGAACTTTAAAAGATCATCTAGTTCCAACTCCTCTGTTCCAGTGCCTCACTACCCTCATTGTAAAGAATTTATTCCTAATATCTAATTTAAACCCACTCTCTTTCAGTTTAAATCCACTCCCCCTTGTCCTGTCACTCCATGCTCTTGTAAATGGTTCTTTCTCCATGTCTCTTGTAGGCTCCCTTCAGGTACTGGAAAGCCACAATTAGGTCACCCCAAAGCCTTCACTTTTCCAGGCTAAAAAAACCCAATTCTCCGCCTTTTCTCACAGGAGAGAGGTTCTCCAGCCCTCTGACCATCTTGGTGGCCTCCTCTGGACTCGCTTCCACAGGTCCATGTCCTTCCTGTGCTGGGCACCCCAGAGCTGGATGCAGTGTTCCAAGTGGGATCTCACAAGAGCAGTGTTCTCTTGGACCACAAGAGCTGATGTCTTGCATCCTCTCCTTGTCCCACGCGCCTGAGCATAGCTTCTGGGAGAATTTGTTACATGATTTTACCAGGCACAAGGGTGAGGTTGACAAGTCAGTAGTTCCCAGGGTTCTCCCTTCTATCCTTGTTGAAGATGATAACAATGTTTTCCTTTTTCCAGTCACCTGGGACTTCACCTGACTGCCATGACTTTCCAAGCATCATGGTGATTGGCTTGGCAGCTCCATCAACCAATTCTATCAGGACTTTTAGATGCATTTCATGGGTTCCCATAGGCATGTCTGTTCAGGTAGTCCAGGTGGTCATGAACCTCACCCTTACTTATGGTGTGGGGAACTGTGCTCCCCCAGTCCCCATCCTGCTGTCCATCCACTCAAGAGGTGTGGGAAGAGAGGTTGGCAATGAAGACTGAGGCAGAAGATTTGTTGAATACCTCAGCCTTCTCCTCATCCATTGTTATCAGTTTACAAGTGTCCGTTGCGAGGGGGAAACCTTCTTTGACCTTCATTTTCTGGTTAACATACCTGTAGAAGCCTTTCCTGTCATTCTTTGTGTACCTTGCCAGGATAAGTTCCAGCTTCACCTCGGCCTTCCTCACTCCATCCTTACACAACCAAACTTTTCTTCCATACCAGGTGACCTCCCAGGTCACCTATTCTAGCTTGAACTGCCTGTGCATTTGATCCTTTTCCATTACTTTGACCAGCAGGTCCTACTCAGCCATGCTCATCTCTTGACTTCCTTGCCTGATTCCTTGCTCCTGGGGATTGCCAGCTCTTAAGCTCTATGGAAGATTTCCTTAAAGATCTGCCAGCTCTGTTCTGATTCCTTGTCCCCAAGGGAAGTCTCCCAGGGAATCCTATTGATCATCTCCTTGAAGATCTGGAAGCTTGCTTTCTTGAAGTTTAGGGGTCTAATTTTGCTCCTTATCTGACCCATATCCCCCTGGATCCCAAACTCCATGAGTATATGATCTTTAAAGGTCCAGTCATGGCAATCATTCCCTAGAAGCTGCACTCCAGAATTTTTGAGTCTGCACAGAGAAAACTATCCACAAAAGCTATCCACAAACATACCTTAAAGAACATTTATGTGCTCTGCTAAATAACTATGAAACTAAAGACCCATTAAAGGTAAACATGGGCCTACAGTGTGTTCTTAACTAGATTGTGAGTATGGTTAATTGCATATATTTGCTTATTCGTACCCTTTTAATGGGGAGCTTTTTAATTCTTCTAGCATATGCAGGTTTGAAGGGTTGATTATATTCTAAATTACCATGTTCACCACCACTTATTTCCTTTTGATAATTTATGAATAGTGTACGCGTTTCAGTGTTGGAAAATCTAACTTTAAACTCTCAGAATTTCTGTCTATAACTAGAATTGGTGTTCTGTACTATAAATGGTGCTTTACACTATCCTGGTTAATAATCAAGTCAACGTGTCCTAAGACGATCTATGGCTTAAGGTCATTCTTCTTTAAATAGATACATTTAAATCAGTGAAGAAAAAGTTTATTTAGCAATGATTTTCATTTCATGAGGTCTACCTTAAAATCTTTTAATCATTTGTATACATAATGTCTTCATTTTCAAGGTTTTGGCCACTCAGTCATTTCCTGTGTACCACAGTTGCATTCCTGTCAAATTAATGTGTTAAAACACGTAAGATATTATACCAAAAGCTGATGTATCAGACAAAGCACAACCCAAAACAAACATGTTATTGCTATCTTTTAAAAGAGCTTTTGTACTCATGGCTACTCTTTACAATGCAAACATTAATGGCTTCACAGGGAATCTCCTGAGTGGACACTCAAGCCACATAAGAAATCCCACTGCAAACTGAAATGATGCTTGTTGTTTGCTATGGCTGGTTGACTTCGCCTGTCACTCACTAGTACAATCAACAACTTCTTAATCTCTAAAAAGAGTTTTATGCTATTGCTTCAGCCAGATGGTAGACCATGAGAACCATAATATGAATGGAAATTCATACGTCAAATGCATTGTTACGAAGTCTTATGTTGCAACAGGACCTACATGTGCTCAGAATTTCAAGGCCCAATAAAAAGCTAAGTTATAAACAGATACTGTTGATAAAACCCCAGAGTTATCTAAAAGCTGTATGCAATAATTCAGCTTAAGAACTACTGCACTGTGGCTGAATAGCAAAAGATCTGGAAAAAAGCTTTCATATTGACTTTTTTTTCATATTATTCTATACTCGCATAGAAAATTAGAAATGAAAGGATTTTAATAACACAAATTAGCATAATGTTAAATTATTTTTAGTTTTTCACAGATAAATAATTGAAAACCTATTATTTTAAATATATTTCATATTACCTGCTGTTGGAGACAATACTCATGAATCAATAACACCAATTTCCTGACAGTATAAGTTCTAATGAAAAACAGCTTATTACAATCAAGGCAGCGAATCTACATGTATTCATTTCCATTCCAGGAAAACGCAAATAGATATTAAAATAGAAACTAATTTGATCCTTTCTCCTGGGTATTTTCCTATAGTAATGAGTCAGACTGTAGGATACCAAGTGCAGTAGAGTATTATACTGCTGTATACACAGTTTAATCCCACAGTCAGAAAATGCCCAAACTAAAACTTGAATAGTCTCAGTTCTGTTCTGATGTATGGAAGCATTACAATAACAATCATTTTGTGACCACTTGCTTTATCATGTTTGTAACCTATCCCTCAATATTATTTTTAATTTAAATTTTTCTTCGAGACACCACACATTATAGCTTTTAGGCTGTTCTAGATACACAGGTGATATTCAGAGCCTTCAGAAATGGGCAGTGTGAATTCCCTCACTTGAGGCTGTAAGACAAGGTTCTGTGAGACATCCTGTGAAAGGACAGAAAAGCTTTCCCCTTTCTGTGAGGGATCTGGACAAGTCAGTGGCCATACAAGCCAGTCCAGTAAAGCATTTTTTGTGGCTTGAGGTTTACATGAGAAGGATGTCTGGAAGTTCCAAGGCCTGCAACATCCCTGCAAGGATCCTACATCCTCACTCATGGTTATCCCACCTTACATGCCCTTCTCGTTTGTGCTGGCACAAGCAGTCGTGAAGCTGCGCTGTGATCAAGGTCTGAATCTTAGCTGAATTAGACATGGCCAGAAGAAATTAGATCTGGTCAGAAAAAGAGTTAGTTTTAACCTGAATCAAGTCGCTGATTTTTTTGGACACTAACATTAGAATCCCCAAAAAGATGGACACATGATCTGGAGGAAGGACAATGCAGGTGGATTCTCCAGATCACAGTGCCCAGGCTACAATGCTCTGACAAGCTCCCAGAACTACTTATTTATAACACAGTCATAAGAGGATCAACGCTATCCCACTAATCCAGTACCCTATCTACCTATTAGAAAGAAAAAGGTAATCTTGAGTTATAACTCCACCCAAAACGCACCAGGACTCTGTAAGTAGCCAGTGAAGTTGTTACCAATTAAATCAGCTAACAAGCTCTCTTGCTATTTAGGGTCTTTTTAAAGATGCTGAACTTATCTATTAAAAAAATTCCTCACAGTAAGACTCAAAAACTTCATCCAAGCCACAGCTTAACAGGAATGTGGGTATTTAATGAAACTTTGTAACTGAACATCTGTTCCATATATATATATATTCCCCATCCCTGGAAGCATTCAAGGCCAGGCTGGATAGGGCCTTGAGCAGCCTGATCTAGTGATATCCTTGCCCATGGTGAGGGGGTTGGAACTAGATGATCTTTCAGGTCCTTTCCAACCAAAACCATCCTATGATTCTACGTACATTTGGCAGATTGTTATTCAGCACCGAGGGACCATTAGCCTTATTCCTCACTCCTTCACTCAGAGGTAGTGCTCTGCTCTACAGAATGCTTTTCCTCTAAATGGATTGTAGTAAGCCTGTACTCTTGCCACTTGACTCTTGCTAGACTGCTGAAGTTCAAAGGAACCTGTCTAAATGAACCACGACTGCAGGTGCTAGGTAGGAAACCGGGCTTACCTCCCTTCTCTGCCTGCTTCAATGACTCTCCTCCAGCTGCAATAGACTTCTTTGCAAACCCAGTTCTCTACAGTTTCTAGCCATGATATGTAGACACAGCTGTGAGTAGATACTAATTTTTTAACTTGCCTATCCATTTTTTTGTTGCATAGATATTCTGGATACTTATTCAAAGCATTCTTCATTCTTCCTTATTTGCAAGTCAAATATGAAAACTCTTTACCCTCTTCTGGTTCCAAACTTGACAGTTTACTCACACCTTTAAAGTCAGCTAAAGCTGAGCAAGTAAAAGGCTACAATGGTTTTCTCCATCAAATTAGTGGGAAAAAAATGAAAAACATGCATTAGTCAGTGTCAGAATTTCTTATTAAATCTGCTGCCCTGTTGATATAAAATGAGCTCTACTGCAAGGGGTTAGCTTAAAAACCTGACAAGAATTGTATGATTTCTAGAATACCAATTTAACACATGCAGCTTTAAAGCATTAAACATGACAGAGACCATACACAAAGGGTGGTAATTGAATTACAATTGAGTTATAAAGCAATAAATAGGAGGTCAATTTTTGCTCTCTCAAACTGCACCAGCACTGTTCACTGCAGTGGCATTAAGGAAGTATGGACTGAAACAGAATGGTTTAAGATGTGTCTAAAATATAAAGTTTTTACATTTTACTAGAGGTTAATTTCTTCTTTCATTTTAAATGCAGCAGGCATTCTTAGATAATCTAGCTTGACATTCTGATTAATAAAGGCCACTGAATGATCCTCTGGCTGCTGTCTTCCATACTATAAGTCAAAGTCCAGCCCTGAAATAATTTCTAAATATACCCAAGGGACAGCATCTAAAATTAGTCTAATCATCCACCCAGTAAGACATTCTCCACCACGACTCAGAGTGATAAATTTCAGTTTTTTTCAAAACTATATGGACTCAAAAAAAACCCCAAAACCAAACAATTAAAGGAGGATATAAATAAAGTATGACCAAAGGCTACACATCCTCACGGAAGCAGGCATGCTGGTTGTGAAGGTTGCTGGAGACCTTCAGGTTAAGTGCCATGTTTTTTAACTACAGAACATCTATGCTGTCATGTTTTCTCCAGAGGAAAAAGGAGAAAATCCCTGAACATCTTGCCTCCAACAAAGGGAGCAATTCTATGACCAGATAATCAAAGTTGGTTGCTCTTGGATGAAGGGAAGAAACAGTCTGTAAAAAGGGACAAGAAAAAAACGGAGGCCCAAAGTCAGTAGAGAGATTTGGGATGGCTAAAAGCATGAAGAGCATGTTGAAGAGATCAAAGGAACCTTCAAAGCCTAGCCAGGACATCAAACTTTCTGACTGCTTATCCATATGAGACCCCCACAATTGAGAGGTTTGCTCACAAGGGCACTAAATTAAAAAGATTAGAACCAGACAAGCAATTCAAGCTTATATCTGAGCCCTTTTGCTTTGGCAAGTGACCAGCCTAAAAGCAGGCAGTAAGTGAGGAATCCTACTCAGAGGCAGAAGACAGGCAGAGCACAGATTTGGGTGAAAGAAGCCCTGCTGTTTCACCAAATGTACAAGCTGGAGCTGGATCTCCTCACAGACACACACACAGAGCTGACAGCAATCCAAATGCAAGGAAAGTGTTGTGTGGCCCAGCCTGGCACTAGCAATGAAAACTGAACAGTCTCTTGTGTCTTCTGACTGCTGCAGGTACACAGTCACAACCAAAAGGAATTGGAAGCTTGTATTTGAAGCTTGTATTAAAGGCAGACCAAGAAAGGGCAGATTTCAGTGTCTTCCACAACAATAAACTCAGAACAGGAACTCAACATTAATATTATTGACAATACCACCCACTGTAAATAATAACATCCACAAGTGGGTAGGACACTTGACAGCTGCTGATGAAATCATCCACTATTACCAAATGACTATTGAGTGGACCCTGGAATACAGGCAGGCAACCCCCCCTATGTTGACAAAACAGCTTTCTGTGGTTAGCCAAATTAAAAATGCAAGGAATCAAACAATAAAAATGATGCATTTAATGAATATAATTAAAAAACAATATAAAATTATTTATGTCTCTGAAAGTAGCAGAATCCAAAGGAAGGCATCATTCTGATAGTTCTGAAAAAAGCCAGTACACTCAGGCACCAACACATGAACACATGTAAAAGGACAAGGAACTCAAATCAGCTAAAAAGCAATCAATGCATCAGAATACTTTTGGGGAAAGAGTCTTGACTTATTGTTAGGTAAAATAACAGCAGATTTTAAACTGCAGAGTATGACAGTGAAGCCTTTTATGATTTCAAGATGATTAAAGAAAAAAATAAAAGCAGACGAAAAGTAAACCTCAAGAAAACCCAAAACCCTGCAAGTGCCACCATCAAAACTGATATCACAATATTCCAGCCCAAGTGAGAGGGGAATTTGTGGAAATCTTGCATATCAGAGAAACTGAATGAGGCTACCTGAGACTCTCCATGTTCCCTCTGAAGAAATAAACAAATTCCTTTAATACAACAGGTATCTGAAGGAACAAATGTAGGTAAGAAAACCTACATGACCCACTAGGGTCATGGCAAACTAAGTGGCAAGGAAGTTTCACATTTTGCAAAAACAAAAAAACGTGCATCTTCATTGGCCTCTGCCAATATGTGGCAAGAAGCAGAGCTCCCTGTCCCAGCTGACAACAGCTTCATTTAAATGAGGAAAACCAGGCTAAAAAAAAATGTATTTTGTAATTCAGAACATAGTTTTCAACTTTCAATGGCAACAAATAGAAAAACAAGCTAATGGTAGAGTTTAGAGTGTGAATTAGTAGCCTTTATGATGAAAGACTGGCTGAATTCATGATGTCAGCAACATGAGGGTTTCAAGCATGATGAATGTGATTGTCAATCTAGTTTCAGTGAAACAATAATAATAATAATAATAATAATAATAATAATAATAATAATAATAATAATAATAATAATAATAATAGTAGTAGTAGTAGTAGTAGAAAACTCCCTTACCTTTGAAGAGAATACAAAATTGCTATTTTCCTCAAAGACTTCCAAAATAACATCGTACCTGCAGCAATGAGAATGTAATGCAATCTCTTACGGCTGAACAAAAGGCGTTTCTTGGAATATGGCTATCAGTTGTCTCCAGATAACTTGAGGATCTCTATGTCTTCCAAACCATACAACCTGGCACCTTCTTAACAGCATGGGATAGTTAAGCATACTTATTTCCACAGCTGACCATTAAGATGAAGTATGTCTCTTCTAGTCATAAATTATTAAGATACAGTCAGAAGTAGCAAAGCTAGTGTCAGTATATCAGATAAATTTAGGATGCAGAGCATAAATAAGGTAGGCAAAGCTGTCACGTGTTATCAAATGTGTGTCTTCAGGTATGGGCAGCAATTTGCTCCATACCTGAACCTGTATGAGGCCCAAACTCAGCAATATCCCACAGACACATCTTGAGGCAGGGAATATCTTGGAGAATAGGTTGCTCCAAAGAAGATAACATAAAATCCTACAAGGTCCTGCTGAAGGATCACTGAAAATCCAGGTTATACACATACAATTTCAATACTGTCAAAGTATCCCAGCATTTCTACTGGCTTGTATTTACCCAAACTAGCTATAAGTATCTAGAAACACCATCCATGTGTCTGTACTTCCTCAGCTTGTCTATGAGGATAACAAAAGTCTAGCTGAAGTCACGATAAAAAATACCCCCTACTCTTCCCTCATCCATCACCTCATCATAGAAGACTATCAGCTTGATTAAGCTTGATTTGCCCTGCATAAATCCATGCTCACTACTTCCAGTCACTTCCCCCTTTTTCGTATGTTTGGAAATGGTTTCCAGGATTATTTGCTCCATCAGCTTCCTTGATGTCAAATGAGGCTGACTATGTTGTGGGCCCCAAATCCTCCTTGCTGCCTGTCTTGAATGAGTGAATTTTACATTCTTTGAGTCCCCAGAAGCCTCCCTCAATCACCATGACCTGAGATCATCAGTCCTTTCTTTTCCTAGCAGCCCTTGATCCTCAAAGACGGTCCCATGGTCATACACCCTCAAATATCTGGTGTCAACTGCAGTTGTGCAGCCAGTTGTTAGATTTCAAGATTTCCTGAAGCCCTTGCCCCTCAGTAACAGGATCAAGGAGAGACCACCTGTGCCCCTATGCCCTTGAAAATCACCCCAGAGCCTTGTAGCCATGCTTTATATGCTCCAGATCTCTTCTGGCAGAGAGTGGGGCCAGAGTCCTAAGACCAGAGAAGCCTCTGAAGTCTCTCCACATCCTGGATCTGAGTTCTAAGCAAGTGGAAAACTCTCCAGATATCAGATAAGTCAGACAACATGGGCCTCCACCCTGCATAGCAGGGAATCATTCACAGGTATCCCTTGCCACTTTCACCTGATCCCATACAGCTCCCAGCCCCTCATCTGCAGCCAGGGCACTGGATCTGCTCTGTAGATACAGATCCATGGGAAGCCAGGAATTCTCCTTCATTGTCAGAAGTCACAGGCTCCCTCCTGTAAAAACTCCTGCATCCTTCAGCTGGGTGCTGGGAGCTGTGGTCAAGTCCTGGCTCTCACACTGGCCACTCCCCAGTGCCACTGCTGGGATCCTCCACGCTCCCTCTGCTGAAGGCAGCTGGAGCAAGAGCCCCAAAACCGCTCTGGGGAGGGACGGCTGGCAGAGCTCCTTAGAGCTCACAGAGCTTTTTCTAGAAGTCGAAGCCTCTTGTAGGTACCTTTGGATGAAGGAGTCAGTAGAGAGTGCTTCATAGCATCCCCAGAAGTCCTCCAAAAATCCCAGAAGTTATGAAAGAACACATCACCTCTTTTCTTGGCCACAGATTTAATTTCCTTTAAAACTTCCTCCAGGAAAATTAACTTTCAATGACTGTAAAGAAATTTGCAACAAAGACTAAATACAACGTGTGTAACCTTGTACTGCAGGTGCAAAGTTGAATTCCAGTCTCTTCTTTCTTTACTTTGTATTTTGCAGTCATTGGACTCACTGAAACATTAATCAAAGACAAAGCAAAATGCAGGAATATTTTAGAAGTAGACTATTTTTAAAAGATCACTTAAACACAGAAGTGCAAACAATTATGCATGTTTAAGTTCATGCACACAGATGATCTCAAAGACAATGGACTAATGTCGGCGAAATCAAATATTGGCCAAGAGTTTGTGATGTTGGGGATCCAGTCTAATGTTGGGAGAAATGCTCTGTTAAAATAAAATCAGTTCCAGGGTAAATTACAGCTTTACAGTGAAACAGAAAAATCCATTCTGCATCTAACAGGTTAATTTTTAGCTGAAGTCTTTCTTAAAACTGTTATATATGCAATTATTATTTTTTACACCATATGTAAAAGACAGAAGGCTGCAGTTAATAAATAGCATTTCTCATTCTATTTTCCAAGGCTCCCAGGGGAAGACTTTGGCCTCTTCAAAGGAGGTAGAATCTACGCAAGGCAAAAAGTGAAAAGAAAGCAGTATTTTTCATTTTATGCTTCCCCATTTTTGCCTAACATTTAGTGAAAAATAGAACAATTTATTAAATATAGGCAACTAAATACATGGTCTCTGAATATGCAGTTTCTGGTTTAAGCTTTGCTGAAATGTACATGGAAATTATCCACCAAATAATAAAATAAATTGCCACAAACACATATATTGTTGAACATATATATTTTCTTCCCAAAGGATGTGATTTTTTAATTAAAATATTGATATTGAAAAGACAATAATTGCAGGAAAACATAGAATCTTCCTACACATTTAAGAATTTTAGTTATGGAAAGATATGATACTGTAATAACTCTATTTGAAAAGGCTCTTCTTATAACATCATCTCTTTGAAAGACTTTTGGTGAGGCACCCACTTTTCTTCATCTTATTATTACATTAAGAGGACAGACTTGAATGGCTGACGAAAAAATCCAGCTCTTTCTGCAGATTCTCCAGTAACCTTAGTACCACTGTGTCCTTGCTCTGAGAGCACCTTTTTACAGCCAGAATGTATTTACAATATAGATTTTTATTTTGGTTTCCTACAGGAGGCAAACTTAAGCTGTCATATCCAATACCACTTTTGGTCTCTTAACAACAAATTTGAACTCAGATCAAGCCTAGCAAAAATTTGCACAGTGGTAAAGGAGCCAAAACTTCCTATAAGTGTCATGAAAAAAGACATGGAAATAGAAAAGATCAGAACAGTGTCTCAATATTGAAAAATACATAGTTAAAACTAGCACATGCCAGCAGAGCCATTATTACTGTAGCAATGCAGTTATAACTTCATATTTGTATTAACTGAAATCTAAGAGACTCTGTATGAAGACATTACACCCCAAGTAAATGACCACATATAGACCAGATACACTACAGCAGTTCAAGGCAGATGCTTTAAGCAGAGCCACAGAGCATCAAGGAAAATCTCATTCGTCCTCTTCCACAGAGGCGTTCTTGCAGCCACTCTCTCCACCTCACTATGTGAACAGCTCGACAAAGACTTGTGTTTGGTGTGGGGGTCCAAAGGTGACCAGGGCAGGGCTCGGCAGGGCACTGCTCCCACGGCTGCACAAGAACAGCGCTCAGGGGCTCAGGGGCCTGGGCTCAGGGATTGCATTTCTTCCACCAGCTCCCTTTTGACAAAGTGATGATGCTCAGTAACACAACTGTAAATTAAAAAAAGATGGTCACCATACACCATGGTGTTATTTTGTGGTCTGCTGACAGGGCAAAGGAAATCCTAGCAGTGTGACAGGCTGTTTCAGTGTTTTCTCTTGCTGAGGTGCAGACGGGCCTCAAAATTAACATCCCATAAACTCCTCATTGAATTTCAATACTTCCCATCTTCAAATCACTACAAGTACCATACAGTATCATTCTGTTTGCAGGTTTAGTATATTACGTAGGTAAGGCAAACATTCTAGACTCTACGTGATTATAGTTTCCGGTCAGGAAATTTTTGCCCTTCAAGGGTAATAGTAGTACAATCCAATTACCCCAGGCTTAGGTATTTCATACTCAGGAAAATCTAATATTGAAAATTTTTTTAAAAAGTTCATACACAGAAACAATCATAATTCAATCTGAGTAATTCAATTTGAGTAAAAGTATATGGAAAAACTGTCTTTTGCAGTTTTCTTAATATAATGTAGAATTAAAATGTCATAATTGAAAATACATGAAGAGCACATAATTTTCCAATAGCATCCACAATTTTCTGGGACTTGTTAAGGCTAGCTCTCATATCAATCTGAAATGCTAAATCTCAAATGCCTGAAACATCTTATCTTGAGGACTCAGGTGAACTGATCATCCCTTGAATGGGATGTCTTTTTAAGAATGAAGAACAGACTGGCTTACTTTGGAAGCACTGACATTTTGAGCTAGTTTGATTTGGAGAAGGGAAACACAAGGTGAAAGAGTTGCTCTATCCCTTTATATCTGGCTTTCAGGCCCAAGGACTGAGAGCATAATTTTTTCACATGGAAGTAAAGCTTGAAAGCAAAGAAGGTGAGCCCTGACAGTTGATAGCTTTTCTTTTTCATTCACACTGAAGAAAGAGCACCTAGCATTTCACAGCTTATGAACTGATAAATCCTTTTCCTTAACTCTGAAAGGATATTTCTCCAATGTTTGTGCTATTACCTCATGAAGACAAAACAGTTCTTTCACGTTCCACAATAATCAGAAATTTTAACAGGTTTTTAATTATATTATATTATATTATCAGGGTTTTTTTGATGGACTTGTTCAGAATGGTTTAATTGTTGACTACTGCTTTTTTATATTCCTTTGCTATTAAGTGAAAGATTTGATAGGTAACTTATAAACTGACACATGAAAAATGTTATCTATACTCAGTGGTCTGCAGATAGAGAGAAAATACTCTTGAATATTTATGTTTGCAACCAGTTAAACTATTAAGAACCAAGCAGGTGAGAAATATAGCACAAAAGATCCAGAAATAGCAATGAGGAATGGGTGACTACATTATCTTTATTTATTAATTTAATATACACAATATAAGTAAACAAGGACTGGATGAATGAGTAGCAAGAGGAAATATGCCTTTGAGATAAAGATGCTCATGAAAACTGATTTGAAAAATCAAATCAAGGTGCAGAGAGCAGACAATGTTAAAAGCTTCAAAAGCAAACAAAACAGAAGAATATCTGAACAGAGGGCAAACAACAAATTGAAGAGGAGGAAGCATCCTAGGAAACTGCATCTAGATTAGAGTATGCAATTACAGGATTTGCAGCTTGATAAAGCAATTGATTATAGCAGTGGATTAATTTTAAGTTATGAGTGAACACAAGGATCTGAAAAAAGGGTTACTTCCTTTAGCAATCTTCTGCTCACAAGTTGTACGTTACAGTTTCACCCACTTGATGATCAGAGCAAAACAAGAAAGGCCCTTGATATATGTGTTTATCACATAAGAACATTCCTGAATACATCAAACAATGAAGACAATATTTATCATTGCATTAATTTTCAGACCCAATAAACAGACAATTATAACACCTTAAATTTAAAATTTTAAACATAATTTTAACAGCCGAATGCCTAATATTATCAGAAAGAATACTGAAAATTTGAAAATAACGCAAGCCAAAAGCTAAGAAGCTCTGAAGAAAAGGAAGTTGAAGTTCTAGACCAACTTTATTCATGGTGACTAATTATATATATCTATATATATAAAAAATATACTCAGTGAATCATGTATTCATATAAGAACAATCATCAATGCATCAAAAAACTGTTTTCTTCACCACCTGTTTCATTTAACACAACTGTGTTCTGTCCTTTTCTTGAATGTTTACACATAAAGATTGGCATCTGTGGACTGATCACACAGTAATTCCCAAAGATCCAGTTTTCCCTCAACAAGACCATCTGTGAGGCCCAGCCCAGTGGGATTTATTGTTCAGAGTGAATCAAGACAGCTGCATACATAATTACTTTTATTACAGAAGAAAAATTATAATTCTATTGATCAAAGCTGCAAACACAGATAGCTCAAAGGAACTTTACTCAAATTATACAAACTTTTTCATCATCTGTTATAGAAATCTGAGAACTTCACCAGCTCACTCAGGTTAAAGTCCTAAGCATACTTCAGAAGCTTTAAGACACCAAATTGTTTTTAGATGCTTATTATTTCTTCACTTCAAATGGTAAGACTCTGTGCTTTATGTGATCTGGTCAACCTCCCTGGTGATGCTCACCATCTGTTCCTATCTCTCGATTTTTCAAAGCAGCTTCAATTGTTCATAGCTCCACAAACAAAACTTACGAATATGAAGAAGAAAGGGAAACCGCCACGTTATATCAAACTACGTAAACGTTTTTTAATTAGTTTGTGGAGGATCTCCATAAGCCCTGTGTGCAGTTTTGGGCACTGCAATATAAAAAAAGACATGAAGTTATTATAGAGTGTCCAAAGGAGAGCTATGAAGGTGGTGAAGGACCTTGAGGGGAAGCCTTAAGAGGAGCAGCTGAGGTCACTTGGTCTGTTCAGCCTGGAGGAGACTTGAGAGGAAACCTCATTGCAGTCTACAACTTCATCATGAGGGGAAGAGGAGGGACAGACACTGACTTCACCACTCCTGTGACCACTGACCAGACTCAAGGAAATGGCATGAAGCTGAATCAGGGGAGGTTTATGTTGTGTATCAGGAAAAGTTTCTTCACTCAGTGGGTGACAGCACCAGCCTGGCAGAGTTCAAGGAGTGTTTGGACAACACTCTCAGGCACATGGTGTGACTTCTGGGGGCATCCTGTGCCAGGCCAGGGGTTGGACTCAATGACCCTGACAGGTCCCTTCCAACTTAGCATACTCTATGAAACCTCCCTCACACAGCTGACAAAGGAGCCTTCCTGGAGCGCTGCCCTGCTGGACCTGCTGTTTATGAACAAAGAGCTGGCGGGAGAGGTCATGGTGGGAGGCTGTCTTGGGCAGAGTCACCACAAAATGACAGTTTTCAATTCTTGGTGAAGTAAGGAAGGGGGTCAGTGAAACCTCTACCTTGGACTTCCAGAGGGTTTACAACAAGATCAGGCTCAGCCAGCATGGGTTTAGGAAATGCAGGGCCATCTTCAACAACTGATCTCCTTTTATAAGCAGGTAACCTGCCTAGCAGATGAGGGAAAATGTAGAAGTGTCTACCCAGACTTTGGTAAAGTCTTCAATACTGCTTCCCACACCATCTTCCTGGTGAAGCTGGCAGCCCATCGCTTGGACAGGTGCACTCTTCAGTGGTTTAAAAAGTGTCTTGATGTCCGGGCCCAGAGAGTGATGGTGAATAGAGTTACATCCAGTTGGTGGCTGGTCACTAGCAGGGCTCCCCACGGCTCTGTATTGGGGCCAGTCCTGTACTGGGACCAGTTCTGTTTAATGTCGTTATCAGTGATTTTGATAAGGGGATCCAGTGCACCCTCAGTCAGTTTGCAGATACACCAAGTTGGGTGAGAATGTCAATCTACTGGAGGATATATCCACCCTCCCTCGCAGAGGGATCTGGACAAGGTGGATGGATGGGCCAAGGCCACTTATATGGGATTCAACAAGGCAAAGTGCCAAGTCCTGCCCTTAGGTCACAACAACCCTGTGCAGCGCTACAGGCCTTGGGAGGAGCAGCTGGAAAGTGGCCCAGCTAAAAAGGAGCTGGGGGTGATGGTAGAGAGTGACTGAATATGACCCAATGTGAGCCCAGGTGGCCAAGAAGGCCAATGGCATCCTGGCCTGTATCAGACACAGTGTGGCCAGCAGGACCAGGGCAGGGATTGTCCCCCTGTACTTGGCACCAATGAAGCCATACCTCAAGTACCAGGTCCACTTTTGGTCCCCTCACTGCAAAAAAGACATTTTTTTATGCTGTGGACCATTACTGCTTCTCATATATTTAACTCTTCCATATTTATTGTGTCAAATTAGATCTGATCACTTTTGCTACCTAAAAGTTTAAAAAGCTAGTAAGGATGCATTCAGCTCTTTAGAGTGACACATCTTGGCAAGGCAAAAGAAGTGAAAAAATAGACTCCAGATTATAAAACTTTGTTAAGCATTTTATGAGGGTTTTCTAGTCTGTTTTATCTGCAGTAACTAGAAGTGGAAAAGATAATGCCAAAAAATGGCAATGGTAACCAATATTATTCTCATTCACATGTTAAAAAAATTAGATAAAATTTTAGTTTGTGTTTAATCAAAACATATATCTCCTAAGCTTTTTAACTAAAATAGTCTGCATTCTGCAAAAATTATTTAGGGGTAAACCTGCAAAATTACATTTAACATGGGTAAAGTGCCTTGCTTCATGTTTACACCAATCTACATAATTATGTAATTTTTGCTTGTTTACATTTCATCGCCACTGAAAAAAACCCTCCGGTTTTAATCACACTTTTTTTAAAAAAATGAAGACATAGGGAAAAAAAAATTAAGGACTTTATCCCCATTTCTTTTTACTGACTTCAGTTTACACAGATGTATTGTATGAAAAATCATGCCAGATAGCATGACCCAATGTGCTTTGGCAATATGCAAATATATTCAAATATATGTATTATGCAAATAATTCCTATACTTCAGGAAGTCTAGACATATTCCCACAGGATCACTAACTACTGGAAACAATATTTGTGCAAATATGCAAATCTGATTTGTTCTGCAAAATATACACTAGAACATATATAATGTCTAGAGTTAAGGCAGTATTTTTCTAAAAATTCTCTTATGACTACATCTGATCTACATGCTATCCAACTGATAAAGAAACACGGAATGGGGAAAGTAAGAAACACTTGTAGTCTAACAGAAATGCCATTGCTGAGAGTCCAACTTTATTTGATCACGATTTTTAAATAAAAATAATCCTATTACAAGCTACAGAACATTAAACTTTGCTAATCTCCTAGAATTTGCTTTACCTACATTGTTATAAAAGAGGAAAGCTAGTTCAGAGAAACCTACACACCAATCTGTAGTCAGACCTCCTCTTGACAATAAAAATAAGTAAGATTCAGAACCTCTTTTCTACTGTTTAAAGATGCATAACAATCTTTGTCCCTCTTTAATGGAGAACTCAAGTAATGCTGTTAATGGTGAAGTAAAAAACGTAAGAAAATAGCCTTTTCAATCAATTGTTCTAATTCTATTTCATATCATTCTATTAGGGGTTTTATGCTCTTTAAAATTTTATAACTTCCTTTACAAGTGTCTTGAATTGCAAAGGAGAAACTGCTTCAAGACCAGAAATAGAAATCTGAATATGAGAGAAATAAAACTGGCTTCCTTGAGGTTTGGCAGAAAATGCACAGACAGAAACTGTACACATATTTACACGTTTACTCTGCATACACAATGACCATGATTACAATCAACCAACCATTAATTTATCAAACTGATCATTGGTGCAGGAGCTCCTTAGCAAAATATCATTAAGTTACAAAAGTAAATTGACATACATTTTTGCATGCGTGCTTGCATGTCTGACCTTTTAAATATCAGACCTATTTTTACTGTGATTTATATATCATGTAGATGATCCTTAGGAACTGGGGTAGAATCTTAATGACTAAAGCTCACTCAAGGCTGGTTTATGTACATTTAGTGCTCACCTGGCAGGATTTGGCACACACAGGTGAATGCTTTTGCTGGTACACAAAATGATCAGGGACAAAGGGACTCAAAAGGCAACAAAAGTGCACACGAACCATACAGGTTCATATAACCAGTAGGCCAGAGTATAAAAATAAGGTTGAAACATTCCAAAACATACAGCTGACTGGCATGAGTTAAAATCTACCTGGGTAGGAACATTAATACACTGACATCTGGCAGTCCTGCTCAGGGCCAGGTCCAATATATTCTTGATTTCAGCTCCTGTTCTCCACAAAGGTGTGCAAACCTTCAAAAATCATTGTTCTAGGGATTGTACAACCTTGCCCAGGAAGCAGCATCACAGAAGTTGGGCACAGTCTGTGGGAGTTAGTCACTGGTTTCGTAGAAATATAAATGTGACTTCAGCAGCAGCAGCAGCAGCAGTGGCAGGAGATTAGGGAGGTATATCAGTCTTTACAAGAGCTCCACAGCACAGAACAATTCAATCATAAGAATGCCCATGCCAGCAAAATAGCTACTCTTAAAGTGCACTGTCAAGGGACAACCAGTTTCTCTACCTTTCCCAAGACCTAACCACGATGCTGGTACAAATCATTCACAAGAGTTTTGGAGGGTCAAGGGGGAAAGGAAAGAAAAATGAAGTGCAGTAAAAATTTCAGACAACAGATATGAAGCTAGCAGCATGGACTGATTATCGGATGGGCAGGCAGCTTAAACCTACAGAGAATGGGGGGGAAAGGGAATGGCTTTGGAAACCACTCTTAAATACCCCACATGAAATTCCACAGATCTTTCAGGAATAATGTATTTCCCTTCCACCTTGGAGGAAGAAACATAGGAAGTCCAAATAAAGTTATCAGAATATCCTGGAATTCTTACATAGTAAGCCTACACAAAGCAGGATACTGAAACACACTATACCAAGAGCTAAGCAGGACACCACCACTACCTGTGCAGAGGCTGTAAAGACACACATATTTACACCACAAACACGTCACATTCAGTGTTAAAAAGCTGAGGGACACAGCAGACCTTTTGGTGAGACTGATACATGATGCTAGTGTTATGCTGGTTAAAGACTACCATTACAAGTTGAAACATTTCACTCTACTGCAAACCTCTACTCCACTGCATGTTTCCTCCCACCCTAGTCCCATTTACTCCTCCTTCTTAGGGCAATCAAAGTAAATTTAAGATTATTTGCAATTTTATAGATCATTTATAACTGATTTTCCCCTAATGTTATCATTGATAGTGGCAATTTCATCATGAAACACACTGCTTGTCAGAGTTTCATCTCTGAGGTAAAGCAAGGTAAAAGTAAGTTAACTTGAACAGCTGCTTCTATTTCAGAGTACAAAAATATGAAGGTTACACTTCACAATCAGCAATTATTGCAGACAGAAAAGTATGCTCTTCTGTGACACCTGAACTGTTAAAACTAGTCAGACCATTTATTTCGGTGCACTACCTCTTTAGTGAAAAGTAATTTTTCTTTTGCCAATACATCTAGAAAGCAGTATAAAGAATTTCAAGTAGTCAAAAAGAATAAAAGTGAACTTACTTTCCTATTTCTATTTAGCCGACGGAACAATAATCTCAGCAAAAAAATCTCATTATTAAAACCACAAGTGACAAATGTCTAGCTTTCTTGAAAAAAACTTGCTATTTTAGGAAGTACTGTTACTTGTTTATGCTGTATTGTTGATAGGTAATTAATAAACCCCCCAAATAATATTTAATGCCAAATACTCCCAGACCAACAGCATACAGGTTCATTTGTGACATTTGAAGTAACTGTATTTTGTACTGTATATCAGACAGGGAGAAAGTGGGCTTCACAGAATAGCTACCAATAATCTTGCTCAACAACACAGCAATATATATCACTAAATCTCAAATATCAACATGAATTATGACACAGAGCTTAAAAACCCATACAGCTTCTGCACAAGCAATACAATATTATCTTTCTACAGACCTCAGGAGATCCTCCAAAATCAAAGGACTGTAACACTGCCAGTCCCATGTGCAACAATACTATCAAGTCCCCCCAGCCCCTAAAATATAGGCCTAAAAATCATGAGATTTAAAGATAAGAATCAACACTATCCTTTATCTTCCCATGAAAGAACTCACAATTCTTCTTTTTCCACAATACCAAGGGTTATTTATTTTCTAGGGAAGCTTGGCTGCTCAGAAAATAATCTGGTTTCATAGCTGGAGCTCTAGGAGAAACACTGAATATTGGTATGTGATATTGTGAGAGCAAGTAATACAGAATGTGGCACACAGCTAATTTTTTACCATCACCCACCTACCACGCACCCTCGGAGGTGTGACCAGATGGGCTCTTTCAAGGAAAAACACTGCATCTTCCCATGAACAAATATCACCCCTGCACAATTTCATCAAGACACATGACTCAGTTATACACACCTCTACTGGAAGGACTCCTGTGGCAGCGTGGCCACTAGGAAATACATTTGTATGCACTTAGCACGCAGCACTAGCAGGTATAAAAGATATGAGTTTAGGGTGGGATATCCCCTACAGAGCAGGAAGCTCGATGCCCCATCTGTAGCACTAGCCCCTCCCTCACGGAATCAGTGCTGCAAGTTCAATGTGGACATTACCTGGGGGAAAAGACAGCAAGCAAAAATGGTACTGTCATGCCTTTTCCAGGATCTGTGCATTTCCACACCTCATGGCCAGCAGAAATATAGTTCAGAGTTTTCCAAGTGTATTGTCACCTGGGATGCTGGCGGGGGGGAATGGNGGGGGGGGGGGGGGGGGGGGGTCAGGAAGGAGAAGGACAGGACAGAGGGAAGGAGAAGGAGGAGAATGCAGGAAGAGAGTTCCGTGGGGAAAGAGATCTCAGGAAAATGCACCCAGTCATTACTTCTCTTAGACTGTCTTGAATTGGGGGTGGAGTAGCAATTCTTACACAGATCTGCTGCCTGTTTTTTTGTAGGCCTTGGTTTTGCAAGTGGACATGTGCAATATGGTGTTTACATGTAAAAGATAGTCAGGGATTTTAGATAAATTATTTTAGACACAAATATTGTAAGATAGTGAATCAAATTTGTAGCAATTACTACTTAAAGTACAGATTACTTTCAAATCATATATTTGACCAGTCTTTGAATAAAAAGATTCCAAATAAATGTTAGTGTTCAAATTTCATCATTAACTCCCAAACATATTTAGAAAATCAGGCTTAATTTTCCCTATCTATATTGATCAGGTGTGTGCTTTCCACAAGCTAACTTGTCCAGACATATTTTTTGAACCACTAAGCCAAGGGGATCTGTACAATTCACAATCCAAGGACTAATATGTCCAGTTTAACAAGTGACCAGCTCAGCTAGCAATATGCAACAGGGCTCAGTTAGATAAAGTAGATGTCATTTAGTCAGTGACCTTATTTATTTTTTACATGGTTTGTTAATAATTAATCAAGTGTGCATCCTCTAGCTGCAACTGATAAGAATGCATATGCATTTCCATTATATTCTCTCATTTCAGCATATTACAGCTTAACCATAAAATCTGGCCTTTGGCAGAAACCTGGTGCTCAAGGACTCAAAAGATGTATATAATACAGTTTCTAAATGAAGAAACTAATGAGCTTTTAAAAAAATTTAAAAGCATATTTAACCAATTTTACACATTTAAGTGTGCAGATCCCAAAACATAAGCATAGTAAAATGACAAGACTAAAGCCTTTTCCTAAAATTGCAACACAATAAATGAAGCTCTTCTGCTTACCCAAATGTAGGACAGAAAATGCTTAGGATATCTATAATGTTAATGTGCAACCACAGCTGCAAACAAGTGTCCACGTTTTCATACTAACCTCAGCAGTGCAGCATAAAACACAGAAAAAAAAACCCCACAAAGATGTTTCTGGTACTGTCCTTACTCACAGCAGTGGGAACAGTCCCCACAGAAGTCTCAGTGTACCTGTACAGCTGGCCAAGGACATTGAGACACATGCTGGGGGGAAATGGGAAGTGTCTGTATGACACTTGTATTAACAAGTGAGTTGCTCCAGTGGAACGTTCAGGCTTTGTCACTGACCGTTGAGAACTGGGGACCACATGAAGTAGTTGTTAATGTATTCAAGTTTAGTTTTGCTGTCATTTCCAGGAAATGTATGATCAGGAACTTACACTCATATCCACAAACACTATGACTCAAAATCAGATTATTTCACTGACTGTTGAATGAGCCTCTGCCTATGCATTCCATTTCTACATGCCTGCACCTCTTTAGACTTTAAAAGCAACTTTTTAGTTGCAGATGTGAAGTAAATCAGGTTTCCTGGAATCTGTTTCCTTCTATCTATCTATCTATAGCCTGAAATTTATTCTAAACATCAGGCTTTTTGAAAGGTTTTGAACAAATTCTATAACACCCAAGTGCAGACCCTTCACTGCAGAGTGAAGAACCAGGTTCCTTGAAGTCCAGCCTCACAGAACTGGGACAGGTAGTGAGACATATTATAGAAACATTAAAGCAATTTTTAAAAAAGAAGACTGAAAAGACTGAGGTGGAATCCATCAAACTAAGAAAGGTTTCTACAAACCACACACAGATATTACTCTGTCACCCCAAGGGATCCACTGAAGGCCTAGTAAATACAGTCATGTTACGTAAGGTGAACTGTATTTCATATAGGAGTTAAACAAGTGTATTTCGGCCCTTGTTCTTGCATTGCACCAGCCAAAAAGGCAAGCCAAGATAATGAGCTCAGTTAGTAGATATCTACATCAATGATGCCTTGCAATAAACCCTTTAGGGCTTTGTGATACCTTTTTTTTTCCTTTCATTTCTCACTTGAAGATTTTTCTGGACTCTTTATTTATACTAATCTATTTCAGAATTATGTGAAGAATGTTACAAGTAAAAGCTTTATATTATAAACAGTTAATTCGAGTTGTTTGTGATTATAATTTTTCTGTGCTTTTACGTTTAAAAAAACCCCCAACAACACAGTCTTTCCATGTCATTTCCATGAAATAGCCATCATTTCAATTCCACTTGTTGCTTTAGGCCACATTCTGCATTTTCTGTCTGCCATAAAATACTGACAATGTAGTTAAGCTCAGTTTTCCAAAAGTTACCACATGTCCAGCTTTGCCAAAAAACAGTCCTGAAGCTTTATCAGAAAATCAGTGCAATTATAAAGTCTATGTACACAACACACAGCTGCTAGCTCTTTGAAAAATAGCCAAGAATTACAAAGTGATAGACTGTATGAAAAATCAAATTTTAGAAAAGAATCTATTAAATTCAATCTTATAAAATTTTAAACTTGAATTCACTGAGGAAAAGATAGCTGTCTGGATATTCTGGCTTCCCTCTGTGTATTTTGTTCTCCAGATGTTTGAAGTTTGATGTTTCCAGTCTTCCTCCTTTTTGATGGACCAAAGGAAAGGAGTAACACATATATGGTTAGTTCATGTCCATACCACAGATTCCAGCTGCCATGTGTATCAATAAATATTCCAGGGATTTTTAATCCCATTTGATTTTACTGGTACTCAGAGAAGCAGAATAAGTAACAGATATCTGTTTCATTTTCATGTGACTATAAAAATCCTTGCTGAAATGGCCTCTCTGCTTTCTGACACTTGCCAACTGCAGGCTAGATCACAAGACACAGCAAAGGTGCTTGGCTGTTTGTTCAGCTGTGTATAGCACCTCTGCTTTAAATCTCTGAATTTATCTCCTCACAGGTGCTGATGCTGACCTGAAGTTTTGTGGGAAAGGCTGGGGATACTTTACATAGATCTTAAATAGGACTTGAAGAATGTTTCACCTACTTTGATCTTTGGTGGTAATCAACACAGATTGATTCAGACTTAAATGAGACATAACAGAAACCTGGGAAAATATGAAGGGATTATTGAAGTAACTGAGAACAAGAAGCTGGAAAGCAGTGCTGTGGAAAGGGACCTGGGGGTCCTGGTCAATGGCAAGTTGGACATGAGTCAGCCCTGGCAGCCAGGAATGGGGGGCATCAGGCACAGCATCACCAGCTGGGCAAGGGATGGGATTGTCCCACTCTGCTCTGCACTGGGGTGGCCTCACCTTGAATATTTTGTGCAGTTTTGGGTGCCAAAATATAAGAAAGACATTAAGTCATTAGAGAGCATCCAGAGGAAGGCCTTGGTGAAGGACCTTGAGGAGAAGCCGTATCAGGAGTGGCTGAGGTCACTTGGTCTGTTCAGCCTGGAGAAGAGAAGACTGTGAGGAGACCTCACTCCAGTCTTCAACATCCTCATGAAGGAAAGTGGAGGATCAGTGGAGTACTGATCTTTTTGCTCTCATGACCAGTGACAGGACTGGAAGGAACATCCTGAATTTGTATCAGGGGAGGTCTAGGTTGGACTTCAGGAAAAGATTTTTCACTCAGAGGGTGGTTGGGAACTGGAACAGGCTTCCCAGGGAAATGGTCACAGCATCAGCCAGATGTTCAAGAAGTGTTTGGACAAGTGCTCGCAGGCACATGGTGTGACCCTTGATGGGTCCTGTTCAGGGCCAGGAGTCAGATTCAATGATCCTGATGGTTTATTCCAACTCAGCATATTCTCTGATTCTCTGATTCTATTCTAAGATTTTACAGCACTAGTTATCAGACATTCATATCCAACTAGCATTATTTTTCTAATACCTAGTTTATTCTTCTGATCCCTCATTTCCCTAGTTAGAGGCCAATCAAACTATAGATCTGCTGCCAAGTGCAATGTTTCTCATCTTGCTCTATCTGATAATATGGAAGAAACTATTCCTGCATGCTGGACACTCACCACAGGCAACAATCAGACTGCAAACCATACCCTGAGGGCTAGGTTGATTACATATGCCCTTTACTAACTTTTTATAAGCAGAGATTCAGGTCATACACTGCTTTTTTGCCCAGGCTAATCTTCCATGTATAAAGCTTCTGACATAGCTTATTTATTGTTCCATTAAGCTCAGGCTTATTTACAGACTGCACTCAAGAGAGCTCCTTCCTCTTCTGCCTCACTAGCAGAGCCTAACCATAGGCAAGGAATCTCCAGCATCCTCCTTCCACCACTGCCAGCAATAGCCTGCTCCCTGCAGAGAGAGCTTCCTGGACTCCAAACACAATGCTCAGGCTGCCACTGACCCGCCTTTCCTCCAAAGCCTGCCCTAAGTTTCATGCTTTAAGCCTGCCACTCACCTTCACACACAGCACTGCTCTGACATAACTCAAAGCGCTCTGGTTCCCTTTATTTTCCTCTCCTGCCTTGTTAGGCAGAAAGCAGCTCTCTGCCAGCCAGGAGACCCCAGCATCCACTGGACCACCTGCCTGCAGCACAGAATAGACTCCCTTGTCCAGCTCCAGAATGGGGAAGGGGAGCCACTTGTGCTCTCTCAGCAGTTCCCAGAGCATCTTCTCCTACTTTTCAAAGAGTCCTACAGAGAGCAGGTAAAAAAACCCCAACATAAGGCTCCATGGCACTTATCTGGCCACTTCCCTTTAATTCATTAGCAATTAGCAAAGTATTTCCACACACCTATATTTAAATGCAGGTGGCAACCTGAAATGAACTCTTTCAAAGTGAGCTTTTGAGAAAGACACCATCAAATGTTCTATTAAAATGTAAATGTATTGTCTCTATTATACTCCTTTCCTCCATTAATTTTATAATTTGATCACGGTTTGTTTGCTCTGGTTTCTTTCTTAAAAAACCTATGCCAGTACTGGCTCAGCTATCCTCTAATTATCTATATGAATGACAGTGCCCTTGAAGATATTAGTACTTGTTTTGATAGGTTATTAGGGACTGAATTAACCATCCACTAGAAACAGCACAGAAAGCTGTGTGTAGTAATCATGTACCTTACACTTAAAAAGCTCACAATGAACTAGCCTGAGTTGATACTATTTTCTATATCTCTGAAAGCCTTAGTAAGTGTAGTAAACATTTTTCCTTGCACAACAGACCCCGACACTCTTAAAATCAACAAGCCTCTCCAAACTTCACAGTGTTGTGAAAAGTTTTACAACCAACATTAGTGATATCTAGTTACAGTGAAGATATACTAAAACTGCTTTTTACAAAAACAACAAATCAAAAGAAAAAAACTCTTCAGGAACAACACAAAAAGCTGTTTATGATTAAATTTGGATTGGCTTAAGTTTCATAAATAGATATAAAGCAGTGAAACATTACAAGTGTACCAAAAGTTTTATTTTTAAGAAATCTTTTGCATTGTATTATTGAAAAATAATAAAAATACATAGTATGAATTACATTCAACAGTTCTCACCATGAAGCTGCAAAGTTTTTCTGTGTAAAAGAGATGAAAAATACAGGGTTTATGACAGAACTTTCACTTCTCATCCTTTCCTGTCCCTCAAAAGGATCACAGAAACAGGAAAGCAGAAAAATGTTCAGCTGTACTTTCCATGTCATACTATCTTTTTAGAGGTGTAATACAAAAGCTGTCTACTGGAGATCTTAGCTGGAATAACTGATCAGAGCTTTGTTCATTGCTAGTTATCAGTATATCCTTCCACAGGACTTTGCCTTATAACACCAGATTTCACAGAAGAGAACAGAAGGTTTTCTCCAAGCCTGAGTAAATCCTTGGGTTTTAATCAAATATAAAATTGTGAGTTAACAAAGCCTAGAAACGGCTTTTATAAAAGCTTATAAAGCAAATATGCACACCCAAGGCCTGACTTGCATTACCACAAGTTAGAAATTTCTTCATTTCTAAGTATTGTTTCAATATTTGCAGACCTGCAATTAAGAGTCAAAAAGTTTCAACTCCTTTCTTCAATTTGTGGTTTAATTTGATCAATAATTTATTATCAGCTGAAAACTAAACACAACTTATTAATAGTATATAAACAACATTCTGCCATAATAGTGTCAAAGTTAAACAAGATGATAATTAGGAAATCCTGATTTTTTTCTAACCATTGAATTCTAGGACAGAATTAACTATTTAGACCAGGGAGGCCAGATTAACAATTTTGAACAAAAATATCTGCGGCAGACTTCATGAGCATCAAAATAAAAAATACTGTATTACTGAAACAGAAACACATTTGGATCCAAAGCAAGCTACAAGGCACCACAGCAGAGAGCTTAAAGGAGGACAGAACACAAAACCTAAGCCAAAGAAAAGAAAAACAGAAAATGTAGAATAGAAAATTATGTATCTTAAATCCAGGAAGATACACATACACATAGCTATAAGAAAACATTAGGACATTTAGATGAGAACAAGAAATAAAGAAAAAAGCAAAGGCGAATTGGATTCTACAGGCAGAAGTAGTGAATCAGAAGATATGGTAGTGTTACTGCATAAAGTAATAACATAGTATGTCAAGTACACTCTGTTTCTTTGATTACCTAATCATAGCAAGATTATTACAATCTTTGAAATAATGCTGCGCAAACCAGGCAGAACAATATTAGGACTCAAGGTTAAGACTCAGAAATTACAGATAGGGTCTCCTTTTACTCTTTGGATAGCAGTAAACTAGATGAAGTAATGACGTATATGCTAGAAGAAAAACTACAAAACAAAGAAAAAGCAACAACCAAAACAAAAACCCCAACCCAAAAAAAACCCCAAGCAGCAAGATCCAGATTTTTTAACAAAGGCAGGAAGCAAAATACATGAATTTAATTTTGTAAACCTACATTTTTCTAGAGTACACGTTTTATAACCAGTACATGAACTGGTGAGCTCACTCCATCTTTTCTTCTGAGCTTTAGTAAAAGGTACCAAACTAAATCTAATCTTCTTAAGAATATTTGAAAAAGTATACTGATTCAGCACCATATAAAGAATTCTTGCATTATTCTGATCATCTGGGCATGATTTAAGAAACAAGAAGTGGCACCGTGTATTTTTGAAGAAGAGAACAAAACTCTGTCACCCTTTTCACAGGCTGAAGGGGCTGGCCACGGACTGAACAGAAGAGAGACAGAGGAACAATTTAGTGTGATAACCACCTGGTCTAAGAGCAAAAGTAGCTGGAGGGAAAAGTTGGTGAGTACATAAACAACTAGAGGACAGCTATGTGTGTGGTGTGAGAGTGAGGAGATTGTTGGGGTGTGAGACCCCAGGGCTGGCAGGGAGGCAGGTGGCCCCACTGACTGCTGAAGCTTAGAGTGGTGGAGATATACCGGGTAAATGCAGTCCTTGTTTTCCACGTTGGAATGGCCCATCCTCAGTTTAAACCTGGTACTGTGGAAGTTTCCAGTGTTTGCAGAAGTCAAAGCACTTATATATTTTCATTTACATTAAAAACATCCTGTAACTAAGCAGCAGTTTGGATTGTGTGCATGTATCATTACAATGGGGACTTTCCCCAGAACATCTGGTATCCCAAGACCTTTACTTCATGCTGCCATTGCTTTCCCTCTGTACCATCAGTCCTCTACATTCAAGTTCTCCTTATGTCTGCTTCTGGTGTTCTTGTTTTCTGGAGATGAGAATTACCTCAAAAGCAAGGCAACTTGTCAGTGTTGCACGGAAACACACAAATACCAGACTCAGGATATAAACTTATTGATTTCCTCGAACCTAGTGGAAATAAACAGATGTCATCCCTCCTCATACTTCTCCACAGAATTCTAGAATCATTTAGGCTGAAAAAAACCCGTAAAATCATTGAGTCCAACCACAACACTGTCATAACTGAACATTTCAGCTCTTCCTATCAAAAAGTAGCTCATGCTGATATTTACACATTACTAGTTTACATGTACTAGACTCCTACATATAAAAAGGAAAAGAAAGAAAGAAAGAAAAGGGAAAAAGAAGAAAGGAAGATGACTGTTACAGTATTTGTAAGTGCAGAACTGATATGCTTACAAAAATACGTCTGGCAAAAAAAATTAAATAACACATGAACTATAAATTTTATCAAGAAAATACACTGATAGAAAATTATGAAAACATACTGTTACAGTTTCAAAATAGGGTTCACTTAGGAAGCATTTATCCCAGTGGAGAAAAACCATTATCAGTAGGCTATATTGCAAAATACTCAGGCCGCTCAAAAGCCTAACCATATCAGAAAATTATATGAATTACAGACAAAAGTCCCATTAGGCCATCATGAAGCACCCAGGTATTACAGCAATACTTGTGGGTGATTTAGAAAGGAACTAGGAGACAAGAGACATCGCCTGTCAAAATAGAATTTTTCTCTGATGTTTCCTACTATTATTTTAAATGTCTTAAAGGATGGAGCTTTTATTTTTTTTTTACGAAAGCTCTTCCACAATTGTAGAGATCTCCATGTCAGGTACTTGTCTTGTTATTGATCTAAACTGTCTCTTCACTAAATTATATCCCGTTACATCAAGTCACATTCCTTTTGGCACATTTTACATGCAGTAAGTACAGAAACAATCTTATCTTAATAAATGCAAAGCATTTAACCACATTTTTGCTGCCTCCCAGGTACTCACATAATTCCTGTTTCTCTAGGTGCCATTATTCACTATTTAGACAAACCAAACAGAATCAAAGAATCATCAATGTTGGTAAAGACCTTCAAGATCATCGAGTCCTACTGTTAACCCAGCACCACCATAATGACCCCTAAACCACATCCCCAAGTGACACCTCAATGCCTCTTGAACATTTCCAGAAATGGTGACTCTACCACCTCCCTGGGGAACTCATTGAGATGTCTAACCACTCTTTCAGTGGAAATTTTTTTTTCTAATATCTAATCTGAACCTGTTATAAACTTAATAAAAACTTCCTCTCATTCTTTCATTTTGAGACATGGCAGAAGAGACCCAGCCCCACCTCACTACAACCTCTTTTCAAGTAGTTGTAGAGACTGATAAGGTCTTCCCTGAGCCTCTTCCAGACTAAACAACCCCAGTTACCTCAACTGCTTCTCACAGGACGTATTTCCTGGATCTTTCACCAGCTTAGTTGCCCTTCTCTGGACATGCTCCAGCCCCTCAAGGTCCTTTTAGAAGTGAGGGGCCCAAAACCAAACCCAGTACTCAAAATGAAGTCTCACCAGTACCAAGTACAAAGGGACAATCACTTTCTTAGTCCTGCTGGCCACACTCTTCTTGATACAAGCCAACATGCCACTGGCCTTGTTGGCCACCTGGACACGCGCTTGGTTCACGTTCAGCTGCTGCCAGCCAGCACCCACAAGTCCCATTCTTCTGAGCAGCTCTCAAGCCTCTCCTCCCCTAGCCTGTAGCATTGCATGGGGTTACTGTGACCCAGGAGCAGGACACGGCATTTCATCTTATTGAAGCTCATGCAGTTTTCTTCAGCATATGCAGGTTTTGATTTTCTCTTTCAGTTCCATCTGACCACCCTCTTAATGATACCTGTAGGTGATGAGGAACTGCACAGATATATATTCCAGCAGTTTTCTCACCAGCATGTTACAGAATATCCCAGCTTTGTGATCCGGTACCTTCTATAAGTGATGGTAACACTTCTTTGTGGTGAGAACCAACAACTTTTCAGTCATTATAGTTGCTGATTTGCTGATAATCTCAAGTAGGTAAATAAATCTAAGTAAATGAGAAAGCAATTGAGTCTCTACTGTGTGTTTGCTTGGTGTTCAGGTAAAAAAGACCCCTGTATGCATAGATAATGACATTCGTTGGCTCCTTCTCCTTGCTTTTCTTATATTAAGTTAAATACAGCCTAAACTCAGGATCCTAACGCATTTGCAGGAGTATCTTGAGCCCAAAAGTAATTCTGAAGCATACAGCAGAAAAAGCAGGGCTGTCACACTGCAGAGCAGATATGGGTGTTTTAGGGACAGTCACTAAGTTAGGCACCAAATCTGAGAATTATCACTGCAGCGTGCGGCTGCTCAGAAGCGTAAGCATTATTGAAGGGAGACACAGCCTCACTGACAGAGCAGCCATTCCCTCCATCCCAAATGACAGACCTCTCCATGGACAATGGGTGGAGCCTGAATAAGAACAGGACCCTAAGCAAGGACTAGAAACACACTCTATGTGACTGACTCTCCCCAAGGATACAAATAAAAAAAACTTAGTCCTTACTCCTCTAATGAAGCAGGTGTAACTTTCCACTTGTACAGAATTACTTTCACCCATTGAAAATTGGATTTTTGCGCTTTGTGCCTAGTCAACCAGATAAAAATGAAAGAAAAAAAGATTACACTTCAGAAGAACAAGCCCAAAGCAATATTCCAAGCATGAAATGGCAGAAATTCTCTGTATCTTAGAGGAATAAAGTTTTTTTCTGACAACTGGGAACCAGGGGACACTACTCCTGCAGTTTGTTTCACCTAACTTGGTCAGCCACTTTGAAATCTTCCTCTACAATCTCTTCATCACACTCATACTATGTTACCTGTGGTTCCCTCTCTAAATCAGCCCCTCAAAAGAGTAATCAATTGCTAGGTTTTCCTTGAGATATGAAGTTTGAAAACTCTTCAGCCGCCAACTTAGCGAATAATGTCATATACTGCACATGCTACGTGGCACGTTCTGGGTCTTGAAATTGCTGGGTCCTGTAGCTACAAGTTAGATGCAAATACATGTAAGGAGCTAAAAGAATGGAAAAAACTAGGAAAAAGTTATGACTCCTTCTATGTCAAAATTGAACTTTGTATGAAAAAACAACAACTGAACAATTTTTATGCAGTCATACACTTAAACATCAGCTGTAACAAAAAGCATCAGAGAGGGAATTTCACTGATGCCACTGCTGGAGTATAAATATAAACCTCCCTGCATTGTTGCACTGTCTGCCACACCACAAAAAATATTCTGTTTTAATTCGTTTTCTGCTTGATAAAGGAAACAACTCTGGGTTTGTATTGAGTTTAAAAATATTTCATGCAACAATCCCAGTTTTCCTATGGGTGTGTTTTCACCAAGATTCTTACATATAAGCCTCCTACTAAACTTAGTATGATTTGTATGTTTGGTAAACGCCAAAGGAAAGGTCTTGGCCCTCTGTAATCTACCACACAGGATTATCAGGTACAGAAGTCATGTTTACTGTTCATTCAGTTATTGAGTATGGAAGAAATAAAAATAACAATAAATAAAATAAATTATCAAAATAAAAAATTAAAAGGTCTATAAAATGGAAAAATATTTATTTAACTTCAAATAATATCTTGATAAACCAGCTGCTACTGCAGTTGCAGTGGCATATGAAGCTTTTAATAAAGCTGATAAAGATGTGGATTTTACATATTTTTAAACTCTTCAGTTACTTCTTTGGAAAACAACCCATTCCCTACAAAGGGTTTCTGAGGCTCCTAGCGAAGACCATGACACAAACATGGCGTGTGGTTTCAGGAACATACTGGGTTTGCAGAATGAGCAAACTTCATAAAAATGCCTCCCTTTCATTTCCTTGTCTTGAAGAACAACTAAAAACATTAATTTCTAAGTTTTACCCAACAGAGATTTTAACACATTCCTGCACAAATCCCTGCCTTGGAAATAGAACTGGAAAGGTCAAGGTGTGTGTGCAGGAACAAGAATGAGCCCCTGAGTTTCAGGAAGTTAAGAATGGTATTATGAAAAGATAAGGAGGTTGGATTAAAAAAAAAATAGTAAAAGAATCAGTTTTCTGGCTGCCTAATTTGGTTAGCGTTGCTCTTAATGAGGAGGAATTAGTGATTTTGTCATTATAACACATATTATGTGTTGCCTACAAAATGTGTTGTCTACAAAAACAAGGCCATGAGAGGAGCATGAGAGTCTGTAAAACACTCTCATGAGAATCAGAAGAACCCACTGACCACCCACCATATCAGCAAAGCTGACAACATAAAACTCATGTTAAAGGGGCTATGGATGACGCCTCTGATTGGGAATGCAGGGCCATTTTCACAGAAATTCTTGTGATTTTTCTCAAAGGAAGGAAGAAGCACAGCAAAATAATGAAGACCAAGAATTAGTGCCGTGGAAAAATCATAGTAATGGATAGGAAACATTAGAATGAGTACGGATTGAATGTGTATCTGCTCCATGGATGCGAATCCATAGAGAAGGTTGAATCAAGATGAAATTCATGATAGCAGGGCTAATGAGATGAGTTTTAAATTAAGGAGTACAGGGGCAAATTATAAAGAGATCTGCCTTATTTGCATTAGCTTGGCTTTTCAGTGTGGAGGAAAAAAGGAAAACATGGAGCTCTAAAAGCAGATGAAGGTCTGTGCATGGCTGTAGTTTACAGGAAAAGGAAAATGAGTAAGTAAGAATATGACAGTAGAAGAATGATTACCAGGGAAAATTTGAAAGTACAATAAGGAGAAGGAAGCTATTAATGTTGATGAGAACAGTAAATATGCAATCAACATAGATAATGAAAGGAATGAGCTGGTGTAGCCTGCACAGTCGAGAAGAAGGTAGATTTGCTAGTGCCTAAAGGAAGTAACTGAATTGCTAAAAGGGAAAAGCAACAAAATGGAGGTGTTAAAATTAATGATACAGACCTCAAGGCAGCTAGTGCAAGCATAATAAAAATATTAGGGCAATGCTGGCAGGAACAAAAAGCATCGTGGAAAGGTGCCGTTGATGAAAGACATACTTTTCCCATGAAAGAGAGAAATATTACACTGTAAGACAGCATTGCAGCTTATTGACGTGACAGTACAGGAGAAGGCATAACATCCAGCTGGCAGCCAGTCACTAGTGGCATCCCCCCTGGAATCAGTGTTGGGCTCAGTCCTGTTTAATATCTTTATTGATGATCCGGCTGGGGGGATCGAGCTTGCCATTTGCAAACTTGCAGATGACACCAAGTGGAATGGGAGTGTTGGTCTGAAGGAGGGAAGGAGGGCTCTGCAGAGGGACCTGGACAGGCTAGAAACATGGGCTGGATCCAACAATATGAGATTCAACAAGACCAAATGCCAGGTTGAACAACAACTTTTAATTTTTTTAATGTGAAGAGCTAGAAAGAGTTAAAAATCCAAGAAGGTGCTATTTCAGCAGCTTTGAAGAGAAAACTACTTTTCTGTCTGTGCTGAAATTTCAACTGAAGCACAGCCTTGGTGGCTTAATAAAAACTAGAAGAGGAAAATCCTTTAGTATTATGTTCTCTATATTTTAAAAACTTTGCATTAATGGAAGTTTTGAGTGCATGATACAGTGCTATCAGCAAGATAATAAACTACACATGATGACTCCCTGCTACCTGCTTCTGAGGAATAACAAACAACATATGACGACTCAAGCTCTGTTGACTCAAGTTAGCAAGAGATGAGACTTTATGCTGGTACCTCTTCTATAAAGAATAGTATCTGCATATGAGCTTAGTGGATAAGAGCTGATATGAAAAAAACCAAACAAACAAAATCCAAACACATTAATACCTACTCATTTGAAGGAAAAGACTCTGGCAGAGGCTTCTTTCAGCATAAAGAGACAGGATACGACACCTGTCATAAACGGGTTGTATGTATGTATGTATGTATGTATGTATGTATGTATGTATGACGGGGTCACCCTGATCATTTCATCATATGGGAAATTCAGTTCCCCTAGTTTTGGCAAAATCTGTACCACAACTGGTATAATGTACACAATATGATCACGTTTCTTGATGCAAGAAGTTGAAAATGCACCCAGCCAGTACATAGTGTTAGACGTGAAGCTTGAATGTTTACCAGAACCATTAAAAAAGCTACACATATCAGAAATACTTACAGATTTGGGGGTAAATTTTATCATTATTTAGTACTAACTTCCAAACCTCTGAAAGATGCTTTTCTTTCTGTAGGTTTAAAAATTGTCAAAAAATACGTATTGACAGAAAATGCTGAGCAAGTTAAAGAAATAAATAAATGTTTCAAAATATAAAAAACACAACAAATCATGCATAAATTTTAAATATAATTCAGCATAGGTATAAGTAACAGGATCTGCTACATCCATTGATTCTTGATCTTGATTCATTGATCTTCTTGGTTCTGCTCAATTAGGCAGAAAGATATTTCACAGTAAACAAAACATACAGGATATATCAAATACCATCTCTGAAGTAACTCGGAACCATACCCATTTGAGATTCCATTGAAACCACTTAATTTTGACAAAATTTTCCTCACAAAACAGTTTATTTAGAATCTATTTCAGTATTTTAAGATGCTTTTGCCAATTTCTAATGTACCTTGAACTCACAGGTTTTTTGTTTCACATGAAAGATTTTGGCTAGTAGGGTGATTCTGACTCACTATTAAGGATTTAAGATTTTGCATATTTTGGCAACACCAAAAATCAGATCCCTTGTTATGCAACAAAATACACTGAATAATTCCACATTCACCAGATGCTTATTTTTTTAGGTCATTCATTTTAGCCTTTAATATTGGGCCTCTTATATCAGTTCTTCCCTTTGTGCTTCCTTAAAAGTATGGCATAAGCTCATGTTGTTAAACCAGGAAAATCACTTAGTGAACTGATGTTGAATTTACATAATAGCATGGACAGCCTTGCTGACAGAGCTAAGTCAAAATTATAAGTTTCTATTTACTCACCTAAGTTACTAGAAAAACTTCTAATTGAAGTACACTTGTGCAACTGGCACAAAAAGGGACAAAGCACATGCCTCTTAAAGGAAAAAAAATAAAGGATGTACCTAAAAATCCATTCATCTATAACTTCCTCAGTCTGCCAAGAAATGTATGATATTATCTTTCATCCAATTCCTATTTCCTATAGATACTCTTCCATGAGCATTAGCAGTGGAATCAAACCAGTGGCTAAATCAGGGAAGTGTCTGTGTAATATCCAGTACAGACAGAACCCATGATGAGGTCATACTGGTACTGCCTCAACAAGTCATGCTGCCTACAGAGTTGATGCCAGGATCATTATGCATGCTGCCACACACATGGAGATGCTGTGGGAAAGCATTTTAGAAGCTACAAATGGAATTAACATGCCACCACAGATGTCATGTTCAAAAGTGCAAGAAAGGGAGTCAGAATGTAAAGGTGGATCTGCCTTGAAGTGTTCTTCAACACAACATATGGAACAACACTGTCCTGAGGGGCACATTCATTTTAGTACTTATTTTGTCACTAAAAGCCACATTGAGAACTACATAGACAGGGCAGGTATTCCTACAGCCAGAAAACATAAAAGCAGTAAATCAAGTTGCACTAGTTCCTCTATCACACTACCAGAACTGTCACTCAAACTTCTTGAGATTCATACAACCTTTGTCATATGTGATATATCGGCAGTATTTAAATAAACAAATAAATGTGTTATATTTATAAATTTAGGCTTTTTTATATAAATAAATTCTTACTGATTATTTTTAGTTTCACTGCTGAATTTTCCTCTTATAATAATTTCATTACATTATGGTGGCATCAGAGAAATAAAATCGTAAACATGACACTTTTCACAGATTGAATATTTTTATGAGAAATTGGTCTACATATGCAGCAGACTTTAAGAACTTTTTACATGAGCTATAGCTTCCACTGTATTTACATTTATTCATAATCTTTAAATTGAAGTTTATTCCAACTAATTGAAGTTTCTCTTTAGATTTACATTCTAAAAGTTTAAACAGGTCTTCTATTCATTCTTCCTTCATGCTAAGAAAAAACCTGTAACTCTCAGACAAAATACTTAAACACTTGAGTCCATTTCCTTTTCGGCCTTAGTGCTCCTGCTAGAAACTGGGTTTCGTTAGTTTCTATATGAAAGATCCCTATCTAAAGTACCTATGTAATACTTAGAGATCATTGTGAGAAGTTATGGGAAGCACTGAAGAGCAAGCCATCCTCTCTTACTACTCTTAGGCTGTAGTCCTGCCAACCAGAAAGGCAGCAGAGTTGTTAGGGGCTGGTGATGATGCAGTTTCCAGCCCATGGCGAGCCCACTGGGGATGAGGCCCAGCTATGGGTATAAAGACTAAAGCACCAGCTTTGCTAGTAATTTAGAAATATTTCTGAGGCTAGACTTCTGATTTTTTTTCTCCCTCTTCCAGAGGGAGGACCACGGTGAAAGTTACAATTTTGAGCTTTCACTGATCCCAAGATGATCTGATTTAAAACTCTCTGGTTCAAAGACCATTCTGATTCCTTTGGTCAGTGGCTCACTTCTGCAGTGAACTAATGCAGGAAATTTATGAGAACTCTCCCTGGCTTTTGAAACCTTGACACAGGTTTTTCCTCACACACCTTCACATCTCAGCAGGACATAGAGAGTAGTACCATTTCAGTAGCTTTATCTCTGATGGAGTCAAGATGGTAGTTGAGCTGCCTTAACACAACTAGTCCCACAGTCTGCTCTTCTGGTTTTACACATGTGAAAGCCTTTCCAAGGGACAGTAAGGCAAGCACAGCTATGCTGTCTTCAGCTGGCATATCTCTCTGCCTCTGGCGCCATCCAATATCTGCTGAGGCTGACACAAAAATACAGGACTTGGTTATGAAGGCTGGGGGAAAGGTCAACAGACTAGAGAAAGGGTGTAAGTCATACCCTATGTTTAAATAAAAAAGATCGTATGTGTTCTCCATAAAATTTGGAATATTTTACCAAAGAAAGAAAAAAGAAAAAAGAAAAAAAAGAAAAGAAAGAAAGAAAAAAACAACATAGACACCTATACTTCAGCTTGGTCTTGAAAATATAATCTATCATTTATAACATTAAATGGATTATTTTACTTCTGACTATCAAAACAGGGTTCTAACATTTCATCCAATCATCAAAAACTCAGAATGGAAGGGGAACCCCTAAAATAAAAAACAAAAGTGATATGCATTTCATCGGAACACAGTGAGGATCAACAATATGAAGAAACTTTTGGGCATTGCTTTTCAACACCTTCTCAACCCAAACTAAAATTCAGTCTCTGTCATTCAGCAGTTAATTAAGTTTTGAGATTACTGTAGTATTTTATTTCTAGGCTCTTACGAACCAAACTGCCTGAACACATTGTATGGTGGTATTCAACAGAGTACTACAAAACATTAACACTCATTTTAAGTCGATTCAACTTCACAGGCTTTGAAATCGATACATAAATAAGTAAAATTAAGCCACGTGGAGTAATTTGCTGAGCAAGTCTTACAGAGACTTAGTGAAAAGTTCATTAAATCCCTTTTCACTAATCCCTTTTTCTAAGGCACTGACAAAACAATTAATATCGGAAAAATTTTCAAGAAGTAATTCTGAAAAATTAATATTTGGCATAATCTTACTTTTTAATTCTAATTGGAATGTGCGAATACCTATGAACTGGAAAGTAACTTTAAAAAGTGGACAAAAAGTGAACTTAAACGACAAAAACTTTATTCCTAGAAAAAAATACCTCTTTAATATACTGAGTTAGAGAGCAATAAAAAGGTTTTCTGGAGACCTTTGTAAATCATATCAAAGAAAGGAAAACAGATATCCTTGTTTATTTCTCAAGGTATTTCTTAAGGTATTCATGGTCAATACTTTTTGAAATGATTCTGTGCTTGCTCTTTCAGAGATATTTCAGCTTTACAGACTTGAATTCTAAATTTAAGGCTTTCTTGACCAACAGTATAAAGAAGTAGTCAAAATTCATTTCAAGGAAAATTATTTTGAAGCCAAAAACAAGGCTTCAGACCTTTTCAAGACCTGAACTGGGTAGTATTGTCATGAAATTCTTTGCCAGAGAAAAAAGGGATGGGACAAATTATTGGTGTTGATATCACTGTATTTTTACCACTTCATCTTTTCTAATGGTTTAGATTGACCCTAAAGACAAGATGGATTCAGAATAATGTTCTGACCTTGGAGAGAGCTTCCAGCTTCTGCTGCCAAATAATACCATGAGAAAGAATGAGATATACTCAGAAAAATATATTTTGTTCAAATACTTCACAGAGGGAGAAAAACCATCCTTTGTTTTTCTTTAACATAGGCCCAGAAATGTAGGTGTTAAAAAGCACTCTAAAAGCAAAAAAGGAACAAGCAAGACCAGACTTTTCATGAAAAAAGCCTTCCTTACAAAATACATCTGGCAACAGCCAAGTGATTAGTTTAAATTTCTTGAAAAATTAATGGTTTAACTTCAGTCTGTACTTCCAGGGACTGAAAAGCCTTTGTGTGCAAGTAATTTTTCACAGTTATGGCTGAATAGGTGTCAGACAAAGAAGCTAGGCTGGAAGGTGCATAAGTTATTAATGACTCTTAAGCAAACTACAAAACTATCAAAAGAGTAGGGTCCCTTTAATTTTTTAAAAAACAAAATATATTGGAATTTTTGCAGCCTATTACAAAAAAAAAAAAAAAAGAAAAAGAAAAAAGATACTGTATTTTTTTCCTGTTTTTTCATGTTTGTTTGGGTCTAATAGCAGATTTCAGGATTTCAAGTTCTAAACCAGATTTTGGCCCACATCTTATAAAAGATCTGTATTCACCTTTCAGAGGACTTTTTTGAGCTATTGATCCTCAAAACCTTATCCATATGAACAGATTAAACTTTCCTTTGCTGCTGCTCTTGCTTTTAACACCAAGCTCACCAAGCTGTTCAAATGAGAAAAAGGTGTGCACATGTATATGAGGTGAATGTCTTGACTTCCTACAGCAGCTTTGTACCTTCCAAAATCTCTCTTTTCTTCTTCTACATTCTTTCTTCTACATTCCCATGTATTCTTAACAGATTTTTTTCCTGTTTCGTCCTTGTGCTTTGACTTTAGGGTTTAATAACTATTTGCCAGTATTTTGCTTATACTTAAAAGTGCTTTTTTTTCCTGTAAATGATCTCTTTTCAACCCAACCTTTTCTGAGAGCACACTACTTGTATGAAGTAGATTTTAACCCTCTATATATATGCCACGTATTTTGAAGCTGGTTCATTTGTATTTGATTCCCACAGATTCCATGAGTCTATCCTCCTGTGTATTTGCAACAGCAGTCATTGTGATTGGAAAACCTGGGGCTGAATCAGTTATCTCCAATAAAGAATGAGAGTCACAAGTCTCTAAACTGAGTTAACTTCACATTTATTCGTGTGACAAATCCACACTGTTAGTCCTTAGGCTGGATTCAGTTAGGCATCTGGAAGACATTCCGCATGGCACAGGTGTCTTGAAGTACTTCTTTAACTGAAACATAAGTGCATTGCTTATCATACTCCATAAAGGGTAACAGAAATACGTGTCTACTGCACAAATGCATGACTATGGGGTAGAGCACCAGGATGAGCAAGTAGAACAGTGTTAATTGGAAAAAAGATAATGCTGTCAGAAAGAAGTGTATTTTGCAGGCTGGTTGGACATACACAGCACGGCACTGAGTTAACTCCCAGCTGTCTCTGTTGCTGTGACCCTTTCATTGTGTCAGCATTAGAATAAGTATTCAAATTAAATGCATTTTGTATGTTAATACTCTGTTTAGTGCATCACAGTACATTTCAACAATCAAAGCTTTTTTCTTTAAGTACTTCCTTGACAGCTGCACCGGCTCTGAAGCATTAAGATATTCCCATGATTTGCCAACATCTTTTTAACAAAAATCCACCTAAACACCACTATTAAAGAGTGTGAGCTACTATCTTCTGAAAGCAAGAGCTTCCTCACATTAGAAAACACTTTCACATCAGCTGCATCCTGAACTTTGAGTCATCAAAGTCAGACTAGTCACATTTCACTAGTGCCACGTCAGTGAAGACTGAGGTAAAGACAGCAGTGAGCACCTCAGCTGTATCTCTGTCTGCTGTCACTAATTTTCCCACCCTTTTAGCAACAGGTCCACATTTTCCTCATTGAGTCCTCATTAGTATTACTAATATAGTGGTAGAAGCTCTGCTTGATACCTTGACAAGCCTCAATCACTGTGGAGTGTAGCCCTTCCTAAAATCCTCCTGCATATCCGGACAAGTTTTCTAAATCCCTCTTTTGAATGCTGTCCTTTTTTCCATCTTCCCCACCCTGCCATTTTGTAGAATACATTTAAATTCCATAAACAGAACTTGGGAAAAAAAATTTAAAAATCAGGGAATGCTCTCGACCATCTGGGCAGAGGAATATCATTGGTGCATCCATACATAGGCCCAGCTTTATGGGACTGAATCTTTCTGTGCAGCCATTCATCCTGAAGGGATCACACTGGGCACTATCAATAAGTATTATGCCTCATGAGACTTGACAGGTGTGTATCTCAATTTTATGTCTCTATCCCCTAAGATAATATTTTTGCCTCAAATGAGGCTCTCCAGTAATACAAGCAATTATAATTTAAAATCATACTTTCAAACCTGGGATAAATCTGCATTCTCTTTTCTTTATAATTCAGTGTCACCATAAATAGGCAATCTAAACAGAGCCCACAATTCATTATTGATAACAGAACACAGTCTGCATCTGGAAAAACAGCTGTATCCACCTTTTTTAACCTGCCATCTTAGACTTCACATGAACAAATAAATGTTCTTTTATGTGTAACTAGAGTCACAGAGACTCCTAAAGGACTCAGTGCCATGCACATACTCACCTATGTGACCGCAGGTCACAAGAAAGGAGGATTTACCATTTGTTGGAGAACTAACTCAAGAAGTAATTCTCTGGTGAGTTCACTTGACTGGCCAGATGATGCATATTTTGGTTTTTCTAGTTGTCTCATTGGCTAAACTTACTTAATATCTTAGGTTTGTCGGCAGAAGACATTCCAGACAGATCTCTCCCCCAAGACCCTAGCCAGAAACATTATCTCTTTTTTCCAACATAATAAACTGATTAATACTACCTTTACCAAGTTTCGTTAATTCTCCTAAACCGATGTGAACTTTCACAGCATTTTTGATAATTTAGACTGAACCTATGTCCTTTTTGACAAGAAGAATCATAGTCTGGTATTTACCTTGCCAGAGAAGATCACAAAACGTATGAGCTTTCTCTCTTTATCTAACCCTGCTAATTTTGCCCTTGCACAGGCACTGATTTACCAGTGAGTAATTCTCTTTTATTCAGTTGCAATACAGGGGCTCCTCACTGTTGGACAGGAGTTGTACCATTGTACTGTTGTACAGTTTTTCCTTCACACAACGTCTGTATTACACTCATTACACATTCTCCACCATGAGCAGAGCATCCCAACCTCCTATCTTCGGGTGCATTATGCTCAGTCATATCAACAAGAGCTGCATATTCATCTCCACTCTATTTCTCTAGAGCTCTCCCTTCTCTACCCTTAGCAAATGCATAGTCTATCTTTATATATATGACAATACAGGTATCACATACAAAAACATATGCATAGATTTCTGGATTCAAGCCTGACAATAACTATATTATAAACTGAAGGTTGCAAACCACAAGAGTTTTGTTATGGGCTCAAGCAACTATATCATATAAGGACAGGAATAAACAGAGACACTTAACAGAACAAAGTGACTGGTACCATTGAAATGATTATTTGTACGGCACCAAACTGTCCCTGACTCCTTGTAGACCATTCAGGTCTAATGCCTTGGATACCCTGAAACTCTGTATAGAAGCATTATCAGAAGCACAGTCAGCACCATTTACTGGTGCTCATACCAGCACTGGAAATATTCTCAAAAGAGGCTCTGAACAGGAGCATGCAAAAGAAGAGGAAACTTGGAGAATGAGAAGTGAAAACTTTCAGTGGCAGGAAGTGCTCATTTAAAAGAAAGGGAGAGAATGGAAACAACTATTACACTGATCATTTAATGGAGAAAGTTGTTTTCTGGACAACATTCAGCCAGCAGCAGACTGGCTCTAACCTGCACAATACAGTAGTCCCATGGACCATTCCAGAACAGGGGCATGTTTACATCATGACATTCAAGTTTCTGTACCAAAGGCTTTGACATACTTGAGATGAAAGCCACACTTACAGCAATCATGCCAAAGACATTATTTCACATATTGTTTCAAGTAAATCTGAGCGACCAGACAGGGGAATGTAAATGCTACCCTAGAAGCATTTACGAGAAGAGATTTTCTGTGCAGTGCAGTCACTGTCAAAGCAAGCGTAAGTAAGTACTTGTGAATAAGTAAACCAATAAACTCTAATCTATATCAGATTTTGGGGTTTCTGCTACTTTTCTTTTCCTCTTAACAGAAAGCAGAGAGGGCTTATATATGTATCACTGCATGGATGGCACTGACTTGAGCTGGATGCAGAAGTCATAACTTCTCATTCTTCTTCAGGGAGCCCCAATCTTGGGACAGCTGGAGAGCCTGACACCTCCTGAAGCATTTTACACTCTCTGAGGATACAGTCTGATCTCCTGAAAAAAACCTGGCCTAGGAAGACTTCACAGAACAATTATTCATAAAGAATTCCTTTACTATTTTTTCAAAACAAACAGGCAACATCCAACAACAAAAAACCCTCACTATGGCATTTCAAAAGGATCAAATTATGAGAACGAGTAACAGAAATTGTAATAGTGTAAAGTGTTCCACTAATGCCTTGCAAAGATTTATCGAAGGAAGCTTCACCTACCCTTCTTGTCCACAGGTGGTGAGAGGAAAACATGCATGCCTATCATGAAATGCTGTTTTGCACATCAAGGTGAAAGGCAGAACAGTGTTCACCTACATGCAGTGGTGAGTTGACTGTGGCTGGACATCTGGGGCCCATCAAACCCATTCTAGCACTCCCTCTCCTCAACTGGACAGGGGAAAAAAAGATAATGATAGGCTCCTGGGTCAAGAAAGGACAAGGTGAGATCATCACTGATTACTGTCACAGGCAAAACAGACTTGACTTGGGGAAATTAATTGAATTTATTAACAATGAGATCAGAGTAGGGTAATGAGAAATAAAACTAAATCTGAAAAACAACTTTCCCCACCTCTCCCTTCTTCACGGGTTCAATTCCACTCCTGATATTCTATACCTCCTCCACTCCACTTGCACTGGAGGAGAGGAAATGGGGGTTGCAGTCAGCTTCTTAGCTGGTCCTTTCTCCTCAGGGGGAGGACCCCTCACACTTATCCCCTCCTCCAGCATGGTGGCCCTCCCATCGGAGGCAGTCCTCCGTGAACTTCTCTGAGTTTTCCCCACAAGCTGCAGTTCTTCATTAACTACTCCAGCATGGGTCCCTTCCAAGGGGTGACAAGTCCTGCCAGCAAACCTGCTCCAGAGTGGGCTCCCCCATCCGTGTGTCCACCAGGTCCTGCCAGAAGCCTGCTCCAGCATAGGCTTCCTCTGGGGTGACAAACTCCTTCGGAGTTCCACCTGCTCTGGTGTAGGGTCCACCATGGGCTGCACGTGGATCTCTGCTCCACCATGGACCTCCATGGGCTGTAAGGCCCAGCCTGACTCCCCATGGTCTGCACCACAGACTACAGGAAAATCCCTGCTCTGGAGCCTGGTGCATATCCCGCCCCTCCTTCTGCACTGACCTTCGTGTCTGAAGAGTTGTTTTTTTCTCACGTATCTTCACTCCTCTCTCATCTGGCTGCAGTTGCTGTGGTGCCGCAGTTTTTCCCCCGCTTCGTACATGTGTTATCCCAGAGGCACCTCCACCATCCCCAATGGGCTCGGCCCTGGCCAGCAGTGGGTCTTGTCTGGAGGTAGCTGGCACTGGCTTTGTTGGGCATGCGGGAAGCTTCTAGCAGCTTCTCACAGAAGCCACCCCAGTAGCCCTTGGCTACCAAAACCTTGCCTCACAAACCCAACAGATGCATTTAACCACACCATGACTTTTCTGTAGCTCAGAGAAAAGCTAGGCTGGTTTCACATATTTTCTTCTGAAACTCTGGCAGCTCTGCTTGGTTTAGGATTTTATTAAGCTGTAAAGTACTTGCTCTAATCAGAGTGAGGAATACTGTGGACAGTGGACTTAGTTTTATGAGGAAACATTTAAAAAGCCATCCTGACATTCAAAAGACATAAATGTTAGTACAAATTGAACTGCGGCACTCTGTGCTTCTCATTCATTTTGTGAGATACTCTGAGACGATTTGCCTGGGGAAATGAAGCAATAATGTCTGAAGGCTTGATTTTTCAGAGATTTTAAGACATACAGCTCCAGATGTTGTCATAGAAATCTATGGTACTCACTGATTCTGAAAATTGGGCTGTGGATGTATAAAGCCTTACCTCGTGCTTCTCTGAAAGGTATATAGTAGAGGACAAAAAGTAAATACGGTGCTTTCAAAATAAATCTTGTCTTGCTTCCCCTTCAAGTGTAAAATTACAAATGAGTGTTACAGCTGAAATGAAAGCTCGAGGAAGTAAATTTGTCTAAGCTTTCTTTTCATTTCCATCTGTTCACAGAACAGGCCTTCACTTATATTTGAGACATAAGGAAAAAGTCTTCAATTAGTGTAAACTTTATTAGCAGTTGCCCTGGAAATGTAAGACCTGACTGTGGCCATGCACTTACTCTAACCTGAGCTATCTAAGCCCCCTAGTCTGGCAGAACCTTGTTTTTGCTTTGACATACTGCAGTCTTCTATGTGCATTATGTCCTGTATGCACCAAAGAACATGCAGGTATAAACCTTCCATTACATACAATGCAAAGAGACACACAGCCAAGGGTATTCTTGCTAGTAAAAAGTATGTCTACACATCTACCTTTGCTTTTGAAATATCATTGGCAGGCAAAACACATTCAATCTACATTTCCAACACAAAACCAAATTTTGCTTCTAAGCGCATGAAAAACTAAGTGATTTTCATTCTACCAGTGGATAAGGAGTTTCCTTGAGCTGGAAACAAAAAATCTTTTTCTTTGCATCACAGTGAGTAATAACGCTTTGCAGACTTCTGACACCCTTTATGTCTTGGTAGGTCCATTCAAGACTGCTATAGTTAAGACTGTCAGCATTTCCATTTAAGTCTCTCTTTTCAAAAGTCTCAAGTCCAGTGAAAGGGTTCTCATTATCGCTCTCTTTTAAGCAAGTAGAACTTCATAAATCAGACGTCTTTTGTCTTAATATCTTTTTAAGTGTACTTGGCCATTGCAATACTCATTTGAGTACATCTTCATTTTCTGCTCTGCCTCAGTCAACTGTATGGTGTCTCCGTATAGATACCAGAACCAGAGCACACCAGCCCAATGAGGGGTTCAGTTTGCTGCCTTTTCTGACAGCAGCCTCCACCACAAGCAAAAGAAATACCACAATAAACAGCTACAGAATGGCAGACTTTAAGTGGCCTACCTTGTCACCTGGATGATCAAATTCCATTGTAGATACTTCCTCTTCCAAAGGGTGGCTTCCTTGGCACCTGCTCCTAACAAATGGAAATTCATTCTCCTTTAACCCATATTTGTTTTTTTAACAACACCTTTGTATATGTAAAAATCCAGAAGTCAAAATAAAGACACCCACCCCACTGACTTGGGTGCTTCATCAAACTCTAAACAACCTATTTTTTCAAATACTTTGCAGATAGAGTAGTTCCACTTCCAGCTCCACTTACTTCCAAACTCTGGATACTGAACATTAGAATAGAAACAGAATGGAATAGAAACAGAATGGAATAGAATAGAAATAGAAATAGAAATAGAAATAGAAATAGAATAGAATAGAATAGAATAGAATAGAATAGAATAGAATAGAATAGAATAGAATAGAATAGAATAGAATAGAATAGAATAGAATAGAATAGAATAGAATGTTCTTCAGTTGGAAGGGCCCTGAAATGATCATCAAGTCCTGACCACTTAAGGGCTGACCAAGTAAGAGCATGTTGCTAAGAACATTGTCCAAATGCCCCTTAAACACTGACAGGCTGAGGGCATCAAGCAGCTTTCTAGGAAGATTGTCCCAGTGTTTGACAACCCTCTCAGTAAAGAGATGCTTCCAAATGTCTAATCAAAATCTCCCTTGGAAGGTTAAAAATCTGGGGGTGGCAAGTCCTTCAAAACTGTTACAGCGTGGCATGTCTGAGGAGTGGGCAGGATAGGAAGAGAGTGAATGTCTGTGAGAGCTTATACAGCTCAGATGCAAACTTCCCTGTAAAATAAAAATTTTTCTGCATACATACTGCATGGCACAGATAAAAGGCTGCTGAAAATATTAAAAGATAAAACAATGTTTAAAAATTGCCATTTATGATTTCTAAATCCTATTTTTTTTAAGTAGCTTTGATTTAAAACCAGAAACAAAGAAAATTTGGAGGAGGAAGATTAAAAAAAGGTGTGATGATTAAAGAATCAACAACAGTTACAATACTTTTGCTGGCAGGCAATTACTGTCAGATATCATCAATACGTAGGAGGAAAAAAAATTTGCTTTAAGAGAAAATGTTGCCTGCTTAATTTCCTGCTTTTTGCTTAATGATGAGTCTCCTTCTCCCCTTTAGTTTCTTCTAATTACTGTATCTGCAGTAGCACACAGTAAATTATCATTTTATTTCATTTGCTCATATGACATTTGAGGTCAAATCCAACAAAACCTCAGGCTCTGTCCTAGAATGAAATTAAAATTTAAATGCTTTGGAGAGACTGTGCCTCAAAGGCAGGTCTCTCTTCAGCATTCCTATTGACTGGATTATTTTGTTCTTGAATTAAACTGCATGTATCCAAACCAAAACAGCAAAAAATACCCTTTCCCCCTGTTATTCAATCCATTCCTTGTAAATTCAAAAACCAGAAATAACTCAGATTTTTGTTTGTTGTCATGTTGGAGAAAATCAGAATTAAATTTCATTGAATTAAAAAGCACAAACAAAAAAAATATTCTAGCTTGAAATGCACCCATAGCTTTTCTTCTCTATTTAAAGATCATTAAACTAAATTTTTTTCTTGTGAAAACTGTTAGAATTTTGTTAAGTATATCTGTTTCCAAGTGTCTAGTAATTGCAAGTGTAAAAGAAAAAATATTAATACAGTTTAATTGCCAACTGAACATACAGAAGTGTTAGTGTATTTTTAAACATTTACAATCTGTGTGCTGCAATATATTTCAGCTCCTGCAATAACAGCTCTTTGGTTTAATGTGTGCTGCATGAATGTAAAAAGGATGGCACACAGCACTAGGATATCAACTGCCTACTTGGAGAATGATTAATTTAAGATAAATAGATGCCTGGCTCCAGCTACACTGATTGTATTTCCTGTCCCAAGCTGCAGAATCAGTGTTTCCACTCAGATGTTGTAAAACATATGCAGGAATCATTCTTTTCCACTCACAAACCACAGTGCATCACAGATTTAATCTTGCTCTTCTGCACTCTGTGGCTGAATTTAATTTTACTTCTGCCATCAGCCTAATAGACAAAAAATGTTTCCTATTTATTCTAATACATAAACTTTAAACTCATGTTATTCTGATTTCATCCCACTTCAATTTCTTGGTTTGATGGCAAATAACAAAAAGCTTAACTCTGTCTACAAGTACATAATAGAATCGCTTGGAAGAAATACAAAAAAAAAAAAAAATCACAACATACCTAACTGGAAAAATATTTGATTTCATAATGATCATGGGATTTACCAGACATGAAAAATACATAAAGATACAGAAAAAAGATCTCACCTTTTTTTCAGAGCTACAAAACAAGACTATTTATTTGTTCCATCGTAAAACGCAGTTTTTAAAAAGACTCCTAGAAAAATTAACGGCTCGGTCTTATGAGATTGCACATCCTTAAAACCCCTACACTCTGGGTTTAAAGCAAACAGCATCTCCCACTCCACTCAGTAGTGTCTGCATTTGTATTCTTCTTTCTGTGGGCACTATCCTACCCACAATAAGCAATTAATTCCCTCAGCAAGCCAGGGTGGAACACAACCTTTCTCAGGCACCATCCGTTGCCTGTCTGGAGGAATCGGGTTGGACGGAGTGTAGTGACCTAGAGTGAACATAAAGGAATGGGAGACGGGGAAGGGGCAGGCTGGGTGTTTGGCTTAGACTAAACTTGGGGGAGAGGAAGGACAGGTGCTCACATAAGAGTTTGACTGCTAATGACCCTGAGCATGTCTCAGAGTAGGTTCTTCTAAAGCACTGGTTAGTAACCCTGTTCTCAAGCATGTAACTGGAGACAGATTTTGTACCACTGGAGATGAGTCACAGAATTTAAAAAAAACCAGACTGACCTTAAATTGGAGCAGCTTTTCATGCCAGTCAATATGCAGTAAGTCAGATAAGCATCCCTTGAGTTGGATGAAATGAAAACAGGAAAAAAGATCTATGTGCATTTTAGTATTAAATTTCTTTTGTATTAGCCATATGGATTCTTATAACTAAATTCAAAAATTTTTGTTTCCTCTATGTAAACATTTAAAGCAGATGTAAATTACTCAAGAGAACAGCCTGGAAATTTGTCTACCCCAACACAGAAAATAGAGCAATAAATATGTGAATATTAGGAACCATCTAAGAGATGAGAGATTCTTTTACTCCTCATTCCCATTTATTTTCTTCCCAATAGTATTCCAGTAAGGGGACCAATTAGTGCTGCACAATGATGTAGAGTTCTAAGAATTTTTCCACAAGAGAGTATCCCAAAAACGAGGCATAGAGAGTATGTGACAACACCTGCTACAGAAATACCCTTTTCTGAAGCAGAAAGTCAAAAACCTGTGGCAGTGGCAGTGGATGGAGCTGTTCTACTGGTGAGCAAAAGTAAGGAAGCAGAAAGATGCAGAGCCCGTATGGGACACAAGGCAGTCTTGCTGTTTATGTCTATATTATGATTCCTGTGCATAATACTTCATTAATTCTTGTACCCTTCCTTCTGCTGCGTGAGGCAGCAAGACCCTGTACCTGCCAGTCTGCAGAAAGCAAAAAGGCTGTCTCAGAGACACACAGAACCCAAGCCTGCCTACTGCACATTTAACCAGCTCTGCGATTAGTCATTTTCCAGTTTTTCACCATCATGAGCAACACAGAGGTCTCTAGACAGCTCACCTCTCAGGCAAGCCTGAAGCATGTGCCTGCACTGAATTTCAAACTCAGTCTGTTTTTACCCATTACTGTTTCCATGAAAAGCATGCTTGCCATATAAGCTGACTTCAGCAGACTGCTGCTATTGATAACCTTTAATGTTTAGGGCACAAAGAAGAAACATTTACTTACAGATTTCCAAAGCTCTAATTAGATATGGCCTGGGAATGTAACACTTAAAAAATGAGGTGTTTCTGGGTATCCGCTTTTCATCACAAACTGCTGAGTCACATTTTGCTCTCATTTTTTTGCTACATACAAATTTGCTACATAAAGGATTCTTTGAGATTGTCTGCATTTAAATAACTATTGAACTTTTGTTTTCAAAACCAAGTTTTCCCCACTTCCCAAACCGCACATATCCCAAATACATGATCCTGAGCTGTGACTGGTCTCCTGGATCACAGCTGCCAACAAGTTCTCTTGATGAATCTGATTTCAAAAACCCCCAAACAAATCCTGAAAGCTATTTGCATTGAAAACTGTTTATACCTCATTCTGTTTCAAGTGGAAGCTCACAAAAGGATGTCCATAGCTGGGAAGGTTCAGTGCAGTCCTCAGAGGCAAACCATGGGATAAAGCCATAAGCTGTAGCCTGTGATCACACTGCAGCTCTCCTCCTGTGAAGCCTTAGGAAAAGGCTTTTGAAGAGCAGATCACATATCCTGATTCTTTGCTTGAAAGAGTCTCTGCACAGACCAGAATACCTCAGCACCCTGTATGGTGTGTCAGTATAATCATGCTATATCCACATAAGCTGCATAGAGTTTATGTTTGATTATGGTTATATCTGAAATGCATTAAAATTGTGGCTTGCTGCCCGAGTCCACACCATGCATTCAAATCACCTCTGCCTATGTGTGCAGCAACAGATACATCTCAATTCCAGGAAGTGACATTTAGACACCTGCTGAACATGGGAAGAATGCCTGAGCCTCAAAGCCCATTGCTGCTGTGAACCAAACACCATTTGCCATCTCAGAAATTAGCTGCTTTTGAAGACAGCATGTCCAGATGCAATGACATCTGTAGCTGTTGAGCCCACACCAAAGGCAGCAATGGAACCAAGGGCAAGTATTTTTTACCGTAGAATTTGATCCAGTTTTCCAAGTTATCACAGATTAAAGAAATCTGCGCATTTAGGAAAAAAAAAAAAAAAAGGCAAATCTGAAATCTCAAATGATTACTGAAAGACAGATTTAGTGAAGTTAAGACAAAACAAAACAAAAATCCCAACCCAACCCCTACACAAAGTATTAAGTATCTAAAACAGAATTGAGTGGATTTTAAGCCTTTCAACCAGAAGATAGTCCAAAATCTCAAAATCTCCTGATCAATCTTAAGCCTGGAGATACCAAAAATGCGTTTGAACTTCAAGATTGTCTAAGAGCATTGCCAAGAGTTCTGAACATGCCCAGGACTCCCTGTTAGCCAGCACTGACCCTTTGGCTGAGCTCCCCATGTTTGCCAAACCAGGCACCATTGCTTGAAAGTGCCTGCAAACACAGGCGTGGAGGGAGCACGATAAACACACAGAAACATGGACTCACGGAATCAGAACGGCCTGGTCAGAAGGAACATTAAAGATTATCTAGTTCCAATGCCTCTGCCGTGGACAGGGTCACCTCGCAGTAGACCAGGTTGCTCAGAGTTCCATCCAGCCTGCACCTGAAGCGTGATTACCCTTTGGCGTTCAGAAATATAGGAAGAGGAGGGAAGATGTTATGGACTTCAATGGTTAAAAAACTTGCCAGAAATTGTGAGAAGTGTGCTTTGTGTCCTTCTAACTGACCAAATCCGAAACCTGATCTACAGCTTCCCACAAGTGCTCTAAGCATCGCACGGATGTTTGTACTTTAGGATTTTTTAATCTTTTTTTTTTTTTTCAAAATCTTAGGAACACTGTGAAAATGGAAGAGCTAGATGATGATTGCTGAATTTCTTCATCTCTAAAAGCACACAGGTACCTACTTCACAGAGGCACTGTAGGAATGCATTAGTTAAAGCACTGTGAACAGGCAAGAGCAGTATAAATGCTAAGTACGGTTACTACTACTGGTAGCAATAATAACAATACTTGACACTGGTATAGTGCCTTCCATCTGAGAATCCCAAAGCACTTCACAAGAATCAATTACAAAGAGTCTGCGAGGTGGGTAAGTATAATCTACCTTTTATAGATGATGAAACACAGGTTCATATCGGTTAATTGAATTGCTAAAGTTATCCAGGAGGCAGGCACAGAACCACAATAGATAGTGCACATAAGACCTCCTCTGTCATCTCTAACTACCAGGAATTCTTCTTTCCAATGTGTCACCTATTTGCTCTCACTTATCATTTTTGTGAGCTGTCTTCAACAAGTAGTTTTCATTACCTTTCCTATCATTATAAATGACAGAATTAAGGATATAACGCTAGAAAATACATCCCTGTCCTTTCATTTCCAGGACAGGTGTCATGTAGCATTACATGAACAATCCATTTACATGTTGTAATACCCATTAGTATTTACTCTCCTTACTTTTTTACTGATTTGGTGAGGAAATAAAGTATAGTCTATCACAACAAAAAAAATATTCTGGTAGATTTTACAAAACCATTCACTTATTCTCATGCAAACACTGCATAATCCAACTACTTTCTCTTTTACTCACTGATTAGGAGGGAGTAGATTTTTTTTTTTAATAACATAAAATGATGCCTATATGGTCAGGAACAATCACATTCCATCCCTCCATATGATCTCACCCAGTAAGCTGCTCAAAGACACTCCCTGTTAAAGGCACCTGCACAAGTAAATCCCATCTGCAACTCCAACTTCTGAGTTCAAGCACAGCCCCAGGCTGAGGGACCTGTGCTGAAAGGCCCCAGCCTGGAACTGAACCTCACCTTGTAAATTCAAAGCAGCTGATTTAAGACTGGCTGCTCACACTAACTATTTTGAATAATACATAACAGAATCAGTGGCCTGCCATTTTTAGATTATCCTGAGCTTAATACAGGTGACTAACACCTAAGTTCTGCCAGAATTTTCTCCTTCATTAACAAAGTTGATGTATTAATTTTTTTTTTTCAAAAGTCAAGTACCAGCTAGACATTTAGGTGCACAGAAAGTCTCACTTACTGGAAAAGGAAGAAATCTCATTAAAATTTTCAGAGCCAAGATGTGTCAAGTGAAGTACAGATATGCTACCACTAGACCCAGGAAAAAGTTACTGACACTGTTCTCATAATATTAATGTGATAAATTTTTAGTCTTGTTAATATTAACATAAAATGAATGTATAGAAATGTAATATACATTTTTAATTTAAACATTAATTTCCCCACACACATGCCTTCCCTCTTCAGTAACAGTATCACATTTTTATCAGGAGAATACTAGATCACATCTTCTCTAGCTTTAGTGAAAATGTACCTTTCTCTGTTTTTATATCTTGTAAAGACATCAAGATATTGTGGCTTAGAAACTGGATCATGTTAAGTGCCTACATGCACGTGAATCTCCCTTGACTTCAGGGGGTGTCCCTTTGCTTTCTGCAAGCAGTTCGTAACCAGGAAGCAAACAGCTCCCTCAATTTGCCTCTTGCTTCCCTCCAAGATTCATGGAGGAGCCTCCCAGCTACTACTGCTGCTGCTGCTGCATCGAGCAGTCCTGTCTGCACAGGTGCTCTTGGAGGAAGGCGACATGGTCATCTTTGCCTCCTCCTGCCTTCCTTTCCTGACCTTCTGCTCTTTGCCCTTCTCTGTCCAGCCACTCGCCATGGCTCTGCGCTGACCCATCACACTCAGAGAAAACCACACTGGAGCTTTCCAGGAGTGACCAGGGAGACATATGGAAACAAGGAAATAATTGCTTCATACAGCATTCATTGGAACCTGCCTTTTATTCTGACTTTCCCTTTTCCATCCTTGACGAATATATTTTTACCATATTAATACATAAATACAGAGGGAAAGGGAGCTGGCCAAATGTCCACAAGATTTCTCATATTCTGTGAAAACACTACATATCCTACTCCTGTCCTCAGGATGCAGTAAGGAAAGCTAAAATCAAATTTAGGTTCAAAGCTCTTTCTGCCACAGAACATTCAGCGACTTTAATTCAAGCTGACTTCGCATGGGAAGTATACATGTGAAAAAGACATTGTTCTCCCTTCATGAGAGAACACAGCAACCCTATTTCAACAATCACCCAAAAGAAGCTGGCCTAAATTTTGAGCCAAAACTGCCATTATTTTGATCTTCCTTCTTTTGAGAGAACAAAAAGAAAAAAAAAAAGGAGTTGCAAAAATCTCTTTATTAAGGATAGAGAGAAATAGTCAGTTATTGGTCACAAAAACTCTCAACAAATTCATTAACCAGCCTCTACAATGTGTTAACCCTGTTCAGTTTTCAAAAATGACAAAATATTAGCAAAGGTACAGCAGTCTTTAAAAGCACTATAATGGATCATGTTTGGTGTGCTAACTCTTTACACACAGCCCTTCACCCCAATCATTTTCCCTACATATTTATTTTTAATGTATAATGATACCAACTGCCCAAACACACACTCTTTAATAGCCCAGCCATCCAGAGTAAGAACTCACATCATTTACAATATCCTGTGCGATCCCAAATTTTCCATGTTTTAAATCCAGGACCTTCCAATACCCTCTTATTTACATGCATGTAAATGTTTGAAATCAACTTGTATTAAGTTTTATACATTTCTAAATTTAAACAGACACAGTTCTGCTGTTGATTCTGAACATTGGATTACAGCTTCTAACCTTTCTGTAGGAGAAATCTAATTATACATCAGATCACATTCAAAACACAAGCCCCATTTAGCTTCCTTTAAAGGCATTTCAGCCTTAATATCTCAGCCTGAAAGATCATTTAAAATTAACTCAGCTATACAACCACTTATGTTAACCTTGTTTGCTGTTAAGCCAAACCTGATAGAAACTCAGTAATCCCCAATTACCACTTTCTAACACAGATAATGTAATGACCCAAAAGTAATCTGACCAAATTCCTGTTTCAGAACATAATTATAGGATTGCAGATGTTTTTTTTTCTCCATGAAAATAAAAAATGCTGCTACAAATTTTGTATCGTATGCCTTATGGAAGAACTTGAAGTATTCCTCATTTGCCATTGTTTTTTGTTAATATGCTATGCCCATACTTATTTAATAAAATTGGGTTTTATACAACTAGAAGAAAATCAAGACCTTTATGTGCCAATCATAAACCAAAATAACACAAAGAAATCTTCTCAATTTCAACATATGCAGGATCAAGCCCTGAACTGACATTATCCATCACTCTGTGTGTATAACACAAAATTAATTTGATATTTTAAGTTTGTACTTGTGGTCGCATTTACTCTTAAATCCCCCTGGGAGCATAAAACGTTCATAGAATGAGTAAGATGTGCCACTGCATATGGCAGAATAATTGCAAGGGAGCCAGGACTCCCTATAAACATTTTTTTCAAGAGATTTTGCTGAAAATCATGAAAGTCAGGCTCAGTAAAACTCCTTGAAACAGCTCAGAGAAGCACAGATTCATTCCTGTACTAGTTACGGGGTAAATAATGCACCTTTCTGACCTCTCGCTCTGTAAAATGCCAGCCCTCGGTGCAGGGATGAAGCAGCGACCTGCTGCTGCCTTCTTGTCCCCAGCCTGCCATCAGCACTTGGAGCACCTGTGACACTTTGCCAATACTAACAAATGGCTCAGACATAAATTATTGCACATGCCCACCTAAAAACCACCGTTCCTAGGGACATACGTACCATGAAAAGTTGTGGTCCTGCAACTAGAAAAGATATTGATTCATTCCTTCCTTTACTCAAAACCATTCTCAGCACCATACCTGAATAGGGGAACTTTTCTTTTTTTCCTGAAAAAAGCTGCATTTTCCCAACTTTTAGTTTGTGATAAACACACTCACTATGATAGTTTATAGTTTACACACTCTAATAAAAACACTGGAATTAAAGTCATGCAGGAGAGGCAGTTCACCCATCTGCATACTAAAACCAACCCTACTTCCATTACACTGCCTGTAACGCATACATACATACAGAATAAGTACATATAAATTAACTAAAAACCTATGTAATCTGTATCTGTGTTTCAGTTGCTTTGGGGGTGAGATTAAACCAGTGCCAGAAGGCTAATATCAGAGTGAAAGAGCTGAGCTGATTTCCAGCTGCAGTTGTGGACTAATCCATTAACCAGCTACAGGGAGAGCAAAAATATCCTCATTCAAAATTGCCAAAATTCTGCTTTCCAAAGCTTTTACTTATTTGTGTCAATTATTTTAGATCTCCTATCAAGCTGCAGACCTTTGGCCATGGATGAATACCTTTTCTCCAGCTTGATAGCATTATGAAAACAAAACCAATGGAAAAAAAATGTTTTCCCATATTTTGCTTGCCCTTTTTTTTCCCATCCCTTTCACCTTCCCAAGGCAGTTCTCCATATCATCCCCTGGCTGTGGAACCATGATGAACTCCAAGTGCATCTCTGGCAGGATGAGCAACCCAGCCCTTCACCGTTCCATCCTCCTTATTCTCATGCTGGTTTCCTTCTGACCTTTTGGACAGACAGGGAGCACGGCCTAGTGGGTAGCTCAGTGCACATATGTAACTCTGCTAGCAGACAAACCAAGAGATGGGCCAGCAGAAAGTCATCATATACATCCACCCCAGCTGCAGAAACTGAAGCAGTCTCACAAACCCTCTGGCATACCCACAGAAGTCATTTTCCCAGGCTTTATTTCATAGCTGCAATTTTCCAGACTCATCAGATCATCACTTAGAATGACAATGGAAATATTTACCAAGACAACTAGATCCCTCACGTGCCGAATGGTAGCATCCATAACATGCAGCAGTAAGAACTCCCAAAGGTGAATCCCTTTTGTCCAGCAAAGCATCAAACTCAAACGCTTTCCAGAACTCAGTGACCTGCAGTCACACAGATTCCCACAGCTTTCCTGGTCACCTGCAGGACCAAAACAGCACAGTGATTCTCTAGTCTTGTGAAGAGACACATCTTATGTGGAGGTACGTGCCAGCCCTCCTGTTTTATCAGAGGGCAGGATCCCGCTGAAGCCATTAAAGAGCAGGATTCTTCATCAAGCAGCCTTACAGATAATGACTGTTGGCAAGTTTCTGGTACATACTATGTTAGAGGAAATTAACAGCATCGCAACACTGTAATTAAAGGAAAATAAACAGAAATCCCTAACAGGGCAGATAAACATACAAATCCAGAAATCCATCTTACGTTGTTAAGAAAGGACAATGCATTAGATTTCAAATGAAACCTGAAAATGGCACTTGTCCTTCATAAGAAACTGATCACTTCAATAAGCCAACAGCTGAGGTTGACTGGTTAACTAGCCTAGTCACCCACTCACCTACGCACAAAAATTGTAACAGCAGAGAATGGGATATTAGTTTAATATTCACATATTAAGAAAACACTAGATTAGGAATTACTATTAGCTAATATTGAGATATTAAGTCTGATCACTAATTCACATTTCAAGAATGCACTGCTCTGCATTTGTAATCCAGCAAAAATTGCAGCTGATTTCTGTGGAGCTTTTTCTCTTCTGGAAAGACAAAAAGTGATTTATTAAAAAAGTATTTTATTAAGATCTGACTTATTTCAACTAGAAATCTGGATCCTGAAAGTGGCCCCAGTGTTGCTAGGATGAGCCTCTAAAATATCTAGTATAACACCATCCCATAGTGAATAACCCATAATTGTCCTTGTTAATGAACACCTACCTTCTATGAGGATAAGGAATGTGGAAGCAAGTTCTGAGTCAAACTGTGTGTGTTATCCCAGGGAAGTGTGCAAATCAAAGATATGCTCCATGAAAAGAAAGGTGTTATATTAACTGCTTGAATACATGTGCTATAGCAGCAAGGTTTGTATTTAAACAGCATTGTTTGTGTTTCAGTAATACAGAAAAGACAGTCACTTTATAGAGCCCAGCAGAAGTAGAAGAGGTTTTATGTTTGGAGTACAGTTGCATTTTCCTTCAAATTGAAATTCTGTGACTGAATCACAGTGATGCTTCCACCCTGGAGGTCCTAGCAATTCCTAGTATTCACTAACTTTAGCCAGCTAACTTACTAACAAAATCTAAATAAAATCTGAGGACCAAATCCTGCTGGAGTAAAACAGCCTTAGAAAATGCAATCAATTTAACAAATTGATTTATGCAAGCTAAAATTCTACTCTGAACAGTCACTGTGCACTTCTGCTCCCTGTGAATTTTAAGAATGCTTGAAGAAACTACAGAAAGTACTCCAAGAAGCTCATTATAATTCACCCAAACTCTCTCATCTGCTCTTTATCTTTGAAGTTTGCTGCCTGAGTGGTAAAGCTGAACTCTCTCTCATTCAGTCGGCATATGCATATCACATTTACTGGGAATCCTCCTGTCAGGAGCATGAGACAGATTTGTTATGGGATTTATGAGGAAATCCAGCCACTTCGTCTGATCCAATCGCTAGACTGCTGTCAGGAGATCCAGCCACTATCCTTCAATCTTCAGATGTCCCAACACCCCAAGATACAGTCCTATTTTCTGCAGAGCTTGATGGAGATGGAGCCCAGGCTACACTTGTTCTAGTAACTGAACAGAGCCCAGACACAGGCTTGACTGCCATCAATGCTGGTTTTTTCACAATGCTTCCCAGCACAATTTTGACTTAATACACCCACCATTCTCTCAATGCCCAGTTACAGTTTTGGGAACAACGTCGTCTAAGCGGTTTGCCCTGCAGGTGGTTTGCAGTTCCATACAAGGGTAGGATTTCAAAGACAGTTAAAAAAAGGAGGCTTTTACCTGTCATGAGAGAGCAGCTCATCAATGCTGTTAAACTCTCCTGGAATTGAAACTGCATTGATGATAATGTTTCTGCCCTATCCTAGTTCCCAAACCCTCTCCAAGAAACGTCTGGGGCAGTGCTACTTGTTCAACAACACAAACATACTGGAAACAATGCTCACAATTTCACAGTTTAGCTGATTAAGCTCCAATGCCTGGCACGTTCCCTGGTGTTGTTTACTAATACACACATTGCCTTTGAGGATCCAGGCCTCGGCGCTTTCTGTAGCAAACTCATTTACTTTGCAATTAACCTCCCTGTTCGCATTCACTATCCCACTTCGGTTCCTCTCACCAGCCACTTCTGAAAACCGAGTCCTCTCCACGCCTGCCAGCTGCAATGCCTACAAGTCTTTGTTGACTGTCCTTCAGAGCAGAGGCAAGGATTCCCATTTTTATTGTTTGTTCTCCTCACTGTGAAGTAGTGTACGATTGCAGTACTAAATCACTGTATTTGAGGGCTCATTCTTAATATGCAGATCTTATCAAAATATATTAGTACCATCAAGCAGAAAATTGACACCTTTATGTTTCTTCAGATACCACATATCCTTTTTAATGCTGTGAGAGATTTGAACCCTGCAATTTATCCTAGAGTATGCTGTAATCAAAAGCATCAGTCTTTTAAAGGCTGTCTAATGCCTAATGCCTGCAGTCACCATCCTGATTAGCCAGAGGTTAGAAAAGTAAACATAGGGAAGTACCTTAACAATGATAGGAAGGAACAGTTTCTTTTGTATCATACAGCTTGAGCAGACATGCCTTTTATTGTAGGAAGATGTTCAGAAGTCTTTAAGTGTTTAAAACACTTCAGCATAAGGTGCTAAAATTACTTAATCAGTTATTACTCTTAAAAGGCCATCAGGAAGCTCATTAGGGTTTCTACAATGGCTCCAAGGCAAGCAGAAGGTCAAGATCTGAACTTTACCTGAGCAGACATAGGAAGAAAGGCTGTCAGTGATTCATCACATTCATGGTGATCTCACCTGCTGATTATTTTGCTACGTTTGAGGGCATGGTTTGGGGTGGCTTGGGGTGTTGCTGAGTTTTGGAGGGTTTTTTTTAATTATTCAAGGTTATTGTATTTCCTGGTACAATAATAAATCACAGCAGTTAAAATAGTTTTTTAAATTACATATTTCAAGCAATTTTTAATCATATTTGTTCTTCAGACAGTGCTAGTCAGAGCATCAGGAAAATAATATTACTACAAGACATATTTTGGAAAATGCTTGGGATAAGGAACTGTATTTCAGTAGAGGGAAAAGGCGTTCAAGGTCCTTATTACTCAAGTGTACAGATGAACTCCAGATTTAAAAAGAAAGGCCTTGAAAACTGTTTTTCTATGGGAATATTTCTAAGTGAACATATTCAGTGAGCCTCATTTGATATAGCTGAAAGAGCAAGTCTTCAAGAATACACACTGGAAACAAAACATTTTTGCTGTAGATTTTAAGCACATTTCTCTGCCTTTGGTTTTTATTGACTGTGAAGATTATGCAGGCTCTGTTAACTCATTCTGTAAACTTGTTTAAATCCCTTTCAAGGAAAGGAATTTTCTAACTTCTTCCAATTTGCTGTTTATAATGATCTTTACTGATGAAATCTGTCATGTATGCAAATCAACATAAATATTTAAAAGCAGATTCCACAACCCACAGATATCAAATTCAATCACCTACAACTTCAGTGATTCATAAGGTGAAGAAACAACAATATAAACAGCTGTCAAAAGACAAAAAAAACCCCAACAAATTTATTTGCTCTATTATCCTTTCCCCATTAGAGTTAATAACATGGCATATGGATACAACCCTCTGTTTCAAGTCATCATATCTGCTTTATATAATAAAAAGCCCAGTGCTGTCAAGACTTTTTTTTTAACTTCACAGAATGAAAACTTGTTCCTCAACAATAAGAAGACAGCTCTAACCCTGTGCTGCACAGATTTATTAACCTAGCCAAAATGAAAGGCGTATCTTTCTCCACCAAGTGTTATCATTTTCAAATAAGACATGTCCTCTAGGGAGTAAATTTGAAGGCCATTTTTTGTTTATTTTGCAGGAAGGGTTTACTTTTGAGATAAATAACCACAATATTGGATCTGTATTTTTTTAAGTTACAAAAGATACTTATTATAATGCTAAGCAATAAAACATATCTATTGTACAGTATATATACACAAAAAGAATCTCCTGTTGCACATGGTATACAATACACTGGTTATAAACAGGTCTTCAGCAGAAAACGAACAAAGTATAAAATCAGCAAGTTTACATATTCAATACTTATTTCAATGTCAGTTTTGTTTTATAGGATATAAATACGTCTGCATCAAAGAGCACACATCTGTGATTTTTCCATTATTAGTCATCACAAAAATTTATCACTCACTCCCAGAAAAAGAACTTTTTAAAAGTTATGCTTATTTGTGAATAAGCAGCGTCTCCAACATTGTTCCTTATACTGCCTCTTTTCCATATTTAATAGCCAAGGATATATTTATAATTCAAATTAAAATTGAAATCTTTGTATGTAGTAGCAACCTGATCTTTCTCCATTTGTCTGACTAAACTGGTTTTTCATATGGATTTTGCTATCTTCTCTTTAAAGTGAAGTAAGTGTACACTGAAACATCAAAGAATGGAAAAAATGCTAGCGTCCATCCCGTAGATGTACACAACAAAGCAACCTTGGACTTCTCTACAAGAAGAGCAGTAGTACAGCTTTGTAAGGACAGCAGTTAAGCATTCAGACAGCTTGGAGAAGCTGCATATGTATTCAGTGACATTTATGGGATGTGTATTTATTATGTGGTACACACAAACTACCTGCATGCACATCACATTGTGAGTTTGTTTTCTACAGGGACCTACACTATTGTGTTTTTTAGTTTCATTTTCTGCACTAGTCCTCAACAGCAATGTTGACAGTTTCTGATCCGTGCCCATCAGGCCAGGCAGTCACTCCCTGTGCCGAGGTGACTGCACGCCTCAGCTGCTGTTTGGCACAGACCTGTGGCCACGTGGGTTGTGGGAATCCTGGATATTGTGTTCCTACACCATAATGCCTCCCAGTACAGAGGAGCCATCAGTGAGTGCAGCATCTGGAAGTAAGCAGTGCCTTTCCCACACTGAGAAATCCTTGTTATCATCCAGTCCATCGACCGCTCGCCTTAGCCAGCATTCGGACCACAATATTCACCAAGCAACCGATGCTCGGATCCTGCAGACTCTGTCAACCTGCAGTGCATCACCAGAAGCTTCTGGCAAAGACAAGGGCTCAAGAGCAGGCTCAACATATCAAGATCATAATTCGGTTTTTCAGTGTCTAACAAAGGGTGGCATAAATATACACATTCTGCTTGTTAGATAGATCTCCCAATAAAATTCACGGTCAGAGTTTACACACCTCACAAAAGTCAAACTGAAGATGTAATGATTAGCACAGAAAAATGAAGATTGGTTTAGATGAACATTTTGTACTGGTCACTTCTGGAACCCACAAAAGCTAATAAAATTAGAGCTGTAAGTATCTGAATATGAAAACTTTTCTTTAAAAAAAGTACTCAGAACACCTTAATAATTATAAGAATTTGCATTTCCAGCAGACCCTCTGATCATAGCATTCATACAGATGTCATTTATAATTTTAACCCCAAAATATAATCTAGCAAGCATTTTGCTATCAAAGGGTGTATTTTAGGAAACTCTCTTCTTACACTTTCTAATCTAGGAAGCTTGCTTGTTTCGCAAGCCTTCCTCACGCTGCAGTCTAAGTTGGAAATGAAGGCTGCAGATTTACAGCTGATTACGACTGAGAATGTTCTCAAAGACACCAAATACAGCTCTCCAGTTCAGTCTAAGCAGAATATTGATAGAATATTTCTGTTGACACAAAAGCACTAAATCTGTTTTAGAATGTGTTCCAGGGAAAACATCAATTGAAAAATTGATATCAACTACAGTTGATTAATGTATGAATTGTTTCAGAGCTGCATGCAATCTCCCAGCAATAGTTCTATTTCTTTACTTGAACCAGCTTGCCAATTATCATTATGCATAACTATGAAACTGGGACAAAATTTTGATGATGTTTACATCTTATCTAGTATGCACATAAATTTAGTCTAGTATTAAAAAAAAAAAAAAAAGAAAAAAGAAAAAGCTGTCATTAAAGTGCTTTATGACTGGGTACAGAACAATACGTTCTGCACAGTGGAGAGCGTTTTCAGGTATGTTTACCTACCCCATGACAAATCTTGACACTTGTGCACTGCAGTTGATTGTACAAGACAAGCCGTGATATGTGCCCACAGAAAATACAGAAATGCAGGACTGAACTCTAGATATCTGGCTCTAATACTGCAGTAGCTGCCATATCACCTATGCAGATTATCAACATAAATCATTTTAATACTGTTCATTTAGAGTTTGGAAGGTTCAAAGGCTAAGTGCAGAGCAGGTTGAATCTTCAAAAAGTGGGGCTTACAACTGTCAATGTGGATGCTAAAAAGTTCTTTAAAATTATCTTCTTATTGCTATTCAGAAATGTTTACATGCATAGACTGCTGCATGCACATATGTTTGCAGAACGGCTTATTCTCCAGCTTAATTCTTAGGAGGGTCAAACTGGATTTTAATGGTACTGCATGTTATGTTGGGAATTCTGGTTCCTACAAGTACATGCATGCATCTGTACTTCTCTTTGACATTAACTTGATGTTGCAATAAATTCAATTTGACCTTTTATGTAAATTAATCCTAGTCCTTTTTTTTTTTTTTACCGCTGTAGGTGTACAAAATTACCATAGTAAGATCCTAACTCTTGAGATCTAAAAGAGGGTCTACAGCTTCTGCTCTGTTTTGTAACAAATTTGATGCTCCGTTTTTCAGAGTGAAGACCTTGAGGGCACCATGGAAGGTATGTCCATACAAGAAGCCAGGAGGATAGACACATAAACCAGTAAAACTAAACCTCTCACACTGTACCGCAGTGGTGTTTTAACATAAAAGTATTTCAGCAGGCAGATAAAAACATTTTCAAAATCTATTTTTTTCCACAGAAAAGTCAAGATTTTCCCCAGGATAAGTGAGTAAAATTCCACTTGCCAGTAATAATTGAGTCTTCTAAAGTGATCAGTTGTGATATACTAACAAGACTTAACAAAGGTTCTTCTTGTTAAATGCAAAAAAAAAAAAAACAACAATGAAAAGAACCCCAACAAAACGAACAAACAAAAACAATGATAACAACAACAACAAAAAAAACCCAAACCAAGCCCCAAGCTCAAAAGCCCCAAGCATTGCAGCCAAAGGCCATACAGTCCACTAGAAAAACCCAGGTAGGGAAAAAAGTCTACATTTTGGCCAGCCTTTAAAAGCTTTGTTTTCCTTCTTCATTTAGGTACCTTTCACAGGAACTACTGCAAAACTTTAGTAGATTCAGATGATGAGATTTTTTTGACCGCAGTTTTCTTTTCAAGGAATTTAATCTCACATGCAAGCACTTGCATAAATCAAGTTATTCAGTTTATTTAGTTGTAAAGTGGTCAGAACAAAATATTCATTTAGGCAGAAGAGGGAACTGGAGCATCCTCCCCAGCAAAGCCAGGCAAGTGCTTACCATGGACAGCACATGTGGGCAAGAGTCCAGAAAACAGGGCTGGAGAGGCAGAGGAAGAGCCTTTAATGCTTAGAGCCTGGTTAACAGCTCAAACCACCATCCAAGGGAGCACCTGTTTCACAATCACTAAGGTGTCCACATTCATTTTCAAATTTGTAAACAGTGCGGAATTTAAAAAAAAACTAAATAAGAAAACCCATGAAACTGCTACAGTCTGGGTGAGTAAAATGCATGTGAACTGAAAGTGAGAATGTAAATGGATGTAACAGCACTAATTCTGGAACTAATGGACAAACAAGCATTGCCACATGCAAAATAACAGAGAAACGGATCTGGATTTACAAACTCAATTGAAGGACCAATAAAAATATTAGAATGCTGAAAAGGTGCTGTCAGACATAAAGCACCTGCTTAACATTACTGCTAATTGTGGGTGAAGGAAATGGCCCCATCAGAAATTGGTTGAAGATGATTAAATTTAATTGCAATGTACAAAGTGCTACCCACTCACTGAACTAGAATCAAAATACGCTCAGAAGTGACACATTCCACAAAATCAGGTTTAATACAAGGCATGAGCAGCAAGGCTACATGAGGCAAAAAGCACATTCCCATTTTCTGAAAGTTCTCTCACATGTTGCAGAATTACACAAAAAGCACCGTAACAGCAACCATGAAATCAGGAAATAAGGTCACCGTAAGGTTGCGTGTGGGGTGCAGGAATGCTCATATTCTCCAGCACAGTGGAGGCAGGAGGCTTGGTAGGAAACACACTCAGCCCACTCTGAGACACAAAGTGCCAGGAATCAATGAGATCAGAAACAGTTAAGCAGGAGTGCCTGACCTTGGTTTGTGTAAGGCAGATACCTCTGTAAGCCAGCTCCAAGCTTTCAGAAGAGAGCACAGAATCCCCCCTGGCAGGAAGCCACTCCTGCCGGAGGCAGCTGCCAGAGACTTTTGGCACAGAAAAGTGAAAGTACCATTTTCCATCTTCTTTACAATTTCTCCCTTTTCTTCTTTTCACGAAATTTTGTTAATGCAATTGCATTCCCTCCCTCTTTCCTTTTGTAGAAGGACTATTTATTAGAGTTGCTGGTTTATTATTGGTCTCTTTAGATTGTATTTCCTAACTTAAATTTTACTTTCCGTGCATTTTCCTTCTAATGCCTCAGCATACCCTTCCTCTCTGCTTTCAGTGCTGTTGAGAGTGCAGCCACAGTGCTAAAGGATGACTTGCTTATAGTCAGAAACCCACAAGTTATTTGGTCTTCCAGTAATCACCCAGATATATGTCGGTTCCTCCTTTAATCTTCTGTCACCTAAACCATATTTCACATGGTGCACATCCACCATGTCTAGCCTTTGAATTGTTTTCTGACAGCTGTGCTTGGCACATGTCTCTCCTCACTGGTGGCAAACACAACACTGTCACTTTGTGGCAGACTTGGTTATGCTAGTGCTTCTAGCATTGATCTCAGGCAGACAGAGACAGCTGCCCATGCCATGGCCCCCTGTTCTCCATTTACAGTCATTCAGTCCTCAGGCTCACTTAAGTTTTCAAAGTTTCCAAGTGCCTAGTGTTGTTATCTGCTCCAGATAGTGCGAAGGTGCTACTCAGTCCTGGTTGTATTTGCTTTAGTGCTAAAACAGCTTGCTTATGGCTCAGTATCAACTACACCGTCATTATTTTCAAGTACCTGCAATGTACATAATTAGAACTACTGGAGCCTCAGGATATGGGGTGAGAGCTGTGCTTCTCTAAAGGTAACTCTGTGTAACAGAAAAGAAGCCTTTCCCACCCCCAACAACCCAAAGAACTCAGGCAAGCACCAAGAGCAATGGAGCAGCTGCTTGACAGCTTTATTTGAAAACAGCTTAGAGAAGTACATGAAAAATACTGTATTCAGCTGAAGCTGCAGGGAACAACGGAAGAAAAATAATTAGCCAAGTCAGAAATTGGCTAAGGCACTGGGTCTTCTGAGCCTTCAATTTCCTTCAAAATACAAAGGGATCTTTAAATACTGAGTAGTAAACGAGACTTTGTTTATATCTTATCTTAAAAAGCCACGGGCAGAACAGTGAACCCTAATAACATCCTTGGCTTAGAAATGATTCAGAAGCAAGGGGGCCATCTGCTGAATTCCCAGTACCATTTTCTGCTGTTTCCTGAAGTTCCTTTAAAAGTTTCACAGTCAAGTCCTTTTCAGTGTCAGCTTTGCCAGGCTTGTGAAGCGTGGCAGTAAACCTCTGAGCAGGTTGAGCTGCAGGTGAATTTGACGGCATTATCTGTCATGACTTCAAAAAGTAAAACCAGTACACTGATCAACATAATCTATTCAGGACTCAAAAATCCTGTAGACAATATCATCACTCTGAAGTGTTAAGTGATATCTCTGTATCACAATGCATTTCCTTAAATAGCAATTTTCAGAGAGAGAAAATTTGCTTATAATATGTTCCTGAATATACTTTTCAGATAAAATGTAAAAGCTTAAAGCACAGAATCAGGTCTCTAAAATAAGCAGCTTCTTTCTTTGGCTTACTGTCCATTATCCTTAGTAATGTTGGCAACATGTTCAAACTCAGCATTTCCTTCCCCATGTAACTCCATCACACTCCATTGATAAAGGATTCACTAGTGACTGCTTCCAGTTCCACCCTTTCGGAATTCATTACCACTGACTTCATGATATTCATAGCTAGTCCCTTCTCCAATATGTAAAAGTGGGCAAAGGAAAGGTAAAATTTTAAAGGATTTTATGACAACATCACGACAAATTCATACCCAAAGTACATTATCCTTGTAGTCCTACATATCTTATTCTCATTATAACTGCTACAGCTACAGGTCTCTGCATACCAGGAAGAAGGACCAGAATTGTTTCTGGCACAATAATAGTGAAGTACACTAAATAAATACTACACAAACAGCAGACTGAAAAAACCCTTGTTCACAAAACCATGAAATTTGGTAAAGGTATTTAAAATATTCACCACTGTTCTCATTTTGTAAAGCATAGCCTTAAGTCTACTGACATTTCATGGTCTGTTAATACAGAACACTTTAAATACAGAAAGGTACATGTTATCCATATGCAGACTCATGCATAAGATCACTCATAGTGCACAAATATAAGATTATTTAATGGTACAAATGATAAAATCAAATCTTCAAGGCTGCTTCCAATCCAACATTTTAAAAATGACTGCAAGACACAACTTGTATCTTTCAAACTTATAATCAGGAGGGATTAAATAAAAGCTCAGCCCAGGGAATACAAACAAATGCCACTCGCTTAAGACTTCCTTCTTAAGTGCAAGAAGTGGTCTCAAGTTTAACTCAATAGTTGGAGGGTTTGTTCGCATTGTGTAGGGCATTCTTCATGCTTAAAACAATTTTACTACCTCAGTCAATACTAAATCTCAATGTGCATGACTCCCACATCCATAATGCAAAATGTATCCAGGTGGTGTTGTTTGCTGTTTACTGTTCCCAATTTTATGCACACTGGTAAGCAAGAAGGATATGGCCTGGAAAGTTATAAATTTGTAGGCACATGCAGATTACTCACTATTTTCAGTATTTAATAGCAAACTATTACCCTCTTTGCCAACTAAGCATCCTTTATTTATCTCCTAAAATCGGAACTTCCATATCAAAATATGAAAATAGCATATATAAGCCAATGGTAAATTCAAAATATCAAATGCATGAAAAAGCTACAGAGCTACAATTACCCAGCATAAACAGTGTCATGCACCTTTACTCCCATGAGCTGTCCAACACTCCCTCTCCAAAGGGCTTAGCCTATGACCTCAAAAGCCTGACCAGCTTCAAAGAGTAGCCACTAAAACAAGGCAAAAGAAAATAAAGAAATTTTTTTTAAAAAGAGATATATGTAAAGAAATAACAGTTTTCCCTCAAGAATTCGGAATGAAAGCTAAGGATTGCTAAAATTCAGTCCTTTCTGTAGAAGTGGTCCCAAAACATAAAAAACATATCAACTCCTGGTAATACAAATTTAGGAAACAAGATGTTCTGTCTTAGTAAAAAGCAATACAAAGTGCCCTTGCAACTTCCAACTCTGGAAAGCTCACATGAAAGAACATTTCTATATAGTGAAACAGACTTGAGATTAATTTTCAACTTGATAGCTTTCTCCCTTTTCCACTAAACCCTAGATGGTTGGCTTAAGACTAAGATGCTTCAATTTAAAACAAAATCCTTTTTAAATATACACCTTTAAAGAATAAGGAATATCCATTTTTATTGGTCTTCTTCTCTGTTACTTACATATAAACAAAAATTACTCCCACCCGGTAGCTGAACTATGTTTAAAATGATGATTTGTTAGTGGAACTGTGTTTAAAATGATGATTTGTTAGTGGAGTCAGACAAATTTATTTCATGAAGTATTTAGACAGAGAGGAGTGGTGTGCATACTCACTAGGCAGTTAGAAAGAAAGTGAAAAAAACTGGAAAGTGAAGGATTTGGAACACAACACTATTTGGAGGGTAGTATCTTCCCATGCTTCCGATACTACTTGACTTGAACGTAAGTTGTTAAACTTCTACTAAATAAAAAGTATTTACAATCAAGCTTGTTCCCATTTCAGATCTTTGCACCCTTTCGACCTAATTTTGGACACAGATCTCAGTAAATGCTGCCTGAATTTCAGGGGGTTCCACACACGAAAGTGGAAAGTGGATCAGCTCCATGGGTCAAAGAACACAAACACAGCTCAGCCAACATCTGATCGATGATACCTGCGGCACAGTTGTGTTATATTGCACACAACAGACACAGCAGTACAAGGGAAGAACCTGCAGGCGCTCTATCAGAGTGCTGGTGCACAACACAGAAGAGATTCTGGAAGCGTAGTGAAACTTGTAAGTCAAGAAAGAAAAAGCAGACTTGAGCTCCTGAAAGGTATTTAGGATGCAGGTGTGTTACGGGGCACAACCTGGCGCTGCCGAAGCCGAGGGAGTCCCACCAGTGGGCTCAAGGTGTCCCTGGCACTCGTGCAAGGCCGGCACGGCGGCTGGCAGGTCCGTACCCCTCCGCGTGTCACACGCGGCACAGTGACAGGGAAAGTTCGGTCGCGCCTCCGCACGCGGTTACGATACCACAACCACCACGGAGAGGCGGAGGAGAGGCAGCGGGGCATCGCCGCCGCACGGGCACCTCCGCTCGGCGGCTCCCGCGGCACCCGCTGCCCCCCGCCCCGGCGGCGAACCCCCTCCCGGCAGCACGGGACTCCCATTCGCCCCTACGAAACGCCTTTAGCGACTCACAGAGACCGTCTAGGGTAGCTCGGCGGGCCTGCAGTCTCTGCGGGACCGCCCCAAACTTCACGCGTGTTCTACCTAGATGTCGGTCTCGACAGGTAGTTCACAACGCGCCGCAGACAAACTCCCAAGTGCATTTTTTGGCAGACGAAACCAGGACGATCGCTTCCCTCCTCCACCGCGTCAAAACCTTGGACAAGGTACTAAACCGCGACACCTGGAGCCCACACAGCGCCTT